>VXBP01009427.1:0-300975 GCA_013400115.1 Rhinopomastus cyanomelas | reverse complement strand
TCCAATTCGTAATGATTCTATGATTCTATGATAATGTAGACCTTTACTTACCTACCCTATGGATGTATACATGGATTTATGGCAATATTTGTCCTGTTCCTTACTGGCTTTTAAATACCACTAAAGTACTTTTAAATAAATCACTATGATAATACTAATAAAGAATTTCTGGGTGGCTAAAAAGGAACAGCACCTCCACAGAGAGAGATCATCATCATAAGGACTTTTTCAGGGCAACATCCTAAGTATTCTTTCCTGTAATCTTTTGGAATGAAGTGAGTTTCAGTGCTGGTATCACAGTCTGACCCTATCACCATATGGAAGTAATTAAAATACAGATGAAGACAGATTTTACCTCTTCAGAGATAGCTGAGGACAAGCTGTCGAACTAACTGTGTCCAGAATTATTATTACTAAACCAAAGCTGTTAATTAATTGCATTAGACAAAAATTAATGATCTCAGTCACCGTACATGAAAAATCCTCTATAAAGCACTGACACATATTCAGGAAGAAATATGAAATTGATAAAGTCACAGTAAATTCTGTTTGTAAGGTCAGGTTGGTAATTTCCCATAAAATAATGCAGTGTTTTGCATTGCTCTAGGCAGAAGAGCTGTTCTGCAACACCGAAGTCTCCTTGTACTTGCTTTTATAAACATAGTAATGCTGTGAAGGTAGTTTTACTCACACTGTTCTTCCCACTCCTGGTCATCATCGCTGTGTTGACTGTGCTGAGCTTGCTTGAGGCTCAGGTACAGCTCTTTGGCTCGGATTTCTTCCTGTTGCCTTATTTGTTCTTCACCCTTTTGTCTTTCCTCTTCTTCTCTTTTCTGTGCAAAATGAAGTAAAGCAGAGGTGACCAAGGAGGAACCACATGCCAAAAGCTAGAGCTCTGCTTTGGTTGTGGTGACTCCAACTTTGACAAATCGCTGCCTCTTCCAACTCTGGGGTTCTCACCTATCACAACAGACGTAAGAGGAGTTTCCTACCTCTTGAGAATTCCTGAGGAAGGTGAGTGTGACATGCACAGGCACCACGGGAATAAGGAATGGGTAAGTATCTAGGACCTGAAATCCATATGGAAAACATTAAGTCCAGACATGCTCCCATGGAGATGTTGCTGTCACTCAAGCAGTGTCACAGCATCTACAGCACCTGAAGAACTCAGCCACCGATTCACTGGTGTTCTCAGTTTAGCAACTGTCACCATGTGCTATCATAAGCAAGACAGAGAAGAATGTTTCCCAAATACCAAGATCACTATGTTCTGGAAGAAAAGCCAGAGCTTTCAGCACACACCAGTCGCTTTGCAAAATGTATCTAAAAGAAACAGAAACAAAAAATCCCTTCCAAGGGGGCTGTGAAGAAGATGGTAGTTTGATAGAGATCACCACTACAGCTATTTCTATATACCACTATTTTTTAGAATTATTATTAGAAAATAGGTACCAACTCCTCTTTCTGCACCAATCAGCACTCTGGGTTACTGACACAGGATACAAAACCAACATAAAAATAACAAATTACAACACACTTTCCCCAATTTCCTAGCAAAGAGGCAGATTTAATCCGTTGTTCAGTTCCCCCAAAAGACTAAACTTCAACAAGTGTCATTCATGTTGTTGAAATACATTAAATTATTAATAAATCTGGGGGTTTATTTAATTTCACAATGAAACCAACACTTTATCCCTTTGAGTAACAGACTTATTCACAGAAGCACAGAACAGTAGGGATTGGAAGGGACTTTGAAAGACCTCCCTGCCGGAGCAGGATCACCTAGATCAAGTCACACAGGAACATGTCCATTGGATAAGAAATTTATAAGCCACAGAGTAAAATCACTCTGCATGACTAGCCTTCTTACCTAACCTACACTATGAGTAAGGGCAGCCCGAAAGTAGATGGTGAGTGGTTGCAAACTGTTAATCCTACAAAATCTCTAGGATGCAGCAAGTAACATTCAGCTGAATAAAATCTGGTGAAATGCTGCTTTGTCCATTAGGAGGTTTGTGGGAATCTCTGTGTCTTCCTTAAATTAGAGGGTTTTCTATACAGGTAGGTTCTTCCTACTCAATGTTTGTTTTTTTACATATAAACTCACATAATACACAAATGTTTGTTAGAACTCAGACTCCTCTCAGGCTGAAAGGGGCTAAGCTACCCAAAAGCTGATTAATTCAGTACAAGTACACATTAACTAACACTTTCCTGCAGTAAATACTTTCTGTTTTGTCACAGACTGGACGAGTGCTCATTCCAAAGTTGTCTGTTCTCTCATAGTACCCACTAGGGAACAAAAACCAAAAGCAACTTGGACATAGTAACGTGTTACTGACCCTGCATTCTGAATCCACAAAACATTTCCACATAATTTTCCTTTTTTTTTTTAAAGGAATTAAAAAAAATTGATTCCTGTGTATTCAAATTAGCACGTAGGTGTTTGTGTGAGTACGTTGTAAACTCACGGAAACAATGGGGCTGGCAAAGCCCTCTGAGCTCATCCAGCCCAGCCCATGACCTAACATCACCATATTGGCCAGACCAGGGCACTAAGGGCCACAGCCAGGCTGTTCTTAAACACCTCCAGGCATGGGGACTCCTGCACTGCCCTGGGCAGTCCATTCCAGTGTTTGATCACCCTTTCCATGAGGAAGGGCTTCCTAACACCCAACCTAATCCTCCCCTGGTGCAGCTTAATGCTCTGCCCTCTTGTCCTGGTACTAGTTGCCTGGGAAAAGAGCCTGACCCCCACCTGACTACAACCTCCCTTCAGGGAATTGTAGAGAGGGAGAAGGTCCCCACTGAGTCTCCTCCAACCTAAACACCCCCAGTTCCCTCAGCATCTCCTCATCAGCCTTTTGTTCCAGTCCATTCCCCAGTGTCATTGCTCCTCTGGACCTGCTCCAGCACTTCAATTTCTTTCTTCAAGTGAGGAGCCCAGAATTGCCCCTAGCACTTGAGTACTCATCAGTGCCCAATACAGGGGGAGAATTACATCCTTAGTCCTGCTGGCCACACTATGCTAATATAAGCCAGGGTGCCATTGGCCTTCAGGGCCACCTGGGCACCCTGCTGGCTCCTGTTCAGTCAGTTGCCAACCAGTGCTGCCAGGTTCCTCTCTCTCAGGCTGCTCTGCAGCCACTCATGCCCCAGTCTGTGGCTCCAGGGAGTTATTGTGGCCAAAGCGTAGGACTCTGTACTTGGCCCTGTTAAACCGCGTCCCATTGGCCTCTGCCCATTGACCTAGCCTGTGAAGATTTCTCTGCAGCATCTTCCTACCCTCCAGCAGATCAACATTACCCCACAACTTGATGTCCCCATGAATTTACTAAAGGTATATCTGATCCCCTCATCCAGGTCATCATTAAAGGGATTGACTAGACCTGGGCCCAGAACTGAACCCTGTTGGACATCACTGGTCACTAGACACCAACTGGATGTGGCACCATTCACAACAAGTTTATGTGCCTGGTCATCCAGACAGCTTTTAACCCAGCAGAGGGTGCACCCATCCAAGCCATGGCTGCCAGCTTTTCAGGAAGAGGCTGTGGTAGACTATGCCAAAGGCTTTGTTGAAGTCTAGGTAGACCACGTCCACAGCCTTCTCCGAGAGAAACAACCCATGTTGGCATGACTCAGGGAAGAAAACTATGAATATGAGTAAAAAGTGTACATATATGTTTAAAAATAATGATTGGGCTTTTCAAACCCACTGCAACCTGCTGATCCACTTCTCCCTCTGAAGCCCATCCTGAACACTGGGCTGAGAGAGAGTAAAGGACTGTAGTAACCTCCAAACATCACCTTCTGCCTGGCAGTGAAGAAAGATTGCACTATGTGCCCTGACCCCTTCAGCTCTTCCAGAATAATAGGGGAGGTGACAATTCCGCATATAGTTGCAAACTGCCAAGAAACACCAACCTGCTGCAACAAATCACACTGGCAATTCAATAGGCAGCAGTAATCCTCCCCAGCTTTAACTCTGCTGGAGAATGGGAACATGCTAAATGATCTGATCTAGCCTCTGGCAGTTCAGCATTTACCACAGGCTGGTTACTGTAAATCTGAGCCTCTCCATGTTCGATAGCATTACCACAGCCAGCCCTAAATAATACTTAATATTCACCGTGGCTAGCTCCCACTGTTCCAGTGCAGTGCGGGTGAGAGTAGGTCAGCATTTAGTTTCTCCCGCAGAAAGACTGAAAAAATATGGGAAAAGGCAAAATGCAGTAAGTTGATCTTTTTAATAATAATAGAAAGCTGAGGTTCTGAATGCTATGGCTTTTGGGTTCTCTGTCGGGAAGCAGGGCATTTGAGCAACTGCCACATGCGCAGGGCAAAACCTTTAGGGCTGTTTGTCACAATACTCCTCTCTGAAGGATGGGACTCCCTCAATGCTTCAGGCTGGCAGGGCATGTCTGTGGCAGTCCTGAGAGCTACAGATGCATTAGAGATGTTGTGAAACCCCTGAGACCCCCACCGTCAGCCACCCCAAGTCCAGACAGACATTCAGGCTACTCAACACATTGCTCAGGGCATAGCTCCTCATCAGACCTGAGCTCTTGGGGCTCCCTGCTCTGAAGAAAGTAATCTGGCAGTCCTGGGGTGTCCTGCACCAGGACAGAGCACTCTCAGAAAGGCTGACACAGCACAAACCCACCTGAATGCTTCTAACAAAGCTGTGAGTACCTGCAGAAATCTATGTCTTGTCCATGTCTACTCTGCCCTAGTGAGGCCACATCTGGAGTCCTGTGTCCAGGCTCCTCAGTGCAAGAAAGACAAACAACTACTGGAGAGAGTCCAGGAGAAGGAACCGGAGCATCTCTGTGCAGAGGAAAGGCTGAGAAAGAGCCCTGGGGCTGGAGAAGGCCAGGCTGAGAGGGGATCTGGTCAATGCTGATCTACAGCTGAAGGGTGGGAGCAGGAGGATGGAATCCTACTGCTCAGTGGTGTCCAGTTACAGGACAAGGGGTACCAGGCACCAACTGGAACCCAGGAAGTTACACCTGAACGTAAAAAAAACTTCCTTGCTGTGAGGGTGGGCAGGGCTGCCCGGAAGAGTTGTGAAGTCTCCTTCTCTGGAGGCATTCCAAACCCTCCTAGATGTGTTCCTGTGGGATCTGCTCTAAAAGATCCTGCTCTGGCAAGGGGTTTGGACTAGATGATCTCCAGGGTCCCTGCCAACCTCACCAGCCTGTGATAGTATCTGCTCCTGGCTGACTGACACTTTTACCTTTAATTTTCCCTGGCTCTCCACATTGTTCAAGACTCTTAGTGTCAGCAACTGATAACAGAAGGAAATTGCACCTGTGATCTCATAGCCTTTGTGAATTAGCAAGATGATTAATGATAGTAATTGCCTCTCTTGTCCTTTGCAGTAGGTGCATAAAAGAAGAGCTGTCCTTAAGCTGTGAAAATAGAGCACTCAACATTTATACTCTGGCATCATAAATTAGAGGCATTTCTGCTTAAGAAACACCAAGGAAAGGAGCACTTTTCAAATACTGCTGGGAGAGGAAGGGGGGAATCATCATTCACTTTGATACCCATGGTATCATTTATCTGGTGCAGACAGCCCTCCAGTCCCAGGATAGGTCAAGAGGAATAAAAGCAGTTTCAAAAGGAGTGTTTGTGATACGATGTGGTTAGAAATTAAACACATCAGCAAAAAGGACAGAGCTTCAGTCTCCCAAGTTAAAATGCTTCAGGAGGATGAAGCATCAGCAGAGACTGAACTTTTTATAGCCTGGTTTGGAGACTGCTCTAAACACAGCCTGGCCATCCTCACTGCAGGATGATTACCAATGCATTAAATATTTTAAACCTGTTCAAGTGGGCTTGCTGGCTGATCTGCATCTCATTCCACAGCCTGAATCATTCATGACAGGTACATCCCTTTGTGATTTCAATGATTGCAGTCATACATGAGCAGACTCATTAATTCATCTTTTTCCCAAGTTCACCCTAGTTCTGTTCACTTTCTGCAGCTGGAGGTGGATGCCAGAACCATCCCTTTCCTGTTTTCCTGTATAGGCACCCTTCCACTCACTCAGCCTGTAAATATTTCATGGGCTTCTTCCACTGCACAAGAGTAGTTATAAAAAGGGGGGAAATGGAAAGGAGAAGAAAAGCCAGGGGAGCTTAAATAAGCCCATGAACAGAGAAGTTAACAACTGCCTACATCAGCCTCTGAGATTCTCTTGTCTTGGAGATGCCTTTACTGTTTCTAAGTGGTTCTACATCACCGCATACCAGATGTGCTCTCTCAAGACCAAGTAAGAGATAAGCTGCTCTGCTGAACAGCAGTGGTGTGGTGTAACAGGAGCAAGAATCAATCCCACCTTTGGATCTCTGCTGGTGGAACCCCATGTTAGTCCAAGTTCCCCCAACAGATCCCAAATTATAGACCTGAAAAGGCTGCAAGAGTAAAATATCCTCTTCAAATGCTTGATTTAAAGAAAGCCATTGGGGAAAAAGGTTTGTACTTCTTTGATAAAATAAAGATGTTGACGAATTTCTTACTAGAGCGAAAGAAATCCTGGCCAAAGGTTAGTATTTGAAATTCAAAGCAGAAACTGAACCAAATTCTCATGCCACCTGTAGCAGGACAGTTCCTGCTCCTACCTGCCACAAGGCTGGATGGAGGGTACCTGCTCACTCCCAAGAAACAGCAGGATCACAGATCACTGTGACACAACCTTTCTATCAGTATGAAAACGAGCAGAGTTCAGTGCCATTCCTTTTAAATTGCATCAACAACTGAAAGACTAGTTTTCCATAACAGAAAATGACACCTGTTGGCCACTACAGGCCTCACAAGCTGTTCACTCCGCTCTCTGACAGTCTCTTTTAAGCAGAGTACTCAGAGCGAGCCTGTGGACAGGCAGCTCATCAAATGCCCCAGTCAGCCACAGCGACAGAAGCAAAGAGCATCTTGGTCTTTGTTTGAGAGGGTTTTGCTTTCCAGAAGGCAAATGAAAAAGCCTTTAATTAGTTGCTCTGCTCATTAGTCAAGCATTAATAAAGCTCTTGAAAGGTGCAGTTTCGTTGCTCATTGACATCACATTTCAAAGGCCCTGTTCTCTCCTCTGAATTCAAATTAATTGCACAAAGGTAAAGCAGCAACTTTGTGCAGAGGAGGCTACAGAACCGCCCCTGCTTTGTGCTACACAACCACGTTCTAATCCCAGGCCCACAGTTTACAGAATGACAACAGGCTGGCTCACTCAGGTTGGTAATCCAACCATGGAAATGCAGCAGGGAGGGATTCAGCATTGCTCCCATCACAAAGTAGCCGGGCAGGAGTCTGCCTGCACTATCCACACCTTTGATCACCATCCCAGGAAGGGAGCAACCACACAATGAGCTATCAGCAGGGAACACGTGTGTGGAGAGACCTTCCCAGCTGTAGATCTCTCGTGACTTGTATTCTGCTATAGGCTTGCTCCACAGAAACCCAGCCTCACCAGTTCTGTGCAGTCCCAGACTGGGATAATCTCTCTGCTCACTAAACCAACTCTGTTTTATTTTCTAATTTTCAAATGAGCTTTTAATCTTTATCACGTAGTAGGAAAAGGGCAGACAGAGAGCATCTCTTCCTGTTTCATTTTCAAACTGTAATTTTCCACAAGTGAAAAAATTACTTATTTCAAACAAACATTAAGACTGTAACTGAAGTCAGAGAAAATCTAAGTCACTAAAAATCAGGCAAATGAACTCCTCCCAGCAAAGCCAACTGGACTTCCCCATATGTTGAGTAGGAGAAGGATCCAACCCTCACTGTCTTAGAGAGTAGCAACAGAATTTTGGAGTGAACTACAAAAGACACTATTACAAAAGCTAAATTGCTCTATGCAAACCTTCAGTTCCTCCTGAATTTTTTCCTCTTCCAATTTGGCAGCTTTCCGATCTTCTATTTCTATTTTCCATTTTTCTGCCACTATTCTGGCTTTTTCTTGAGCCATGGCATCCCGGAATTTCTTTGTAATTTCAGCTTCCTTTTGTCTCCTTCAGAAAAGAATTTAAAAATGGAAATATTTTAAATATTGACGATTCATTTTGTTCTCATTGAAGATCAATACTTGCTCACTGGTTGCAACAAATAATTAGCATAAGAGTTCACGGAAATATGCAAGAAAAGAATTAGAATGGATCTAACAACAGTGTTAAATCATACAAATCAGGTTGGAGGAAACTATCCAAGAGGCAGGCATTGTCAGTGTTAGATAAATGACTAATTAAAATAATCCCTTCTAAATTAGAGCTGTGCTTCTTGACTGTCTTTGAGTCAGACCCTATATTTATCCTTCCTTGGCTAAAAAAAAAAACACCCAGATTTTTCTGTCAGTCTAGCAAAGCATCACTGGGAACTTACTGTCTCTCAGATATCAGTGCAAGTGGCTGCCAGATTTTGACACTGGATTATTTGCTGGTGCTGAAAGTGTAAAAGGAATGCGGAGCACTGGCTGGAGCTTTTAATCCCTGCTGAAATACACATCGCTATAAGCACGAAGGATCTGGTATGAAAAGGAGTAATATAGACCAGTCTGATATTTAAACTGTCACTGTTCCATGCTGTGCTACAAGCGGCCATGCAGGAGGCAGGTGCCCTACTTCCCACCAAGTGCAACATCAAACTGCTTTGGAGCCTCTCCCAAGGCTGGAGGAGGCCCTGCTGGAGACATTGGTATGGCACCACTTGAGATCAGGTTCCGAATTGATGGGGTAGGAATTAACACGAGCAATACGCAAATAAATCAGTTTTGGAAGTGATTTTAGGCACTAAATCCCTGTTTGTAGGCATAGACGTGGGGTACAACAATTGCACCCCATTCAGTCATCTCAGTACCCGATTGATGCATTTTTATTGATTCACTTCTCACTTCACTTTTCTTGTGACAGACGGGTTTTTATTTTCACTATTCAATACAAATAGAATTATGTTTTTCAGGTGCTGAAAAGCTGCCCAAATGAGTGGAAGCAAACACCCTAATGATTCTATGATTCACAGAACAGAGTTTCCACTTTTACTAGTATTACATGCCCCCTTCCTACAAAGCCATGCGTTCCACTATGCCAAGCAGACTCTGAATTCAGATTCTTAAATCCTCACCATAGTTCTTCTGCCTCCTTCTGCGCTTGCTGCCGGGCTCGCTCCGCTATGAGCTCCTCTGAGATCTGCTCATAGGGCTTGTCACCAGGGGCTTCTCCCATCACCCAGACCCAGACCTCACCATCCTTCCCACGCAGCCACTGCACGTGTTTGCCATTACCTGCAACAGCAATAAACCACAGATGTGGGCACTGGATCAAGTTCTTACAAAAATACAGATGAAAAGGTGGGAAATCTGCAGTTTAGAAACATTAAGTTTGAAATCTATAGCTCAGTATTTCCAAGAGGTGGGATGAAATGTCTACATTGGGCCAACCTGCAAGCTGGGGTAAAAGGATTCAGACTCTCCAGATCACACAACCTCTAAAGACTCTCTGTTCCACTGAAAGAAGGAATTACTCTGACCCATATTTCCCAGAACTTAGGCATTTTGATCCCTTTTTAGTTGTAACAAGTGTATTTTGTTCCTTCAGTCAGCAAGGGGTGAATGAAGAGAATGGAAAAAGAGACAGAGAGACAGCAATAACTGGTGAGCAGCACTCAGGGGAGTGTTGAGCACACAGAGACTGCACAAGTGGCAGAGGCTCCTCTGCTTGAGGAGGCAAAGCCAAGGGATGAAGAATCTCACTGAGTTTTCTTGAAAGGCTTCGTGACAAACCCCGCTGACAGAGCGATTGTAAAAGCACTAGAAAAGCCTGAGCACTCTTTACAAACGAGCTCATATCTGGTGAACCTCCACGGCCAAGAACAGGCTACGGGATTCCTGCTGGACACAAAGGCTGAGGTCCCACAGAACCACACTGCCTGCTTTTGTGTGCTTTGAGCTTTTCCTCTACTCTTGCACATGCAACTCACAAATATTTCTGTGCCTTTTAGAGGCCCATAATAAGGAATTGGCAGAAACTCCTCTTATACCCCTGGGTTTATGCTTTACTTCTTATACAAGGAGATCCCACCACAAAGAACACGGCCAACTGATGTATTTTAAGGAACACAGCCTAAAAGGCCATAAAGCCTCATTCATTTGTCTTGCTCTTTGTCCATTACAGGTCACTAGATTTCACTTCTTATTCAAATACTGAGGTCAATACACTGTAGGTGGCCATGTTGCCTCTAAAAGGCATCATGTCTCATTTGAAAATGTGAAGAAGCAGACAGCCCACACTTTCCTAGGATGGTTTTTCTCTGAAGTTCACATAAGAATTCAAGGAAACCTGTTGCTATGGGAATGGCCGGTCTCTGCCGCACTGCTACCCCAGCATGGCTACCCTCACCTTCAGCTGCCTGTTGTTCAGTAGTGGGCCAGTATCCATTTGGCCAGATCAAGTTTCCCGAGGCACAATCAGTAATGTGCTTTTGACATCCCAGACTAAACAGAAGAAAGTGCTGGAGGGAACGAAGCAGGGCTGTTGACAGTAGGCAGTGCCGATGCCAAACCGCACTCCCAGGAGCTGGCAGAACCAACTGAAGGCAACCGACAGATCAGATCGCTCAAAGACAGTTAATGTTCTAGATCTAGATTTGAGAATGTGATTTATATGAATTCCCAGGGTTGGCCTAATGGTGCTGACTTCAAGGTGGGGGGCAGGGGGGGGAAGTTTTAGCTAATATTTTCTTTCAATAACTCTCAAAAGCATTTGCTTTTTCACAGTCTATTATATTATGTCTCAGGTTATAAATGTGAATGAGTTTTATTGTGGTTCCTATACTGTACATTTCTGTGTTCCTGTCAGCACCACGTTTCTGTTGGAATTTTTGGGCACAGCATTTGAACACGATCTGCCAAGCCCTGCCTAGCCACATCAGTAGAATCATTGAATAAAGGTTAGAAAAGACTTTCAAGATCATCAAGTTCAACTGACTGCCCTTCAACCCCCAACCACTAAACCATCTCCTGAAACACCTGGCTGCCTGTTTGCTGAACCCCTCCAGGGATGGTGCCTCCACCCCCTCCCAAGGCAGCCTGTTCCAAGGCCTCCCCACTCTTTCTGGGAAGAAGTTTTCCTAAGACCCAATCTGATCCTCCTTTGGCTCAACCTGACCCCATTTCCTCTTGTTTTATCGCTAGTCCCCAGGGAGAAGAGGCCCACCCCCATCTCACTCCACCCTCCCTTCAGGTAGCTGTAGAGAGCAGTGAGGTTTGCCCTCAGCCTCTTCTTCTCCAGGCTGAACAGTCTCAGCAACCTCAGCCTCTCCTCATCAGACCTGTTCTCCAGACCCCTAACCAGCCCAGCTGCCCTTCTCTGCCCCATCTCCAGCACCTCATAGAGTCATAGAATCACTACGGACTGGAAGGGACCTCGAAAGATCATCGACTCCAATCCCCCTCACAGCAGGATCCCCTAGACCAAGTCACACAGGAACACACCCAGGCGGGTCTTGAACATCTCCAGTGAAGGAGACTCCACAACCACCCTGGGCAGCCTGTTCCAGGGCTCTGTCACCCTCACTGTGAAGAAGTTCCTTCTCAGGTTGACGTGGAACCTTCTGTGTTCCAGCTTACAACCATTGCCCCTCGTCCTATCACTACATGACACTGAGAATAGCCCAGCTCCATCCTCCTGACATCCATCCCTCAAATATTTGTAGACATTAATGAGATCTCCCCTCAGTCTTCTCTTCTCTTGTACTGCGATGCCCAGAACTGCCCCTTGTACTCAAGATGTGGCATCACCAGGGCCAGGTACAGGAGCAAGATCACCGCCTTTGTCCTCCTGGACACAATATTTCTGATACAGGCCAGGGTGCCATTGACCTTCTTGGCCACCTGGGCACACTGCTGGCTCATGTTTGTGCCTTCAAGGTCTGCATTTCCTGTGTTTTGTGATGAAGTGTCTTGGGAAGCAGGGAACATAACCCACGCCAGCTTTTGATTTACGATTCGCCCAGTCCTCCTTCCGAGGAGGAATCTGGATTCCTGGTTCCCCTCTCTTCAGTACTGTGAGGAAAACACACCTTGTGTTAATGTATTTGTACAGTAACAGGTAGACACCAAAGTTTTTTGCTGTTCTGAGACTAATTCACTACTTCTGTCCATTTAGGAGCTTACTGGAAAGAGTTTTAAAAAACCCTCTCTGAGTTACGCAGCCAAGTTTTATCTTTGCTTCTTTACAGGTGTTCTGTGCCAGAGAGTTATTAGAGCCTTTCTCAATGACACAACTCATCTGTAACTCCTGAGCCCCATAAAACAAATAGCTGATTTGCAGACATGCCTGGAGAAGTTGTTTTCCTCCTTCCTTTAAAAATAACACATCCTCCGGTAAAGCCATATGCCCTAGAGTTATGGACACTTTTGAACCCACTGTGCTTCAGCACCAACTTCTGCTCAGTGTCAGATCTTCTAGGCTAATGATACCAGTTAAGCTGGTAGAATCAATTGTTCTATGATGCAAGTGGAACCTAAAGAAAATTATTTTCTTTAATTAGTTTAGGAAACCACTGTTGTCTGCCCTGCGAGCAGAGAATTGCCCCCATTAGTGACTTGTTGTAATGAGATGGTTTCTGCTTTACGATGACTCTCAAGGGTTGCATTTTGCTGTGGAACATTTTCTTAGCATGTTACTTCCAAATCATAGGAATGAAACAGAAATAGTGGGGCAGGGGGAAGAAAAAGATAAATTCATCTGAATCTCAAAAGAAGAGACAGGTCCTGACCAAACACATTTGAAATCCAGCCAAGGGAACATCATGTTTCCATTCAGAAGCCTATTTCTGAGCCCCAACACAAAGCTAACACAGAGTCAGGAAACAAAAACTGTATCTGTGGACCCCCAGTCTTGTGACTTTACCACAACAGGACTTTTGTGGAGAGACTATGGCAGGCTGCAAAGAGTTACCATTAGGGAGTAGATGGAATCAACATGAGACTGGACTGGAGAATAGAAATGAAAGTGTTTTACAAACAAACCAACCCTGCTCTATCAGGAAAAAGTACTGAATAATTCACCAACTCTCTTCTATCTCTACTCTCCAGATCAACGATTTATCTGCTTTAGCAGACAACCTGTCTTCTCATCTAATCCAACTCTGTAGCACCATGAGAAGGCAACATTAACTCTTGCATGAGCTTGGATGTCCCACGCTGTTCCTCTGACCCTACACCTGTACTGCTCTAGGTTCCAGTAAGCTGGTTTCTGGTTATTGGTGCTTACTCAGGACAAACACTAAACCAGGTATCTCAAATCTGCAGCAAAAGGGGATCACAGTGAAAACGTCATTGGTGACCTGAACCAACAACAGCATGAGTTTGTACACACAAGCATCGACCATCAAATATGAGAGACTGTGGTTTTTATTCATTTGTGTTTATGCAGTCAACTCCATAACCACAATGAATGTACAGAATGATGCCCTGGAGAGCAGCAGAAGACTCCAGGCTCTCACCTCAAAGAAGGATGGGTCTGTACTAGCAGCACTGCCCATCTCTCACACGCATCCACACCCCAGAGGTGCTAGGGTACAGTCACAAGTTGCGCTGCCAGGTACCAGGCTGCTCCTGACTTGGTGCTGCCCTTTGGAAGGGCACAGAGAAGGCAGGGTGTCACCACTCTCCCAGCTGCCGGGGAACGCCAGCACCTGGGGATAGAGACCACCACTCGAAGCGCAGGGTGGAATCCTGGCTGTGCTAAACCTGTCTTAAGTTCCAACCCATGCTCACAAACTGTGACCAAGGCTTAAACCAAATGGAGCTACACAAAGAGCCTTACCCTGCCTCAGCTAACCGAGACACAGCAGAGAGCCCCTGGGGCTGGGTTATGGGTGTGGGGCTGCGTTTGGGATTATATCTGGCTTAATTTTCAAGCATGCTGTTAATTTAAAGTGCTTTAAAAATAACAGTAACTAGAGCAAACAGAATAGTGTGGAGTCAGCGTCCTTCCTCACAGTTTGTTCATCATTGCTTTAACAGTTACAGCATCCAGACCATTCCCACTCACGATCTGCTCCCAGCCCAGCTTGGTGTCAGGTCTCCCAGCTGAGCAGCTGCTTGTTCACAGTATGCCCGCTGCCTCCTACAAGGTGACTGAGTGAGGTAAATGCTACAAAACACGCTGCCTGTGATGGAAATTGGGAGGTCCCACTGACTGATAATCCTCCAAACATGAGACAGTGTTCAGAGCCTGCTACTTCCATGAACAGCCTTTGTGTCTGTGAGGTTGGGACTCCCACCAGAGTTCTGCTTGGAAGCTACAGATCTCTGCAATTGCAATTAACTCTCCTTCCTCACCCGCTGGAACACTTTGCAGTCCACACGTATTCTTTGAGTTTCTCTTTAGAAAAATCACCCCTTTTCTTCTCCCTCCCTGTGCTCCTCAAATTCATCCTGCATTTGGAATGGGCACATGAGCTCTCACTGCTGGCATCCAGCTGATCAGCCCCATCTGTCATTCAGAGAAGGCCATAGCTTGGGTGGTTTGGTGTGGCTGGAGGGCTGGGTTTTTGGTCTTCAGATCTAATCTGATAAACTGCAGTCAAAGCACAGTGTGTTTTACATGGGCTTTTACCCCTGGCTTTCCTAGCAAATTATTATTAAGGCTTCTTTAAAGTAGAAGCTTGTATTTTGGTAGCCTGTGGGGCGGACAAGGATCCATTTGGAGCCTCACTAGCTGCAGGACTCAAGTTAAGAAGAGCAGATCAGGATGAAAATGAGAACAAGAGCTCGAGGCTGCTCGCAGTTCCTCCAGCCTACCCAGTACAAGTATTTTATTTCATTGTATTTCTTTTTTATACCAACACACAAATACAGACATTTCATTTCACTTCTTTTCAGGGGAAAACCAAGGAAATGACTGCGAATGTTTCAGAGAGACCATTCAAAAGACAGAATACTCTTTTCCAAACATCAGCTGCTGTAAATCCATCAAAATATAGAAGGAATAATTAGATGGTAATGATGAAAGTAATGAAAACAACATTATCCCACAATAAACTGAAGATCTACTAAAGTTAATTCTGCAGTCTGCCCCTGCTAATAGTCATAGGACCATGAACCCTTCTCTTCCAAGAACACAGTGAAAAGACCTCAGTAACTTCAATTATTAAAGGAAGAAAAAGGGAAACAATCCTAAACTTCTCAGGCATCCTCTCAGCATTCTGTTCTGTTTAAGGGAGGAGTACCAGAGGGAGAAAGAAATTTGGCTGATTGACATTAATATCCCAACAAGGGCTGCAGGAACCCATCACTGCTGAAAAAAAAAAATCAGCCTTCATGGCTCTCCAGCTGCTTGCTGATCATATAACAAACTCCATCTTCTGTTTACGGAATTACAGCCTGTTACCATGGAAATAATTATGCTGCAATATACCCCTGCAGGAGCAAATAAAGGAAGAGTGAGTGCAAGAGAGTAAACATGAAGGAAAGGAGCGGTTCCTCAGACAAGGGCGTGGTAAGTAACAAATGCAGCAGAGATCTCGGTGTGTGACACCTGAAGCTAAGAGCGTTTGCACTCTCACGCAGCACAGGTATATGATGTGTATATTTGTGAACAGAAAACCCCAAACACAGGAATAAATCAGCACACAAGAGGACTTGGAGGTTCATGAACCACCATCAGAGTCCAGCTAACCACTGCTGACTTGAATATAATCAGGTTCTCTCACATCCACCAAACCCTGCTGTCAAAACCTGGTACCTCTGGCCCTGAATGCTTCAGTCATTCTAAAGACTAGCAAAGTTGGTAAGGAAATACTGAATTGACTTGGCAGGGGCTGCAGCACTGCTCCATATCAAGTGTTGCTGAGCCCACAGCCAGGCACAGCCCCCGATCACTGCCTGAGAGCCACCCTGACACCACTGTGTCGGGGCAGGCTGAGAGACACAACCCCACAGAGAAGCACAGACACGCTCTCCAGGCCAGTGACTCCATAAACTCAGTAGCCTCTGTGAAAGCAGCCGGCACCAAGTGCTTCAGGCAGCAGGAGCACTGAGGAGCAAAAGGAAATCTCTGGAGCCACAGAGCCCATGTAGGCAGCAACATTCTGCTGTCACTTCCCTGCAAAACGGAAAAGTCAGCTGCAGGGCAGTGTGTAAGACTAAAAAGCACAGTCTTATGGCTAAAATTGGGAGAGCAGAGCAGTCCCTCTGGATTTGTTCCATCTGGTACGTATTTAGGTCACATGGTGGTTGGAGGGCCCTTTCTAGCCCCAGTTGGGAGAAGAGCCAGTTTAGGAGCTGCTGTCTCAGTGCACAGCCATGCTGAGCAGAGTTGGGAGCGCTCTGGCCTCAAGGCAGGCAGCAACAACAGACTGCCTCCAGTTCACTGCTGCCGTGCACGGTGCGAGTGTCACTTCAGAATTTCTACAACGACCACGCACCAATCCAGTCTGCTAAAAACAACTATTCCAACACTGTCCCTTCTGCTCTCTACCACAAGTGCTATTTGATGAAGGTGTTCTTCTCCAACCCCATTGTGAGCAGCTCACCAGCCGCTTCTGCAAGGACAGGTAATGAGTGTTTACAAACAGCTCCTGCCTGAACATCACAAGCTGCAGCTTGAGGATGAATAGATGTCAGAACAAGCAGCAGCAGACCAGCATCGCCTTCCCTCCCACGGGGCTGTCCTTCAGCTGCCTACTGCTCAATAGTTTCTGAGATCTCATTCTGGGTGTGCTGACAGCTCTGGATAGTGCATCAGAGGCAAAATCCATATTGGCAGGGTCCTTCGCTTACTCCCAGCTCAGCCCTGCTGGTTAAAGGGCTCCTGCCTAATCCAATAAACATGTTTCTTTGCAAATTGCAAGGCTGCCTGTCAGTCAATTCTTGGCAAATCCCAAAGGGATCTTTAAATTTTGAGAAGACTTCCCTTAGTGATTTTTAGCACGGGAAGCAAAGGCAACCTGTTTCATTACAGTGAAACTATGTTCCTGAAAGATCTGCCCAGGAGTAATTTGTAAACGAACTGGAAACGGACCTCCAAGAATTCCACTGGCTTGTAAAGCTTTTTCAGAACAAGCCAGCAGTCATGATTTAATTAAACCTACAAAATACTTCTTCTGCCTTGAATGAGCTCACTAAATGCTGCCAGTTTGGGAGGACCCCGGCAATGCTAAAACACTGTTAATACTTCTAGGCAAGGTACAGGTGGAGGTGAGGTACAAACAGCAAAAGCACAGACACAGTTTATTCAACATCTTCTTCTAAGGGAAATACCCCCTTCTGAAGTGGGGTTTATATATAGCTCCTTTTTAGACATCAGTCTGTGTTTTTAGGAAGAGAAGGGAATTAGAACTGTTGAATAATTTGAAAACATTTATCCCCTGAGTGAAATAATTCCTCTAACATTGACTCATTCCTACACCGGTTTCAATTTTAACCTTTCCTCAAGACACATCAAACTAAACAATCCAAATGGAAAAGCAGGCACAGATCAGCATTTACTAAAGGTGACTGATGTTATTTTCTTCAGAAATGAAGAATAGGACTAATATTACCCAGCCCATGACAGTCCTTGGCTTGATAAACACTTTCAATGCCTTACAGCTCATTTTGTGGCTTGGTCTTGGTTCTGGATGAAGTGGGAAGTTTCTAACAGTGAGCAAAAGTCAAACCTAAGCAATGCCTTGCACTGCCAGGTTGGAAGCTAAAACACAAAGGAGAGACTGAAATTTAACTCCATGTGTGTTTGCGAGCACTTCTGTCAGAGCAAATGTAATCTATAGGTTCCTCTGCTGCTCTCCTTTCTCTTATTCTGTATAAATCAGAAAATTAATTACCCAGAAAATGGCCTCCTGTAGTAGGAATCCAAACAGGTTTAATGTATAATTTATATATGGAAATTCAGATGTCAAAGCTGTGACAAATCGTCACATAAATATTTTTGCGGTTAGATTTTTCTGCATCTGTCTTCCTCAAAGAATGGGCACCAAAGAGATGATCTCTGTGATTTAACACTGGTCCAGTATGTGGAGCTGAACTGCATTTTGAATTTCGTCTCAGCTACAAATCAATCCAAATGAACAAGGTTTTGCACTGTACTGGAGAAGCTATTTGTACACTCCTCTCTTAGGAGGTCACCATTCTCAGGGAGAACACCAACCTGCAGAAAGCAGGAATTAAACAGAAGGTTTTCCAACGTTCACCTTGCCATCAATGAGAGGACACTGGAAACTCCTCTTGCAGCTCATTTGGGTTTTCTGAGCCTCCCCCCTCATTTTAAGGCTCTAGTTGTAACCCACTCTAGAATCATTTCACAATGGCCTTTGCTTCAAGTGAGTCTTGGAAAACCAGTTCTGCTTTGAAACATGTTTCCTTGACAGAAGCCTTTGAAGTTAGATAATTACAGACAAAGAGCAGGGAGATGGTACTTTTGGAGCCCCAGACTGTCCCTTTGCCTGCAGGAACAGCTGGCACCCATCCTTGTAACCTGTTCCAGAGACACACTGCACCAACAGCTGCACCACCATCAACCCCAGCGCTCAAGTACAGGAAGAGGTTACAAATCTTACTCTGCGTGCGTCTCGCTGTCCTCCTTAGCATGGCCTCCTCCAGTCGAGCTTGCTCTTCCCGCTCCCTCCAGCGCCTCAGCTGCTCTTCCCTCATCTTGTAGAACAAGATCTGCTTTTGCTCTTCATTCAGTTCTGCCAGGAGCTCAGGGTCAATATACATATCACGCAGAATTTGCTGCAGCATGATGACTCCAAAAACCCAAAGTAAACCTGCTTCCAGTGACAGTCACTGCAGTGATAGATTCCCACCAACAGCACTCCAGACAGCCACCCACAGCTGAGGAGCTCTCCTGCACCTGTCTGCCCAGAGGAGGTTTAGCTCTTGCCCTGGTGCCCTTCGCACAGGCATGTTCTGTCCCACATCTCTTACTGGGACAGAGTTCTCTGCTTATCTCATCCTCCAAAGGCAGAAACAAGTGTCAAGTGAAAGCAAGGGGGAGGAACAGACAAGAATAAGTAAAATAATATTATAAGGCCAGGAACAGGAAAAAAAAAAGCCACTTCAGTGCCCGTGACTGCAAGCCAGTGCAAATCAGCGATTCTTGATGGAAGCCATCAGCTTTGCTCCCTTGAGCAGAAGGAAATTCACCGTGGAGAAAGTCTCTGACTTTCAACTCAAGCAGTTCCCTTCAGCAGCAATATGCTCCCGAGGGTGTAAGCGCTGCCCAGGGGCTGGAAGTGATGTCATGGTTAAAGGTATCACCTACTCTGCCAATATCTATGTCACGTTGGCAACTGATCTCCTCTGATAAAAGAGGAGAAACAAGTTTGCATATTATTCCCCAGCCCAGCCTGTGAACTAGTCTCAACAGGGCAGGTCATCTTAGAGCCCCATTGACCTGCTGTTGACAAGTATCATCATGCAGCAAAGCTATTAAAATGCCTCTAAAATTAAAAGCAGATGTAACAAAAGCCCCAAGATCTTGTTATCACTTTATCAATAGTAAATTAATACTAATTAAACAAGAGTATGGTCTCAGCAGTTCACAGGGACTGTGCAAGCCCTGCTGTTACTTCGTTTTCAGCTTTGTGAATGGAGGAAGTCATGACGTTCCATGTCACTCTTCAAGAAAATTGAGACAATAGAGTTTTACCCAAAGGGCCACTTAATTACCTGAAAAACAACACGAAACCCTACCTACTGCAAAAAGCACAACCCAGCTCCTGTGGATTGCACAGGAAGCTCTCCGTGGGAAGGGTCCATCTTCTGAGAAGAACCAAGACTGGCCACTCAATCATACCAAAGCACAGGTGACATCTGCAGGCTGAGCTGCACCCAACTACATGGTAGTTACACAAGGATGGGGAGCAAAGGTGGGTCAATATCTCCTGATGGAACCTGCTCTCCAGATCAGTATCTGTCAAATTCTTCCATAACCTCCATGACCCTCACGTTCAACTACCTCTGCTGTTAAACCATCTGCTCCCATAGCATCATTCTGGGGCACACAAACACTACCATCTTAGTTTAGGCAGGAAATACACCCAATCCAATGTAAAACTCAACCCCAGCAGCTGAAGCCCAAAGATAGCACTTGAAAGACACCTTGACTGCAGTAGAATTTTCAGACCTCAGCATGCCTGGGTGTTGCAGAGCTCAGGGCCCATGCACACTGCTCTGCAGCTTAGCACCTCTCACATGAGTTTTGTCTCCTAAAAAAAAGGATTTCCTTTTTATTTTTTAGGAAACACAGTTCAGCAAGAAAAAAAAACTAGAGAAAGACAGACTCTGCTACTGCTTCTGCCTTCTATTTCACTCAGTCAGGTATAGAAAAGGGAGGGCCTGGGGTGGCCTTCGTGTCTCTGCTTCTATTCAATCACATCAGAGCTGTGTCTCTATGTTTTGTCACTAATTGAAGATGACTCGCCTTTGCAAGGGCTTCAGGGTAAATGGTTCTGCTGTTCTACCCGTTTGTCATCTTTCGTCATTTATTTTACTTCACAGACCAGAAATCCAATGCTGGTCAAAAGCTATCAGAGTGCAAAGAACCAAGTCTTCATCAAGGATTGCTGCATTTAGCATGATAAGAAGAACCACTCCTGGCCTGCAGTGAGCTGCAGAAGCAGCCCAGGATGCAGACACAAGGCAGCTCACAAAAACATTTTCAGGCAGCTCCTGGCAGAGTTCAATGAGCAAGGAGAAGGCTTCACAAACACCCCGCTGATTGAAGATTGCTCACCAGAAAGCTTGAAGAACGGCCACCAAATGGCCAACTGGAATTAACCTGGGCATGGATTTCTTTTTTCTAAAAAGTCGCACACAGCAGCGTCTCATCCCATCACAGCAACACATCTCTCACACAGGTGGCAGCTTTTTATCAACCCTCCTCCTTCTCTGCTTTTTAACTTTACAACTTGTTTATTTATGAGGCAGAAGACTCAAGATGATCAATGGGAAGAATAGAGTGTTTTCACTAGACCCTTTCTTTTACCACATTTGATGTGGTAAGTGTGGGAACAGAGTGCAGGGAAGGAGAGAGATGCAGAGACGTTTTGGCTGCAGAGAAGCTCAGTCACGCAAGGAAACACCAGGCATTGAGAAACCATCTCATGTTCAACTATCAGAAAAGACTTATGGTGGATAGTCTTCCCAGAAAGACAGGTTTTGACTGAGGGTGTCTGTTTCCTGACTGTAGCCATTCAGCATCTTCCCAGCCCTTCTGGGGAGTATTCTGAATGTTTAGAAGCATCTCCATTGCTTTTCCATCTAGTTTACCCCTGATGAAGAATCTAAACTAAAGTAAAATCCTTACAGAAAGCCATTCCCTCTCAGCAGCTGACACACATAGCAGGGCTGTTAGCACAGGTCGGGCTGGCTGTCATTACCTTATAGTTACTGCCACACCACTCGATGCTCTAATTAGCAGCAGTGCCTGCCAGGAGCTCAGAGCTGTTTAAAATTTAAGTTTGGAGTTTTCTTTAATCTTTAACAGTATCTCCCGGGACGAGACACGCTCTGCCCCATCCCGAGTGCAGCATTTTTTCGGTTGTACAGTCCTCAGCCCCTGGAAGATATCTGTGCAGAAGAGGAAAGGGAGAGGGAAAGGCACACAAAACATTTTCATTTCATTTGTAAGAAAAGGGGAAGTGCTTAATTGTCCCAGGTCTGCAAGTCTCCTCATCCATTTTCCTGCGAGCATGTTCATCCGCCATTCCCTGAACTCCCTGGCAATGCTGAGAACGCTGAGCCAGCAGAACAGCATTTCCATTTGGATTTTATGAGGCAGCCACATAACCTACTTTAGCCATGTTATTTACATAAAAATATTCTGCTATAACCTACATATTACAGGGGAGCAGATGGGGGTATTGCACCTCTCTCCTTAAAGAAAGGCATAAAAATACCCCCACACTGAGAAAACCTAGCAATTGCATGTTTTCCAGACAGTGAACTCCACAGCCTTAATCAATGTTTTGTGTCCTTTTAAATATTTTCCAGTTTTGAAGAGGAAGCAGTGCACAGTAGCTGCATTTTAAAAGCCTAGCTGTGTCAGCATCACAAGCTGAACGGTGGTGTGCGACCAAATGGTGCAGGAGGGAGCTGACGACGGGAAAGGAAACGGCAGCACTTGTGTGAGGCCTTGTAAACCCTACAAATCTGTCTCCAGAAAAAAAACAACAAAACAAAACAACAGACCAGCCTAGTGTCCGATTTGCCCACTGCTGTCAGTTAAAAGCTAGAAAAACCCAAACGCTCTGCAGAGACTTCAGGGCAGCAGCTCCTGGGTTTGGTGCACATCCATAGCCAAGCCTGCAGCGCCCTCTAAGGGTTGAAGAGGCTCAGCACGGGCTGCAGCTGGGTCAGAACCAGCACCTGCACCGCAAGGCAACCGCACACGGCAAGGGGAGGGCGGGTTCGCCTAGATCTCCCTTTCCGTGCGGGGCTGATACCAGAGAATGAGGCTGCGAAGCGTTGTGGAGCGGGCTGCCTTGGTGCGTTTGCCATCTGCTGTGTGCTGACTCCAGACTGGTGCTTCTACAAGGTACTGCTATGCTAACAAAAACTAAGCAAGCAACAACTCGAGGTTTGCATTGCAAAACAGGAAATAAATAGATTAAAACCTCACCTTACACAATGAAATACAGAGAAGAGCTACAAAACAATTAATGATATGAGATATCCCACTGGAAATCACCAGTAGCTGGAAGTGAAATGATGCTGACTTCAAATTTTGCTGGTGCAATGGTGATTTACAGGGACAGGAGCCTCATCATATCATCAGATCATTTTTTCCAAAATCCTACTGTGTTACTCCACAGTCCCCTGCCAAAACTGACAGTGGGAGAGGAAAGGGACAGGAACTCAGCCAGAGAAAGGAGCACTTGAGGCCAGGTCTGTGGACAGTAGAGTAATCTGTTCTCACTCACAGAATCACAGAACATAAGGGATTGGAAGGGACCTCGAAAGATCATCTAGTCAAATCCCCCCACCACAGCAGGATCACCTAGATCAAGTCACACAGGAACATGTCCAGGTGGGTTTGAAATGTCTCCAGATAAACAGACTCCACAACAGCCCTGGCAGCCCATTACAGTGCTGTCACCCTCACTGGGAAGAAGTTCCTTCTCATATTGATGTGGAACCTCCTATGTTCCAGCTCACACCTATTGCCCCTTGTCCTATTATTGGATGACACTGAGCAGAGCCTGGCTTCATCCTCCTGACACCCACCATTCACATATTTATAAACATTAATAAAGTCACCCCTCAGTCTCCCTTTTTCTGAGCTAAAGAGACCCAGCTCCTCAGCCTTTCATCAGCAGGAAAATGTTCCACTCCCTTTATCATCTTTGTGGCTCTGCACTGGACTCGCTCCAGCAGCTCTGTCCCCTTTCTGGAACTGAGTGGCCCAGAGCTAGATACAATAATCTAAATGTGGTCTCACCAGAGCAGAGGGGGAGGATAACCTCTCTTGATCTACTAACTACCCCCATTTCTGATACACCCTTCCTGACTCTCCCAAAGTTAACTCTGTCCTTTGTGACAGTGTCTGCCCTTCAGATCTCACACCAGTGGTTAAGTCACCCTGGCAGCATGACAGTCCTACCCAGCAAGATCACCTGAGGGCTATCCCTTTGTGCGCCACCATACACACAGCTGCACCAGACTCTGCGACACCTTCACAGCTCCGCACAACTCACCAGACCCTTGGGAGCTGGCTGGAAAGGTAGGACTTCGATCCTTCTGCACGGGGCTATAGATATCAGCAATTCTGACCTGCATTACAAATTTCTGACCTTAACACACATTCTTCAACTTCTGGTTTAGACTTAACCTAGCCCCCAGCTCAAGCCCAGAGAGCTGCCTTAAAACCACTGCTCTTGATACCCCACCCACCCTGCAGTACCACCATTCCTCTACCCAACAGCCTGCATAAGGATGCAGGGATACATGGCTTGGAGCAGGATCACACTGTTCCCCTTTACATTAATTATTTGCTCGTGTATCTGCAAAGCCCAGGAGACCTTTGGGTTCCACCATCTAATTGCTACATGAAATTATTCTGGCTTTTGGTACGTTTTCAATGAAATTCATTACAATAAGTTGCTCAGGAGATACCGTGCTCTAAATTATGCCAGTTTCTTCTCTCAGCTATATATTAACTTAGAATGATGCTCAGTAAATTCACCTTCTCCTATTTAACTGTGAGTGCATCGGAATGTATCATGTAAGAGCTAATTTTCTTTAATATACTCCCCGGTACAATTCAGCGGCACTATGGATAACGCCACAGTCATCTCCTATCAACTTCACATCATACCAGACACTGCATTATGGCAGCTAAATTGATTACTGGTGTAATTGAAGGCCACCGACTGGGAAATTTTTAATCATTTCAATGATTCATCGGCTTTACCTACAGAACATCTTTATCTAGTTGCATCATGCAAGTGGTTTTCTTTAAGGGGATGTAATTTTGCCCATTTAAGCTACTTCTCATTCTTGTCATCTTCACTGGCAACCAGATCCTACAGATTACAAAATGCAGAGCACACAGGATTCCTTAGACTGTGAGGCTCCTCTTTGTAAGAACGGATCAATAATCCAGCTATATGAATCCACGTCGCCAAAATTCTGATCACTTAAGTTCGGGGTTTCTGCCAGTTTGCTTTGTCGTTGGGTGTTTTTCAGTCGGTGTTTCACTGCAACAAGCCAGACTTGTCTTCGCTTTCAAGAGTTGGGTAGAAAAATTCCACAAACGTTTTTGGCATTATATTCTTCATTAAAAACTTCTGATTTTCAGCTTTGCTTGCTGCCCACCCACCATAGAGGCAGAACCTCTGCTAAGCCAGACCCCTTGAGAACACCTGCTGCATGGATAACTGGTGAAGCATTAGCAGCCTGAGTAACCTCACATCTCTCTAAAGCTACCTGAAGGGAGGCTGGAGTGAGGTGGAGGTTGTGAGTGGAGTGAGTCAGGTTGTGCTGGGGGAGGTTCAGATTGGATCTTAGGAAAAACTTCTTTCGAGAAAGAGAGGGGAGGCCTTGAAACAGGCTGCCCAGGGAGAAGGTGGAGGCACCATCCCTGGACGGCTTCAGCAAACAGGGAGGCACTATTTAGAATATTGTGTCCAGTTCTGGGCCTCTCAGCTCCTGAAGGAGACAGAGCTGCTTGAGAGAGTCCAGCACAGAGTCACAAAGATGATGAAGGGAATGGAACACCTCCCTGATGAGGAAAGGCTGAGGGAGCTGGGTCTCTTTAGCTCAGAAAAAAGGAGACTGAGGGGTGACCTTATTAATGTTTATAAATATGTGAATGGTGGGTGTCAGGCTCTGCTCAGTGGCATCCAGTGACAGGATAAGGGACAATGGGTGTAAGCTGGGGACATTCCGTATAAACATGAGAAGGATCTTCTTCCCAGTGCGAGTGACAGAGCACTGGAATGGGCTGCCCTGGGGGAGTGTGGAATCCCCTTCTCTGGAGACATTTAAAACCCTCCTGGACATATTCATGTGTGACTTGATCTAGGTGATCCTGCTGTGGCAGAGGGATTTGACTAGATGATTTTTCAAGGTCCCTTCTAATCCCTAATGTTCTGTGTTTCAGGAGATGGTTTAGTAGTTTGGGGTTGTAGAGTAGACAGCTGGACCTCATGATTTTGAAGGTCTTTCCTAACCTTGATGATTCTATGATTCCATGGTCCCTCCTGGGTTATTCCCTATGAAGCTACATACTCACCCAGGAGTGAGACAGGCTGCTCCCCAGTGGAATTACCAGACACCACAAAGGAGTTGGCACTTCCAGGCAATGACTGCCAGAAGGCACCACAGTAATGTAGCACTTGTGCTGATAATTTTGTGCAGTCTTTACTTTGATCACATAGAGTAATAATCCCTGTAACCATAACTATTGTAGAAATGTAAACAAAGCAGCTTTCTAGCCCTTTCTAAAATTTATTGGATTTGCTTGCAGATTTGTCACCAGCAGTCTCCTTCCTTTGTGGGCCCAGCTGTTAATGGAAACACAGACTGAAGCAAGCACTTAACTTTGTAGAGCCAACTCTAGTACAATCAATGGGATTAGCTAGAGTGTGTAATACTAAAAAGGTTTGTAGGCCACTGAAGAAATGGGATCAGAGGCTGCATCCTCCATGAAAAAAGCCCAGCAAGTGCAAGGGAGCACAATATGATATGTAGGGGAGTAAGGAAATTCAGGCCAAATTCTTATCCCTCATACGGCTCTCTGGAGGCCATGGGGACCATCCAACCCACTTAGCCAGTGTCTGAAGTACAGGAACAGTGATTTATGAAACCAAGCAAAGGCACCAACCACAGGGCACACTGCCAGGCATTGGTGGGACACTACAGAAACAGTGGCTTTCTTGGGAGAGAAGATGCACACCTCCAGGTCCCTGTGGGCCAAGGAAAGCTAGGGAGAGCACTACAACAACTACGTGGGAGTTTGAACTGCCCCAACCTCCCTCCAAGCACTTCCCACAGCCCCTATGGATCCTATGTAAATATTCAGAGACCATCTTTATTCAGCTGTTTTTGTTCCATCACAGAAGTGCTGCATTAGAACTTCTTTTCTGGAAATGAAATCCATCGCAAGGCAAGATGGACAATATTTGCATTCTCTAGGGGAGATACTACAGACATTCAGCATGTGGAACAGGGACTAAATAGCCTATTCAGAACATCACTAAGCAAGAGCTCTAGTCATACAGTGGAGCTGTAGGACGTCTCCACTCCATTCCCTCCATATGACCACACTCACTGCCTCACGAGACTAAGACCTGGACATGGAGCATCTCAGGTCAGAATTCATTTGGAGGGCTTTGAGCCTGTCTCTTGAGCCTCAGCGTGTGCAACTGAAGGAGAACTGGTATAAAAAAACAGCTATTAATGAAGATTATAGGAAGCAAGCCATGGAATACTCAGAGGATCTATGAAAAGCATTGACACAAAAAATGCATCTCAGCAGTGAAAAAGTTCCTCTGATCTCCATTATAAAATGAAAAGGAACAGCAGGATTTCTGTAACACTAGGTAATTAAAAAGTGCCACAGAAGATACTGAACATTTCACTAATATTCCTTATTAGTGCTGTTTGAGTTCTGGAGTCAAAGAAGAGTTCTCTGAGCCTGTCGCAGGTAAAGTACAAATAGCTGAATCTGATGCTGTTTTAAACCCTTTCCTTGAGCAGCAAATGCACTAATTGCAGACAGCGCAGCCAGCTTTCCTTTTGTGCTGCACACACTGTCACACACGGGTGGAAATAATTAGAGATTATCAGAATGGTTCTGACTTGATACAATCCTGCAAAAGCCTAAGTATGTCAGAGACTTGGCAATAAACATTTCATTAAGAAAGGGTGGTTGAGGCTGAGGCTGACAGTGAGACATTCTCATTGCAGCAGCCCAGCGCTGATGTACCTGGGAAGATTCTAGTGTAAAACCCATGCTGTCACAACAGCCTGGTGCTGGCCCCCGGCAACAGAAGGTCAAGACTGCCAAATAAGAAGTGGAACTCAAATGTGCCAAACCCACAGCAACCATTTTGCCCCAACAGCACTCCTTACAATGTTACAGGAGTGAGGGATAGCAAATCTGGCTCCAGGACACCCGGATTAGAGATGCTCTTTCAGCACACAGTCATCCTGAGACTAACAGCAATCTGGAGCTGATCTGAATTTCTTCCACGACACTGCTACAGCACCAAACAAGGCTAGGAATGGTGTTTTGACAACTCACACATCAGTATGTGGGTCTCCTAAAAGTGACTCACACAAAGTAAGAATGCAGAGCACCGTATGGTTACCAGCAGCCTGAATCCTCACATGCCCGCTTCCTGACTGCAGATTAATCCAGCCAAGATCAAACTACCAAACTATTACTGTCAGGCATTTATTTGACTTCCAGAAGCATCTCTTAAAATGAGGGCTGAAACAAGCAGTGTTTTTGATCTGTCTTTTCTTAAAAAGGATAGTTTCTTTCTGGTTCCAAACACCACCAACTTCAATTCCTTCAGGCCTTATCCGTCACAGAAAAACTCTAGGTAATCCGCTTGGAAATGTGAGTCAAGGGAAAGGCAGGATAATGGTGGTGGCTTTTTCTCAGTTGAAGATATCCAGGCTAACTGACAGGCATCTGCTGCTTTTCCATTTCCATTTCTGTATTTCTATTCTGTACTAAAAAGCATAAAAATCTGTAGGTGTTTCTGTATTTTTATTGCACCAGCACCACACAAGACAGGAAAAAAGAAGCAGCAGGTAAAGAGTTACAGCAAGAAGGAACAAAGACGGACAAAGCTACTGAAAAATGAACAGGCGTGAAGGACACGTACTTGAGGACTGAACAGGAAAGGACAACCCTCCTGTCCCTGACGTAGCACAGACTGCCTGCAAGCAGAGAAGATGGGACAGGAAACAGAGACTGATCTGAGCAGTAAATCCAGCTTTCCACACTTACACATTCTTTGCTAAAGGATATTCTCCTTTTCTACACTGCATTGTCCACGGCTTTGCTCAGCACACTCTTCCTTGTAGTTGTCCCTGATTATTCATTACCAAAACTTGAACACAGAAAGGCTGAGGGAATATTTATAAATCACAGAATTACTGGGGTTGGAAGGAATCTGAGAGATCATCTAGTTCCAAACCCCTGCCATGGTCAAGGACAACTCTCACCAGACCAGGTTGCCTAGAGCCCCATGCAGCCTGGCCGACTGAGGTCCCACTAACACCTCACCCTCTTCCAGAACTCACAGCACACAGGAAGGTCCAATGCCCCAAACACCACCTAGAGCAAGTTGGTTAAGGTGTATTGAATGGGTCTCTTTTGGATCCAAGAGGTTTTCAGCCTGGACTGGAACCATACTGGGACAATTCCAGTCCATGATAGAACAGAACCTGAGCAGAAATTGAAAAAGAAAAGTACTACTTCAACTTCCAGCTGATTTAACAAGGATCCTACAGACCCTTTCTAAATGAGCCCTTCAGCAAAGGTGTTGCCTACAGGTTCTCTCCAAGGTTCTCAGTCAGTAGAGACCAGACACCATCTTTTTCAAGCAGATGGGATTACCAACACACTTCAAGCTGTGCAGCATTAAGTGGCTTCTGGACTACAATCAGTGCAGTCCAAAGCACAAGACGATGAAATCACAACAGTGTGAATATGTGATCTCCTCTCTTCTACTAGTGTGTGTGTGCTTCTCTGCAGGGACTCCTAGAATGGCCTGGGCTAGAAGGGACCTCCAAAGGTCATCTAGTCCAACCCTCCTGCAGTGAACAGGGACAACCTCAGCCAGACCAGGTGCCCAGAGCCTTGTCCAGCTTCCCCTTGAAGATCTCTAGAGATGGGGCCTCAACTCCCTCCCTGGGCAATCTGTTCCAGTGTTCAATCACCCTCCTGCTAAAGATCAACAGCCCTCCTGTTAAAGAACTTCTTCCTAACAGACAATTTCAATCTGCCCTTCTCTAACGTGAAACAATCACCTCTCATCCTATTACTCCATGCCTTTGCAAAGAGTCCCTCTCCAGCCTTCTGGTAGCCCCTTTCAGGAACTGGAAGGTTGCTATCAGGTCCCCCCAGAGCCTTCTCTTTAAGTTGAACAACCCCAGCTCCCTCAGCCTGTCATCGTAACAGGGGTGCTCCAGCTGCCAAATCTTAGACTGGGTTCCACGAGCTGTGGCTATGTGGTGGTTTTGCAGAGAAGAATAAATTATTGTTCACATGATAAATCAGAAGTATACCCATCCATTTACCAGTATGGATTCCCCATCGAGGTATATCAGAGTAATGTGAATTGCAGAGTCCTCTCCACGGCCACAGCAGCTCAACCACACCCTAGCAGGGCAACAGCTGCAGTTCTGGCTGCACTCTCGCATTCTGAGCTCCTCCCTGTGTCCCCATGAAAAGAAAGGGACGTGCTGTGGGCCTTAACGGGATGCCGTAGATCAGCTTATCTCCAATTCTTTCTCCAAAGAAGCTGCTGAAGCACGACCACAGCCCCCAGCTCTGCGATATGCTCACCCTCTGCTCCAACTCCTCCACTTTCCCTTCTGTTCCATCAGGCTTACTTCACCAACTACAGCAATTCCACGCTGAGCAAGTATGCTAATAGGAGTTCCTCTTAGAAAAACCTTTTGCTTCTCCCAAAATAACTGCAGCTTCTAGACCAGTGAACTAGACCAAAATATCCTTTCACTAGCATTCAGCGGCAGGGAAGAAAACCAGTACCTTATATGGAAGCACTGTATGCTCCCCAGTGCAGAGAGTCCTTTCCAGTAAGGCTTCTTCTGGCATTCTGCTGCTCAGAGCCATACTGACATCCATGGTCCACTTTCTTCTGAAAAGAAGCCGGTTTACTTGAAGGAACAATTAAATAAATCACATTTCCATCCTGTGAGAAATGAAAGCAGTAAATTATTCTTCGGATGCAAGATAGCTCCCAATGCAGAGTATGAGATTAACAAAGCACTCCATCAACTAAGAAGGAAGAAATCCACTTCTCTGTTTATTCTGTATAATTTACTGTACTGAAGGGATGTTTTTTGCTGGCACGTGCAGAGAACACAGCTCAGGTTGCATGGGCAAAGCCCTCCATTACCAGGATTTACTTCAGAGCAGCCCAGGTCAGTCTTACATCCCAGCACTTGTCCTGCTGTTTTCCTGCTAGCGCTCACTGCAGCAGGGTAACAGATGCTGAGGAGCAGTTTTTCCAGTGCGATTCCGTACTCGTCGTCACCCAATTGCTGTGTTACTCATTCTGATCCCTTTTTGCCTTCAGTCTTTTCCAAAGGAAAGTTTTGGGGTTTTTTTCATTCTATGCATCCGTGAGCCTGATCCAGTAATCTTTTGGAAAAATTTCCATTGATTTCAACAGACCCCAGAACTGGTCCTCTTGAAGGCTGAGTGCTGTTGGCCCACCTCACAGCACTGTGAAACCACTGACTCAGCCCTTCTGTACTTCCCTCTCTTTTGAGGCTTCACAATTCAAAATGTCTGCCCATAAAACACTGATATTCACCCCTTGAGCCTGTGCTTTGGAAACATCACCACCTCCAGCCATGCTTGACAGCACGTGGCAATCCTGCCCAGGACTTGGACCACACTCTAACCTCAGGAAATAGCAGCACCTCTGATACCCAAAAGCAGTCAAGAACCAGCTCATCTTGTCAACACTTGACAAAGGGCTCACTACTTTGGGACATAAAGCTTATCCCACTGGATCATAGAATCATCAGGGTTGGAAAAGGCTTTCAAAATCCTTTTTGCAGAATGGGACAATGCAAACAGCTGACACACGAAGACATTACCTTAGTGAACTGTTCCGCAGGACTTTTTATTTCCCAATTCATGTGCAACTTTGCAAAACACACCATAACAACTGAAAAAATCCCCAAAGTGTCCAGCTCCCCCTTCTCTCTGAAAGCCCAGCCAACAGGACCAGCTCTCCAATTATCTAGCAAGAGTCAGTAAAACATCTGAACGTCCTTAACAGGATCCTCCAGCTCCACACTCATTACCAAATAGCTTTTCGTCTTTAAGAGTCAGCAGTTTGAACCTGCTCCAGCACTACAATCACCACAGCTTCACGGTGCAGCACAGTTGCAGAACACTATGGAACCCACAAACACCACGATGTGCAGCCACCACTGGGCAGCACCACACTGAACAGCTCAATCTGCTTACTGGAGCAATCCTTAAATAGCACTAACTGTCAAACAGCATCTCCTCTAACTCACAGGGCAGCAGCGCTTGTGGTTGTAATGCATCCTGGGCAAGCACAACCTTCACGAGTCACCCTACAAGCGGCAATCATCTGCTAGCGGTCCAGCTCTCCACTGAAGTGGGGTGGAAAAGGCAACAGAACAAAAATGTGCACTTTTGAAACTATTGCTCAGAAGACAGCATTGCCTTTTCCTAACAATCACCCAAAAAAAGGGAGAATATTTAAACAAAACCATTATAATCTGCTCAAAACCAGTAAGCCAGAGATACAGCTGCAGGCTCCAGTGTTATCCTTAGGGAAGAGAATACTCACACATGTTCCAGCCACACCAGTGTGAAAGGTGAGTCTGAAGCAAAATTGGAGAGGTCTGGATCAGACTTTCTCAATTACTTGGCACCCTCTAAGGAATACTGAGACACTGGCACAGTTTGGCTGGACTTCAGAAGTAGCTTTTAGGAGCCAAACACTTTTAAAGCCACCTGGGGTACCCAGATGCCAGTGAGAGATCTGGTGTCTCTTGGAAATCTGTCCCTTGTTAAGTTCCACAGTCTCTCCTTTGAATGACGGCAGAGGGAGATTCAATATAAATTATTTTGAAGATATGAAAGGTTCTCTCCCAGCATGATAATTACTGTTTCCATTTCTGCTAATGACATCTAAGAACTGGGACCACAAGCAGTGGCAGAGGATTAAGTAATTACAGAGTATTAGATGCATTTGAAGAGCAGGGTCACAGAAGAAGACAGAAGGAGAAGAGAGAGTGAGCATGCTGTGGGCTGCTCAGCTGCTGCAAAACTATAAAACATCTCCCCCTGCTCACAGCTTGACAACTGGAAAGGACAAAGGCTCTCAGCACAGATCAGCTCCTCTTTATTGTCCCCACTCTGGAGAGCTACACGAGCTTTTATGGGTAAGTAAAGCTCTTGTTAACTAGAGCTAGATACCATCTCTAAGTCATGATTAATTTTTTCTCCTATAGGAATTGCAAACGTACGTGATAGAAATAGAAGGCTACTCAGGATCATTTAAATACAGTAGTGTAGTTCTAGGATAAATGGGGTACTACAGGTGACCAGACATTCTTGTGTATCTTGCTTCAAACAGTACACACAGTCACATTAAATTAAGGGTTTTCTAAGAATGCCACAAATTATGGGGCTAGCAAAGACAAGTGAACACAAAGCATGAGGAAATTAAGAGTACTTATGGATTGTAGTGTTTTGAAGGGAACTAAAATCCACTGTTCCCCATGGACAATACAACGGAGGTCAGAACGCAGCTGCTTGTACGTGCCTCTGCACTCTTACACTCCGTTTGTCAAGCGCCACTGGAAGGACTGGGGCTGCATTTAAGCTGTCCGGCCTTTGATCTCATTGTCTGTGACTCAACCCATCACCTGGAGCATAAGCCCTGAGCTTTCAGCAGGAAAGAAGTGACATTCACACCGGATTTCAAATACACCTTGGAGATTTTCATTTCCGTATTCTCCAGATCAAAGGTACCAGGTAACCAGATCAAAGGGTTCAGCCTTCCACCTTCACTCACATGATAGCCACATACTCCACAATTAGACCACGTTACATCAGGGCAACTAATCTTAGTATTACTCAACGTGTTTAAAGGTGAAATAATCTGTCTCTAAGTGGAGGAGTATGACAACTAAGCAGCCATTTAGAGACCTGCCTAGTCAATTAGATAATTATTCAAGTAAAGTTCAACATCTTGGGAGTTTTATGACACCGACAAAAGAACAGGTCAAAATGTAATTTAAAAGCCCCTTAAGCAATCAGAGAGCTGGACACACACTGCAGGTGGACTGCAGCATCTCACAGGTGCCACTTCTTCACAACCAGCTGATAGTGACTCTGTGATTCTGTTTGTACACAGTTATTTCTGCAGGACTGGCGTGTCATAGCAATTCAGGTGGCGGTAACTGAGCCTGGTGGGTTCATGCTGCCCCCACACTCTTTATGTATGCCTGTCCTTCTTCCCAAATGCTCTGTTCAGGAGAGCATCTCACTCTTTGGAGATATCTGCTGATAACACAAACTCTGTGGTTCAGTTTGTGTTTCGCTGGTGCTCAGCACAACAAGCTCTTGGGCACTCAGCACTGATTGTGCTCCCTTTGAATGAGGGACAGGACAACAGGAAATGCTGGGCAGGAACCCATACACTTCTAAGCACAGATTCATCAAATGTTCAGTTCCAAAAGAAACATTTAGTTTTGAAAACAATGTAAAAAGTGGCAATTTTTTTTATGCAAGCTGAGTTACCTTCCCTACAACTACAAACATCAAAGGTAAGCTGGACAACATTATAAATTCCTCATGCGTGTGGTTCTCACTTTGCTGATTGCCTCAGCTGCATTTTACCCTTAATCAATACCACAGGGAAATCCCACGCCTGCTACTTTGAATTAAAGGGAGTTTTTTGCCTTATAGATGCTTAAAGCATTGTGTCAGACGCACTTAAATAAAGTGGAGTCAACAAAGCTTGTGGCTTTCCAGTGCCTAATGGAAATCCAGCTGCTCTTGTTCTGCAGAATTAGAACCCAGACTGCAAGGTAAATAGATCTGCGCTGGCCTCAATGAGCTGAAGCAGGGGAGACAGGGTCCCCCCAAAAGCATAGAAAACCCCTCAGTGTCTCCACAGCATTGCAGCCAGAAGGGCTTTGAGAAACCAAGCTCTTGAACCAGAGCAAGTGCAGTTGTTGAAGGACCCTGCCCTCTAACACTTCCCCAACAGTGCTCTGTGTTCCCATCTTTCCTTCTCTATTTCTAAGCATTTGTTTGCATCACAAGACCATTGACAAGCTGAAAAAAACCAACCACTTCTCAGATACCGGTACAAGCTGTACTTGCTAGCCCTTCCTACTCCCTTGGCAAGAAAGGATAAGGCTGAACATGCCACCTGGACCATCCAGGCTGGATCAATTTAGAGCAGAGGTCACAGAATCACACAGAATCACAGAATGTTAGGGATTGGAAGGGAGCTCGAAAGATCATCTAGTCCAATCTCCCCACCACAGCAGGGAGATTGCTCTCCAAATTAATGTTAATGCAGAGCTGCCATTCCAAACAACAGTCTAGATTTTACGCCACACACACTGGGTCAAGCCTTAATCTCAGGACAATCTAAGAGAACAACAATCCTCTCTCCAGCTTTCAAACACATTTCAAGAGAATTTTTCCCCCTTCACTTATTTCAATACAGCAAACCTGTCCAAACAAAGCATCGTTCAGATTTTGTCCACAGATGTTTCCTGTCAAATAACTTCTACATAGAAAAAGTTCAAAAAACCTCAGCTGAACCCTGAAAATTTGACTGCAAATTCTGTCTGGCTACAGAACAGACATGAGTGATCAAAAACATCTAGATGAATGACAGTGAAAACCATCAGGTGAGGAGCTGTTCATAAGGATATCCCCACCATCCTCCGGAAGTTGGTTTTAAATTCTCTCCCCAGCTCATTTTTAATCTCATGATTATTCCCCTACACCTCATCATCCTTGAGTGCAGTGACAGAGTTTCAAAACATACCTCTAACATGACCATAAGTGGCTTCTCATGGAGACATAGAAAATAGCTTATCTGATTTATGGGACCATTTTCTTGCCATGGGGTTGAAAGCCTGAAGAGATGGAAGATCTGTTGCTCCAATACTTCATGCACCAACATAAGACAGCTCTATTGGAAAGCGGGTAAGTCAGCCCAGTCACAACATAGTTGCATGCTTTTCTAGAGACGGAATATAATCGCTTGCCACTGGAGAAATCCCAAAGCTTTTCCTCAAACTGAGTTTCTCCTTCCTTCCCTGGCAGGGCCACTGGAGAGATGCTGTGGGCCAGGAGTTATTTTTGCTATTTCAGGGAAAAGCATTAAAAATCCCAGGAGCAAACGGAGGCTTACAGCTACAGGATTTTGCAGGCAGCCTCACAAATAAGATGTCGACTTTTCTGGGTTTATTATTGTTATTAAAGTGTCAGACAGACCAAACAGCTATTTTCCAGTACTGTAATTTGAAATTTTAGTTCCTTCAGGACTCTCCATATGGCTCCCAGCTAGTCCTGACCTGCAGAGCTGTAGCTGTTTATCAGCTCTTACCCCTCAGCTCTCACATAGGATGTATTTAACATGGATGGGTGTTCCCTGCCCTGGAGATGATTTCAACAGAAAGAAATAAGAATGAGTTATTTTCTCCCTCCATCCAAAATTCTGTTGTGGAACTCATCAGCAGTCTGTGTTCTGGAAGCCAAGTTGCAAACAAGTTCAAAATAAACACTTCCATGAATTGAAGTGCAATTAAACACAATGAAACTTCAAGCAAAGAAAATCTCTATGGAGTTGATTACTACAAGCTGAGAAAGTACACGAAGAAAAGAATAGGAACTATCATCCTTTACTGCTCTTTAATCACCCATAAGCAGAGACACTACACAGAGCTAAATGAACCTCTGGTGTAAACAATCACCTGATCCTCAGGTCCTGCAAAAACACACTCCTGTGTTTTCTGACTTTGAACAATAACAGCACATGGGAGAATCTTCTAAAGCATCCTACAGGGGAGTGGCACAGGAGTAAGGTGGAAGGGGCAGCAGTAAAGCAGCCTCACAGGGCCAGGCTTTTCACAGAATCACACAATTATTGAGGCTTAAAAAGACCTCTGAGCTCATCCAGCGTGTAGCCCAGGACCTAACATCACCACAGTGGCCAGACCAGGGCATAAGGGCCACAGCCAGTCTGTCCTTAAACAACTACAGGGATGGGGACTCTACCACTGCCCTAGGCACTCCATTCCCCAGCAGCACTACAGATTTGGGGAGTAGTGGTTGGAGGGCTGCCTGGCCGAAAAAGGACCTCAAGATGTTGGTTGACAGCCAGGTGAGCAGGAGCCAGCAGAGTGTCCAGGTGGCCAAGAAGGCAAACAACATCCTGGGCTAGACACAGAATGGTGTAACCAGCAGGAGTAGGGAGGTGATGGTGTGAAAGTACTCCATACCCATGAGACCGCAACTTCAGCACTGGGTCCAGTTTTGGGCACAACAGAATAAGGATCACAGAACATTAGGGATTGGAAGGGACCTTGAAAGATCATCTAGTCCAATCTTCCTGCTAGAGCACGATCACTTAGATGAAGTCACACAGGAACACACCCAGACGGGTTTTAAATGTCTCCAGAGAAGGAGACTCCACTACCTCCATGAACAGCCTGTTCCAGGGCTCTGTCACTTTCTTCGGGAAAAAGTTCCTTCTCATATTTATATGCAACCTCCTCTGTTCCAGCTTAAACTCATTGCCCCTTGTCCTATCACTAGATGACATTGAGAAGGGTCTGGCTCTATCCTCCTTACATCCTTCCTTCACATATTTATAGACATTAATGAGGTCACCCCTCAGTATCCTTTTTTGCAAGCTAAAGAGACCCAGCTCCCTCAGCCTCTCCTCATCAGGGAGGTGTTCCACTCCCTTCATCATCTTAGTGGCTCTGCGCTGGATTCTCTCCAGCAGTCTTCTGTCCTTCTTGAACTGAGGGGCCCTGAACTGGACACAGTATTTCAGATGTAGTCTCACCCTGGGCAGAGTAGAGGGGGAGGAGAATCTCTCTCGATCTGCTAACCACCCCCATTCTGATCCAACCCAGGATGTCATTGGCCTTCTTGGCCACAAGGGCACATTGCTGGCTCATGGTCATCCTAAAGTTCACCAGGACCCCCAGGTCCATTTCTCCTACACTGATCTCTAACACCTCAGTCCCCAACCTAGACTGGTACATGCGGTTGTTCTTGCCCAGATGCCAAACACTACACTTGTCCTTGTTACAGTTCATTCAATGTCCCTCTGCCCAGCTCTCCAGCTTGTCCAGGTCTTGCTGAATGGCAACACAGCCTGCTGGAGTGTTGGCCACTCCTCTCAGCTTTGTGTCATCAGTAAACTTGCTGACAGTGCACTCTGATCCCTCATTCAAGTCGGTCCCAGTACCGAGACTTTGGGGACTCCACTAGATTAAGGCCTCCAACTAGACATCCCATTGACCACTACTCTCTGGCTTGTACCCTGCAGCCAGTTCATGATCCACTTCACTACCCTATCGTCCAGACTACACTGCTCGATTTGGCTTCAAGGATGCTGTGGGAGACTGTGTCAGATGCTTTACTGAAGTCAGGATAGATCACATCCGCTGCTTTGCCATCATCTTTCCACCTGGCTGTTGCCTCACAAAAGGCTATCAGGTTGGTCAAGCATGATTTCCCTTTGGTCAAGCCATGCTGACTGTCCCTAATGACCCTCTTGTCCTTGCTGTGCCTAGAGACAGCATCAACAATAAATTGTTCCATCACCTTTCCTGGGACGGAGGTGAGGCTGACCAGTCTATAGTTATTTGGGTCCTCCTTCTTACCCTTTCTGAAGATTGGAGTGACATTTGCTATCCTCCAGTCCCCAGGCACCTCTCCTGATCTCCAAGACATAGCAAGGATGATGGAGAATGGCTTAGCAATGACTTCCACTGTCTCCCTTAGCACTTGCGGGTGCGTCCCATCAGGGCCCTGAACACAGATTTCCAACTCCTCCTGCTTGTTCCCCATGCTGCGTGCATTGGCGTTCCAGCATTTCAGGGAGCGAGCTGAGCATTCTGATTTCACCCTAGGACAGTGGGAGGCCTCATGTTCTTCATCAAGATTAGAGCAATGCCTCACTGGTGCACACAAGTCAACAATCCCACTCCTCTTTGAATCTAGTTTAAAGCCCTCTGAATGAGCCCTGCCAATTCCTGTCCCAGTACCCTTTTTCCCTTCTGAGATAAACCTCTCCNCTGACCAGTCTATAGTTATTTGGGTCCTCCTTCTTACCCTTTCTGAAGATTGGAGTGACATTTGCTATCCTCCAGTCCCCAGGCACCTCTCCTGATCTCCAAGACATAGCAAGGATGATGGAGAATGGCTTAGCAATGACTTCCACTGTCTCCCTTAGCACTTGCGGGTGCGTCCCATCAGGGCCCTGAACACAGATTTCCAACTCCTCCTGCTTGTTCCCCATGCTGCGTGCATTGGCGTTCCAGCATTTCAGGGAGCGAGCTGAGCATTCTGATTTCACCCTAGGACAGTGGGAGGCCTCATGTTCTTCATCAAGATTAGAGCAATGCCTCACTGGTGCACACAAGTCAACAATCCCACTCCTCTTTGAATCTAGTTTAAAGCCCTCTGAATGAGCCCTGCCAATTCCTGTCCCAGTACCCTTTTTCCCTTCTGAGATAAACCTCTCCCATTTGTAACTGTCAGGTCTGATGTCTTATAAAACCAGCAATTATCACAGACCCAAAGCCCTGCCTGTAGCAGCAGTCTCATAGCTAGGCATTTATGGACGGAATCCTTCTACTCCAGCTCGTGTCCTCACCCGAATATGGAAGTAATGAGGAGAATACAATTTGTGCCCCAGACTCTTTCACCAAACATCCTGAGGCTTTGAAGTCTTTCTTCATTCCCTCAGGCTACGCAATACAGGTTCCTCCCCACCTANGGGAGCGAGCTGAGCATTCTGATTTCACCCTAGGACAGTGGGAGGCCTCATGTTCTTCATCAAGATTAGAGCAATGCCTCACTGGTGCACACAAGTCAACAATCCCACTCCTCTTTGAATCTAGTTTAAAGCCCTCTGAATGAGCCCTGCCAATTCCTGTCCCAGTACCCTTTTTCCCTTCTGAGATAAACCTCTCCCATTTGTAACTGTCAGGTCTGATGTCTTATAAAACCAGCAATTATCACAGACCCAAAGCCCTGCCTGTAGCAGCAGTCTCATAGCTAGGCATTTATGGACGGAATCCTTCTACTCCAGCTCGTGTCCTCACCCGAATATGGAAGTAATGAGGAGAATACAATTTGTGCCCCAGACTCTTTCACCAAACATCCTGAGGCTTTGAAGTCTTTCTTCATTCCCTCAGGCTACGCAATACAGGTTCCTCCCCACCTATCTGGAAGATCAGCAGTGAGTAATAGTCAGCTGATCTCACTAGGTTAGGGAGCATCCCTTCAGGAGCAAGTGTCTAATAACTAGTACCCTTCTCTTCTTCTTTGTGGAGGAGGTTGTCATATTACTGGAAGACATCTGCGATTCATGCAACTGTGCTATGATCTCCAGGATAGGTTACCTGTCATCTATATCCCTACTAGACTGGCTGTCTTCCAGGAGGGGCTCATATCTATTTCTCAGTGACACCTGGAGAGGTGAGGCAGCCAAGGCAAGTGCTTGCCTTGTGCCATGGCCCTGCACTTGCCTTCACTCCCTGCTTCTACTTGGGCAGGTTACAGGTACCCCTTGATTCTGTTTCTTATTTGACTTTGGTCCAGACTACAGAGCCTGACTCCACCAGTCTTTCATATTTCATCTTCCCTAATGCTCCTCAGCCTTTCTGCTTACGCGTGTAGCCTTTCAACCTCGTCTCGCAGCTGTGTCACTCGGTTAAGCGGATAATCTACCTGCTCAAATTGTACACAGCGTGAGATCAGGGAGAGACTCTTGCATTCCCTGCAGCCTGTCAGCTGCACAGCCTCATCTCGCTAGAGGACTTCTGTTTGGGTTCCCATATCTATGTGCAGTAGTGACCGCAGCCTCACCTTCTACGGCCAGGTTGACACCATTTTTGTGGGTTTTTTTGGTTGTTTTTGGGGAGTTTTTTTGTACCCTTCCACCCCAACAGCTAGAGGGTCACTCTGTCACTCTGCACGGTCTGAGCATGACTTCCAGTTTTGCAGTGTTTAAACCTCCTGCAGTTTCACCCCACTGCGTCCCTTCTCAGCTTCACCTGTGAGAGATTCTGACATTTATCAGATCCCTCTTTCCTCCCCTGAGGTTTTCTGGCCAAGGGGACCCCCCAATCAGATAAAAAACCTCACGAAATAGCATTTGGGGGCTGACATCGCCTCTATCACTCTGCGCAGTCAAGGAGGACATTGAAGTGCTGGAACGAGGACAGAGAAAGGCAACAAGGCTGAGGATAGCAGCTGAGGGAATTGAGGTTATTTAGTCTAGAGACAAGGGGGCTGAAAGGAGACCTTAGTGCTCTCTACAGCTACCTAAAAGGAGGTTGTAGTGAGGCTGGTGCTGATCTCTTCTCCCAAATTACTAATGACAGGATGAGGGGAAATGCCCTCAAGTTGTGTCAGGGGAGGTTTAGATTGGATGTTAGGAAGAAGTTCTTTCCTGAGAGAGTGTTTGGGCACTGGAAGACGCTGCCCAGGGAGGTGGTGGAGTCACCATCCGTGAGGTGTTTAAAAACTGAGTAGATAGAGCACTTAAGACCGTGATCTAGGGGTTAGGGAGATGTTGCTATGAGGATTGGGCTTGATGATCCTGGAGGTCCTTTACAGCCATGATGAGTGTATGATTCTACGATTCCACATTTTTACTGGGATAAGTTATCTCAAGCCCAAAAATTGGATCACAATGAATTCCCAGTGCTCAAGACCCTCTCAGAAAGAAAGGATGCCAGATGCAACACTGGGAATTGGAAGATAGGAGCTGTATTTCCTCTAAGAAAAAAATAGAAAAATTTCCTAAAAGTGTGAAAGGCTGTAAAATGAAAAAAAAAAAATATTCAATAAGGCATCACCTTTGGGGGGAGTGTGAGGGGACAGGGAGTGGAAATTGGTCACTGAGAAGTACAGAGATGTGTGGGACTCCTTCCTTTTTGCTCCCTGAGGATTTCATAGGTCAAAACCTGGACTGGGAACTGACACAGCAATGGTCCAGGGGATCCAAAAAGCTCAAGCTCACAGCTGCGGAAGCCACGTGAAACCACCGTGTTGAAGCACATTTTGTGAATTATTGCTTCTGCTTTCATTAGGATGCTCAAAAACCTGCTCCCACAGCAAAAGCCTGGCTCCTGTGCCTCTGCACAATAGCTTACGCTCAGAGTTGTGTGTGAATGAACAAGCTAGACCTGCAGCTGCGGAAGAGAGTCTTCTGTACTTCAGTCTCCAAAGAGTTTTAAATGCTGACCCTGCAGCTAACCAGTGAGAAAGTCCAATTCAAGACTCACAAACCAGAGCCCAAGTGCATTTCCCCTGCTCCTACACTGAGCTGATCAATAGCATTTTGATAAAACGCTGATTGAAGAGAACAAAAGCTATTCCTCGAGAACATGTTTGTTCCACTAAACCACATTGGCAAAAGCACTGAAACAAATCCTTCTGCTTTGCCTCATGGTCCATCACGCTGACATCCTGTTCCAGCACAGGGTGAGACAAAATATCAACAGCCCAGAAGTTCCACAAGACAGAAAAAACCCTAATTCTGACCAAACCCAGTCACAATCTGTGTGTCTGTGTGTGCGCTGTTATTGCCCACAGAAATATCTGCCTGGTGGGTTCTGCCTCCATCCCACCTCAGAAGTCTGGCCTTTAGGAGTACCGAGGAGTCAGTCTCGCATGGATTAAATTGACCCAGATTTTATAGCTAACCTACAGGATAACATTCTGCTTTATCTGAGAAACGGGTTCAGTATTTTAAGACTGTTAAACATTGCCTTCTGCAAGACTTTTCTAGAAATAGCTTTTTAGTCAGCCACTTGGTCGATTCTGCTGCTTCTAGTAGTGGTTTCACAGTACTACAGACAGTAACCAGATGGATATTTCACAAGGACTTGGTCTGTCATGACACATATGGTGTTATTCTACCGATCTATTCCTTGGAGAGATCACAAAGCACTTGGATTTCTAATTACTGCTGCACCATCCTAAAGAGCAGCCAGTACCATCGACCACACCGTGCTCTTTGTAAAACAACCTTCTCCAACTGAAGAGATCCAGTCACCTTTCCACCTTTTCATACATCCTGACTGCATTAGAAATGTATATGCAAGTATCAGTGTTGCTCTAATTAGAGGCTAGAGACTAGAAGTTAAATGCATTCCCTCATGCCAATGTCTTGATACGGGCAAAGTCAGAGTTCAGGAGATACATCATTCTCACAGGTCAGTTTATTTTATGTTGTTCTCAGCAGCTGCAGTTTTCTGCCCACTCCCACTAGATCTACTTTAAGATTAAAGCTGATACAACTGTTGGGTTGTTCAGGTGTCAGGGTTTTTACAAGAAAACTGTATTCTACATGTACATCATTCACAGAAAATCATTTATTCAGCAAATTATGTCAGGAGAACTGGACAGCAGTGAAGACCAGTGATTGGTGCTATTTTTTTTAAGCAGGTAGAAGGAAATCATGCTTCCTGTACAGCTGTCTAATCTAGCTTTATCCAAACTGGACAAGGATGATAAGGTTTTTCTGCAACCCTCTATAGTCCATTCTAATTGAATAGACCCAATAATCCAACATGTCTTTACTGTTCTGCCATTTCTAGGTCAGTTATGAATATACTGAGCGACAGCAACCATGTGATGTCTGAGCAGCAGACCCAGCCTTTCACTCCAGCTCCTGGATTAAAGGAGTTACTTAATGAGCACATTTCAGGAGATGATCTAATGGTCAGCCACTGTCACTGAAATGAAACACCAGAAAGATCTCAAACACTCTCCACACTGGCTCACTGTGATACTGGGTTTCTGTCCCTTTCTGTTTAGAAACTCTGAGTCAGCACCTGGACTACCTTGAGCTCTATGGAGATGACACAGAAGCTGAAGACCAGGTCCTCAAAAGCCTGAATGGGATTCTCCTGGCTCTTTCTGAAGACAGCTAAGTATCACTCTGGACCCCCGTTTAACTATTTGCATAAGCTGACAGCATTTGCTGGAGGTTTTCACCTATTGTGATATTTGCATTACAAGCAATTGCTGCTAGAACTGTAACTGTCCTCAGCCCGTTCTGCTTTTTCTTTCTCTTCAGACACAGGCAAATCTACCCATGACCAGATAAAGCTACTGGTCACTACAACACTGGAAGCTGCAGAGAAATTCCAGATTTAGAATCATAGAAAGATTAAAGTTGGAAGGGACCTTAAAGATCATCAAGTTCCCATCCTCCTGCATGGGCAGGGACATCTCCCACTAGATCAGGTTGCCCAGAGCCTCATCCAACCTGGCCTTGAACACTTCCAAGGATGGAGCTTCCATGACTTTCCTGGGCAACCTATTTCAGTGTCTTGCTATCCTCACACTAAAGAACTTCTTCCTAATCTCCAACCTAAATCTCTCCTCTTTCAGTTTAAAACATTACCCCATCTCCTCCTATCCGCTACCCTTCCTGTAGGTCCCCTTCACATACTGGAAGGCAACTACGGGGTCCCACTCTTCCTCAGGCCAAAAAACCCCAATTCCCTATTTTATTTACTACAATCTCTTTAGGATTAAAACTGAGGTCACCTTATCAGGTCAGGAATTTTGAAAGCAGTCCTCCGAGTCCTTACAGGGAAAGTCCTTAAGATCTCTGCGCATTCCCCCAAAATGACCTAAACCTGCATTTATTTGCATTTCCTGTGAGACAGTGGTTTACTTTCTTAGGGACGATTAGCAACATTTTTGATGAGAAAAGACTATGGGAATTGACTGTTCTAATTGCCAGTCTAAGAAAAGATGTGCCTAAATACAAAACTAATTGCTAGGCCATACCTCAGGAATGGAATCTTAATCACTGACTTCCCATTGCCTTATGCAAGCATCCTTTTATAGTCAGACAAGAGGAAGCTGCTTTCCTCTTTGAATTGCCACCTGTGCTCCAATGCAGCATGAAGAGCAATAATCAGCTGGAGCTACACTCCCTGCAACTTGAGCGGAAGACATTTCCCATCTATTTAGACTTAGACTATCACAGCCTCTAAGCACCTTGTTAAATCAGAACATTGGATCCAGCAGATACCCACTCACAGCTCCAGGAAACAAGGGAACATGCAAATGGAAGAGAGCTGCAAACCCACAGCAGGTATTGTCAACACCCTTATCGTTACAGAGCAGAGAGCCTTCAGCCTATTCAAAGGGAGTAAGATCTTCCTAACTTTGGCAAAACTCCTGAAGGGTCATCCACGATGCGCAGTGAAGGCAGCCCAGGTGCTGGCAGAGGTAGCCAAGAATGGTAAGTTGTACTCAAGGGTTACTATAAGCCATATTACGGCACATGACTGATACATTTCCACTCCTGGGTTCTGTTTCATGGCTACCAGCCACTCATCTTGCGATTGTTTCATATCAACACGGCCAAATCCAACAAGTCCCTCTCCTTTACCTACACAGAGGAAATGAAGAAACCATGTATTGAAGCAGACTTGGTTCCAACTTTGGTACCTTTGCTGGAGAGCACAGACCAGGAAATGTTGCTTCATGCCGGGAGGGCTATTGGCCGTATCTGTTATGAGAACCGTAAGTCTGGACTTGACAGAACCCTATTTCCCCAGCTGTAGGGCACTGTCAGCCCTAACTCAGCAGAGCTTTGAGACCTGAGACATTCAGCCTCCAGTTAGAGATACAATTCACAAAGATGGCAGACACCAGGCTGGCTCCAAACACCTCCTGACCTCTGGGCTTTCCCACTGCGTGTTTTACTCCACATCTTTGCCAGAACTGCTCTGCAACTACAGAAGCAGCAGAGCCTCACACACATGTTAATTGATTCTGCAGAACTGCCTCGGGCTGCAATCCTGAACAGCTTTGCCTTCTGCCAAAGCCATAACAGTGTCCATAAAACAAAGCACTTGTTTGAGAAGTGTGACAGAGAGAAAAGCTTTCTGAAAGCACTGAGATATTTGTCTATGCAAGGAATGGTCTTCTCTAGGGACCAGTGCTTGCATGTAAGAGACTTCTGTCCTCCAGTCTTTCAACCCTTTTCATTTACTTGCCCCCCAAGTTTAAGATTTTTCTTTTACCTTTAATTCCCAGACTGACCAAAACTATTTATTGCATGCCGAAGGTAATATGGAGCTTCTCAACCACTATCTTCTACCCTTTCCCCTTTGCCTCCAAACTGCTTTCTCTTATCTTGCTTGTATGTGGCTTTATCTAGAATGCTGCAAGCTTGCCTCCCCGCACTGCTCCTGTGCAACCCAAACAGGATAGGTGCTGGGGAAGTGTCTTGTTTCACCAAGATAATATTTAATGAAAAAGAAAATCACCATTATTCCTATGTGCACGAAGCAGGTATATGGCCATCTACTAACAGTCAGTCCCCAGTCGCTCCATGAAAGCTGAGTGGACACTAGACTATGCTTTCTCTTGGGTTCCCAGTCATGCCCATCTTCCCTGCCATGCCAGAGGATGCCACAGGATCATCAAGCTGAGTCCCATTCCCTTAGAGAAATAAGCCAACTGCTTGTTCCTCACTCTGTTTTCAAATACTACACACCAAGAGATACAGACTATTGAAACTTGCTTTAGAAGCTGCACTAGCAGTAGAGAAGCTCATGGCATTGCCCTTGTACTGATTTAATTGGTCCTCACTTAATCACCTTTAACCTCTGTGGTTACTGTGACCAGGAGATCTCCAGGAAGAGCTGGTGAAGGTAGGAGTAATCCCATCACTAGTCCGGATATTAACCGACTATGCAGAGAGTGAGCCACTTGTCCACGTTGATCTCCTGGCCTTATGCAATCTTGCAGTGCTTGGTAAGTCAGTGTTGCCCTGCCTTGGAGCAAACCATCATCCTCCCACTGTCACTGTCTCTTGTGTGCATGCAGAACAGCCACAGGTTTGGGAGGTTACTTGGAGGGGGGTAGACTGTTTTGTTGCTTTGTTTGTGTTTTTAGTGTTTGTGCTTTGTTTTTCAAACCCTTCTAACACCTAATCAGGGACAGGCCACGTAACTACCATTTCTGAGTACTGTAATTAAACCCAGTAACAGACACGTTTTGACCCCGATTGAAGTACAGAGGGCAGAATTCCGTGTGGCAAATGGACAGCTTCAGGTATTACAGATATGGTACATTAAGTACCCAGCTATCAAAAATATACCTCTATTATCAAATCACAGAACATTAGGAATTGGAAGGGACCTCAAAAGATCACCTAGTCCAATCCTCCTGACACAGCAGGATCACCTACACCAAGTCACACAGGAACATATCCAGGTGGGTTTTAAACTTCTCCAGAGAAGGAGACTACAACCTCCCAGGGGCAGCCCCTTCCAGTGCTCCGTCACCCTCACCGGGAAGAAGTTCCTTCTCATATTTATATGGAACCTCTTGTGTTCCAACTTACACCCACTGCCCCTTGTCCTATCACTAGATAATATTGAGAAGATCCTGGCTCTTATTAAGTTTCTACACCTTCATGAAATAGCTTCCCTTTTCACCTACACTGCTTTCAAACCAAAGGCATCTCCACTGATTTAAAATACATCTGCCCTACCTTACATAAGTTGTAAGCAGTGATGGAAGAGAAAGAGCAAGTAGAACATTACCAGACGTTGCACACGGCCTGGCAACAATGCCTGCATTCAGGGGGAGAGGTAGGGAAAGGGCTCTGGCACCACACTGTCACAGCATCCTCCAATGAGCTCTGTGCTCCACAGATCTCTAACACATTCCATTCAAGCATTTTCTCTGTCAGATAGCAGCAGGCTTTGAAAAAATCTGATCTTTATTAATATACATCTTGTAGAATTTAGGATCCAAGCAAGAATCATCAAGGCAGAACATACACTGCTACAGCAAAGTGGCATGTGCCAATCTGATATAGCAAATCACACTATAGCTGGATTTGTAAGAGTCAGTGGAATTAAGCCAGGATTAGTTTGACAGCTATTGTAAGGTCAGGGCTACAGGATTACACAGAAGTAGTGTTTGAGAAAGAAGTGAGAGGGGGAAGGATGGAGCAGAATTCTGCTGTCTCAGTGCTGTGCAAAGGGACAGCAGCATTGGTAAAAGCAGAAAAAGCATTCAGAACCAAAGTAGTGTCTACTCACTTCAGACTGTAGGGAGATATGTTTTTAACATTCAATCAGATAAAGAAACATTCAAAATTCTGACTCTCATACACACAGATACAGCTAAGGAAGCTCTAAGCAAGACAAGGGTTGCTGAACAGCTGGTGAAACAACTGAGAAGAGCAGAGAACCATGAGAGGTTAGAAATGGTCTTTGAGATCCTGCAAGCACTTGCAGAAAATGGTAAGGCTCCTTTCAGCTTGGGGGTGAAGGGAAACAGGGTACCACCACTCACCTTCAGCTCTGGGTTCTGAGTTTGCCATGGAATCCTAATAAAGGAACCAGCAAACCCTCCAGTGGAAATAAGCCACAAGAACACATGAAATCTTGGCCTCAGCCAGACTTTGAAGCTTAACAAAAATCCCGAGAGCAGCATTCCAGTCTATTCCTGTGAATCCACAAACCAGCAGATTCAAACAATCCCACTCCATGATACGTAACAGGACAGCAGACTACGCAGATTGTTTTTATTCAAAAAGACAAGCAAATGTGATAAAAGAGGCATACTGTAAGCAGTGGTGCCACAAGCATCACCAGCAATCCAGCAGAACTATCTAGATACCAAAGACAGACGTTAAGGAAACGGAAACTCACGACTGACAACACAAGAACTGCCAAAGCTTTGCTCATGTTTGCCAGAATCTCAGTTACAAACAAAACCCAAGCCATGACTGCACCTGAGAAAAGACTGGCTACAATTCATGACTTTAGCTTCTTAGCTTGAAACACTGCAGTGACTCAAAAGCAGTCAATGTGCTTTTACTGTGATTTCTGCAGATGCGCTCAAAGTGCAGCTGGTAGAAGCAGGCGTGCAGGAGCTACTGTCCGACATCCTGCTGAGGCTCCAGGGCAGCTCACAGGCTGAAGATACTTGTATTGTGAAGGCAGCATCAGATCTCATCGCTTCGCTGCTTCTTGGAGGTAAGGGTGAGTACTGAGAGCCCACATACAAACAGAAACAACAGTCACAAGTCCCCTCAGCAGAGTCACCATCTGCTCCAATCTTTCACGTTCTTAAGAGCCGCACATCTGCAATCTGCTTCACAACCCTACTTGGAATTCTCAGGTACCACACAGCAGCCAGGGGCTCCACACGTGCCTTTGAGCCTAAACACCTTTCTTCAAGCCTCTGAACACCACTGATTGCTCTCCTGCACAGAGCACAAACAGGAACACAACAGCTTCAAGGCCATTGTTGCTGTATCTGCAGCTGTTAGCTCTCACCCTGCTACTACACCTTGACTCTTCCAGCTGGACTAAGAGCCAGTCTGAAATTTGACATTAACATTGAACAACATTGCTCCCTGGCTCTGAAATAACATTCTCACTGTTCTGCAGACTTGCAGCCTTTAAGTTACAGACACTAGTGATGTTGAAGTAGTTTGAGGAGCATAACTGTGAAAAACAGAGATGTCAGGTATGCAGGAGGTTTCTTCTTAAGTCACACTTTGTTAGAGAGAAGACTCTAGAAATATGTTGTGGCAAATACACTTGTTACTAATACACAAAAATAAGTTATTGACGGTTCAGGATTTAAGGAAAGGAGGGTTACTCAGACAGATCAGGGAGGGAGGAAAAAAGGAATCTCCAGCTAAGCTATTTCATCTTTCATGCTTTCCTGTTACAGGAAGCAATGAGCCTTAATACTATGCAGAAAGAAACAGACTCCTACAGACAGACTCCTGGGAGCCATGCTGTGCTCCATCAGTCAGGAGAAGATAGCCCCCACATCTTCTGTCTTTTCTCACCAATAGCTGCTGTAGGGGTTCAAATTCAACTCACAAAAGGAGCCTTTCCAACAAGTTTCTGCATCAGTATGTGCTTCATTATCACAGATTCCCTCACGTCTCTGAACGGTCAGCTCATCAGTCTCATCCATGGTATTTTTTTATAAAACAAGCTTCTATACACACATGCTCCACCTCCACAAGACCCTTTCTTCCTGGTGGGATACCTCGCTCTGAATCAGCCATTGTGCATCACAGTTCTACAGAGGCCACCAAACTGCCCTCAGAGCCTTTAAACTGTCTCTCCCCAACACATTCAGCTGAATGCAGTGCTTTGTCACACCATCATTTCACTCCATCTGCCCCACAAGTGCATCAAACATTTCATGTGGAAGAAGTGAATAACTGCTCTCAGGCCCCAGCGCGTGTCACTGATGTATGCGCAGCCTTTAATCTAAGGGAAAATATAATCCTATGGAAATCTGATCTCACCATCAAATGACTTCTAAGGCATTGGAAAGATGACAGGCAGCTTTTGCAGCTATGAAAGTGGTTGTTCCCATCAGACTATAACTATGAGCCATTAAACCGAAGGCTCTGATGCTATCCAAGCAGAAATCCACAGGAGAGAGAACCAATTTGGAGCAATGTGGCAATCAATGCAAGGCAACCGCTAATGGATTCTGCCCATTGGTGCTTTACTGCAGGGGAAAAAAAATGCTCTGCCAATTTTTGGTTTGAAAGGTGGGGGCGGGGGGAAGAAATTAAATTAAGGTTAGTCTATATGAAGATCAAAGTATTTTGCCTGCAGATTTTTGTTAGACCAAAATAGATGGTCTGTTCCTAGAGAAGCTTTTCCTAAAGAGGACCTGACAATTCTCCTCATATACTGTGACCTCAAAGATTAGGACCAGGCAAGAGAACATTGTGAAGCAAAGCCATCAGCATCAAAGAAAATCCTGGGCCTGATTCTTTCATTGATTAGTTAATGACAGATTATTTGACTGAATACAAGGAGCAACAGCAGTACAAAACTAGCAGTCAGACTTACCACTGCTGGGTGGGCAACATCCCTTCCCCCACAGTTGTCTATTAAACCAGCAGAAGAGCAAAACTGCAGTATTAAAGACATCCTGTGGGGAAATGGAAAATGCTGCTAGTATTCCACCACATACATAGGGAGAAATAAAGCAGCATTCAGGAAGAAATGAACTGGTTTGAATTTGTCCATGACTGTCCCTAGAACACTCCCTTGAGCTCAGCTTTACCAGAGGGTGTCTTGGCAGGGGTTCACGGGTGGCTGATGCCACTTACCTCTAAAGCAACACAAAAGCTACAGTCTGTCTCAGCAGGACATGAAAACCCTCATGGCAGAGATGCCCTGAATTCTCCAGCTGTAAGATTAATTTCTAGCGTTGTGTTCCTTATCTCTCTCACCTGCTTGGCTTTGCCTCTTTTCAGATGGCAGCTGTGTACGAATGGTGCAGCTAGGAGTCATCCATCAGCTCCTGGATCTTTGGGAGAAGCATGCCAAGAATGATGACATCTCTGTTCAACATGCTGCCCTCAGCGCACTTCGGAACCTCGCTATACCAGGTACAGAGCTCCAACAACTGACTTAGGGTGATTCCTTGTAAAGATGGGTCATTTCGTGGATCTGTCCAAGTCACTGATCCCAGTCTCTTGTATTCTGAAGAAAAATTTACCTTTTTTCCACCCTGTAGAGACACAGATAGGGGAAAACTCATTGGGATTTCTCATCTAGGCAGAGGGTGTCAATGTAAGAATGTGCAGTCTCATTGCTAGCTGCTGGAATGGTTTCATATGAATGGCACACAGCAATTCAGGAGAACATGAAACAGGGTTTATAGCTGGAAACACAGAGCATGGGGTGGAGCTCTCACATCACAACTGGCAGGGATTTCACAGATCTACTCTTCTTCTATAAAGCCAATATTCATTGCAAATTCAGCCTCTGTATCACAAATTGCAGTAAAGGGGGGGCTACAAGAAACATGACTGACTGCTCTCCTGCAGCACATACAGCAGTAGTTAGTGATCACAAGCAGCAAATACCAACTGTGAACACATTACCAATGCAGTGAACACAGCTGAGCTTGCAAACATTACAGCACTACAGCTCTAGAAAACTGTGGTTGCAACATACAAACTCTATCACTTACCAATTCAGTCTGTTACCCGAGAACAAAAAACCAAAACCACAAAAAAGTGTAAATCCAGGTAAATCATAAAATAAAAATGAATTAAATAAGGGCTGACACTTGCAAATGAGCACAGGGGAGTCCTCAGCTCAAGCACTGCCCTTAAAACTGAACAAGTGTTTATTAACAGAAAACTGAAAGAAGTCGGTATGCTCTAATGAGTGGAGCCAGTCTGTGCCACTGAGAAACAAGGACACTACGTTCCTTAGCGCCTGTTTCTCAGTTTTCCCAACAGAATGAGGAAGAGATGGAGCCATTATCTCCCTAATTTCGCTATCCTGCACTCCCCTCACCTCAAAGAAAAGGCATGCAGGAGATGGGAAGGAAATTGCTCTACAGAAAGCAGCTTTGGGTAGCAGTTAAGCAGCTTTAAGACTTTCCAGACAGGCTCCTGATTATCGTCACCGGGGATTACTGCACTAATGACTGGAGCAAAGATGCAAGAATTAGGAGAGGGAAGCACAGAAACAAAGGCACAAACAACAGGGCATCAGTGAGCTCCAGCAGAAGAGGAACCTTCACTCCCAAGAAAAGCAGCTTCATAAAGCAGCGCTGCCACTTGGCTCAGCTGAGAGGAACAAGTACAGGAAAGGCTCCCACGACCTAACGTCTACTGAACTGAGAGAAACAACCTCGCTGTGTTTTTCCTCCTCTACGTGCTTCAGGCCAGGAAGGGCAGAGATAAAATGTGACAAAAAATAACCTAACAGTGATTCCTACGAAGTTTAGCTTGAGAGAAGCCTAAACATTCAGGTGGCCCTGACTCCCATTTCTGACTGCTCTAACAAGTGAGAGCATCACAGAGCATGAAACTCTAAACAGTTGTATCGCATCTACATTCACAGATGCTCGTGTAGTTACTGAGCTTCTCACCGAGGTCTTTTTTCCATTCTCTAGTTGTTAACAAGGTACAAATGCTGGAGGAAGGTGTGGCAGAACGCATCGAGGTACTCCTAAGGTCAGAGATGCCTCCTGTGCAGCTTAAGCTCCTGGGAACACTTCGGATGTTAGCAGATGGCCAAGGTAGGGAACTGATAATGTCTACTGGTGTCAGCTGCACACTCCCTCCTCCCGTCCCCTGTGAACAGCTGCAGGCTGAGTGTCCTGCTAACCTCATTCCGATCTGGAGACATTCCAGCAGAGACGATTGCTGCAGGCTGCCAGCCTTCCACACGGACCTCTCAGGTAGAGCTGAAACAAACCAAATGGGAGACACCACGGCAGTCAGAGAGACATGGCCAAGGTCTGAAAGGTACTGCTGCTATCCACCAGTGCCGGCAGGCCATGAGTCAGGCTAAGGATTTAGACTGCCAAAGCACAGGAAAGCAAATCAACACAAGAGCTGGAGAATGCAAAAGGAGCTGGAGCAGAGAGAGAGAGGGAGAAGAGAAATGAGTCTCTACCAGTCACACAGTCTCTGTACATGTCACCAGATTTATCTTTTTGGTGGAGCTCAAGTGTTGAATTTACTGTGCACACTGAAATAAAGGATTACCTGATTGCACCTCACTGAGTGTCACACACAGGTGGGGCACAAAGGCAGCATTACTCACAGTGTGTATGTCTGCAGGTTTCTTAAATGCAGCATCTCAGTTACACTAAGATTTACTACGGTATCTTAATTTATCCATAGACCTATCTAGCTTTAGATCTAGCACTCCTGTTAATTTGCACCAATATTCTAGTCCAGTAAAACGCTGCTTTCACATCTTCCACCACAGCAGGGAATGGACACTGCAAGACACACAGAACCTTAGCCTCTTCTGCCTCTCAGGCTTTGAAAGAAGTCATGCAGGAGTCATTGCTCCATGGGTATATCCAAATTGTGTCAGAGGAGACCACTTGGCTTTGAAAACTGAGATGTAGTACATAGATCTAAATTATCAAACATTCAATTACTTTTTCCTGCTCAGTGCTATTGACCACAAAATGGTACAAATTCTGAATCTGAAACAAGATAAAATGTAGAAAAAAATGAGGCTGATTACTCAGTGTTTACCCACTCTGGCCTATGAGCAAACAATCATCCCACCTTTAATTACTTTCTGTTTATCCATGAACTAACATTGTCCTTAATTAACTCAGCCTAAAACTCTTACGAATACACATCTACAAAGACATCCTGGCTAAATGAGTTAATTGCTTTATGGAGTAGAAATTCATTACACCGGCAGTCCCTGGGCACACTGAAGCCTACGCACTACCAGAGGCAGGTCTCTCTGCAGCAGACCAGTCAGCGGTCTCACACTAAAGAGACATCCACGCAGCTCCTGGCTTTTCCACTGTTTTGCTTCACAGAGGCAGAAGAATTTCTGCAAAGTACTTTGAGCTCAACTGAAAGCTCCACTATATACACCCTTTCTTTAAATGTGGTGTTTTGGAAATGAAAATCTCCTGTCCCTCTCAAGGCTTCCTAATGGGGTTTTACCTCCAAGTTCTGTGGCTGGCAGACACCAAAAACTGGGTCAAGACATCACTTTTGAGTAAACATCTCAGACCAGTTCCGTCCACCACCCTCTTATCTCTTTCAGCTTTTTGTACTAAATAGGATTACCATAATCCCCTCAGCCTGACATCTCACATCTGACCTAGAAAGAAAAGCCTTTATAGGAGGTAGGTAGCATGCAGGTGGTTAGGAAATGACAAGTAACTCTTATCTCAAAACAAACATGTTCAGCTAGGCTAGAAGCCCTGCTAGCTAAACCAATCCGTGCTGTCTTGGATGTTGACACTGCTTCCTCCTCAAGTCTTCGCTTCAAAATTTTCAGCTCCAAAGTCAGTCTTTCAGCTCCAAAACTTCTGGGGAAATTCCTACATAAAAGGCAGCTTCAGCCATGCCCATTACCGCTCGCTCTTTCTCCTGGTACCCTTTGCTTAGAAGAAAATTCCAGTTGAACCAAGGTGTTGAATTTCAAAGTCTTCAGTATCAAACAGAATCAACTAACTGAAATTAGTGAAGCAGCACTGATCAGGAAGTTCTCAGGGCTGAACCTTACCAGATTGGGTTAAAATCATTTCACAGCCCTCAGTGCAGTCATATCTGAATTTTAACTTTGCTTAACAACTCACTTTCCACCAGTTAGTCACCTTTGATCCGTAGCACTTGAAAAATGTGTTATTAAACTGCAACAAGAGCCTTGTGGAACTGCATGTTGGACTGATGCAATACTGAGATAGCCTGAGGAAACTTCCTTTTGCTGCTGCACTTGTAAGAGCTTTGGGAGTAGCCTCCCTCAGTGACAAGCCGCAGCCACAGCATGTCATTAGAGTTCCAATTCTAAGGGAAAATTACCTAGTGAGGTTTCCTCAAAATGCCAGTCACACAGATTAATTCTTCCAGTAAGTCTTGAGACAGGGTTCCTGAAACACAGGGCAATGCAAATTAAAAGACTTCTCTGAAATCTGGGCCAGTTTTGGTGATGCCCAATGCACACAGAGATACACAATTACAGATGAGCTGCAATTCTGCAGGCAGAGCTGGCTTCCTGTGTGCTCCCAACAGTAATTATGACCATTGTTGAGAGCAACACAACAGCAAGGAGAGGCTCTGAAGAGCCCATGACTACCTTTGTGTAGAGGTCAAAGAGCAAAATGCAAGAAACCAAACAGGAGAGGGACAGTCCTCACGGTATTTCAGTGCAGCAATTGAGTATTTGCTTTCAAGGGTATGAAACCGCTCATTTTAAGCTCTGCTTCAGCAGTCTCCTTAAAAGATCTGTTGAATAGCTTACTTGGTGATTGACCTTGAAGTGTTGCCCTAATGCAACTGGGCATTCCTCAGGAAAAGATTTTTGGGATCCTTTAATAGCCTGATGCTGTAGTTTCAGCTCTAACAGGGTCTTTGGGCTCAGCCTGTGGTCCTGACTGCTTCTGCATTCACATTTCTATGACGAGAAGACTGAGAAATCTCATTCTGAATGTATCCTGCTGACCCTTTTCAGATGATGCAGCTGAAATCTTGGGCCAGGACCAGCTGCTGCTCAACAAACTTGTGCAGTGGTGCAATGCGAACAACCACAGCAGCATCTGTGGAGAAGCAAAGAGACTGCTGGCATCGATCCTGCATCACACCAGATCCAAGGTATGGGAGCTATTAGTCTGATGTGTCTGGTGTGAAAAACTGGAGGTAGCTCTAACTAAAACTCAGGACAAAATCTGTACTTTTTTATCTTATAGAGATACATTTACCTAACTGTAAGCACTGATACTGCAAGTAGCTTAGAGCAGCCCTATGCAGACACGCACCATCAGTGCCCAATGCAGAGTTACCTCTGGCCTTCAGAGCCCACCAGCTTGCACTGCAGCAGGCAAACAATTCCCATCTCTTCCGAGCCTGAAGAGTGCAATCTCATTTCTCTCTTGATTGTACTTTACTCATAGCTCAGATTTTCCCCCCTGTGATCATTTACCTTTGCTTAACAGGAAGTGGTCAGAGCCATCCAGGAGGCACAAGGAGTGAAGCACCTGGTGTCTATGACGATGAGTGAGGAGGCTGCCATACAGAATGAGGCTCTGAGTGCCTTGGCAGTGGCATCTGCCATCGATTTAGGTATCTGTCTCCTAAAAGCACCTGTCTGTGCAGGACAGTATTAAGAAACATAGTCACACTGTTAGTTCTACACAACATGCAAGAAAAGCCATGTTTCTTGTCTAGATTTAGATCTTCACCATGAAATAGAGCTCAACCATACAGTAGATCGCAAGAGAAATGGGGTTCAGGAATTGTCCAAAGATTTTTCTATTTAGGATAAAGTTAAATTATGAAGTTGTGTGGACAGACAGACTGTTGAGCAGCAAGGAGTGATGCCAGAAACCTACACAAAACACACAGAAAGTAAGTAAGGGTGATGAAGACTAGAGAAAACAATGACAACATCTACATTAAAGCAAAAATTAAGGACAAATGATGGACTTGAGCAGTCAGTGAACACTGTAAATGGGGGAAACAATCTTCCTAAGACAGATATTTGAAGACAGAGAGAATAAAGCAGGAACATAGACAAGTGGGCCTTGTGGAAGCTGCAAATGAAACGTAAGAAAACCACAAAAGTTCTAAGAAGGAAGTACATTCACCTTCTAGCTTCTTTCCAGGTAACAGCCCAGGTATTGCTCATTTATTTTTCAGAAGCCATTGAAGAATCTTTTAAGGAATCCCAGCTAGTTCAAAGCTTGCACAAACTTATACAAGATGATAATACAAGTCCTGAGGTGAAATACAATTCAATGGGTCTTCTGTGCAACCTTCTCAAGTCAGGTAACTTCATTTTAAGTTGTCTGTGATGAAAAGATGAGTATTCATGATGTTACTAAAATGTGCTGCTTGCAGTGTTGAATACAGTGAGCAGCAAAGGATACTGAAGAGGTTCATTCTTTACTGAGCACCAAAAAAAACCTGTCGAGCAGCTTCTTTCTTTATAAGAAGCTGATTAAACCATCAGTTAAATAAAAGACTTCATTCCAGCAAGTCAGTGGCATAGCAAGTCCTGAAATAGCAAAATTAGAGCCTCAGTAAAAGGCCCCTTTGCCCAAATGTAAAATATCTGGCAGTGTTAGGTCCTGTAGGGACTTCAGCAGTTTTTGTTCAGAGCAGTGGAGGTTGTGTCTCATCCTGCACAGACATCCCTTCTGCCTGTGCTGTAAGCAAACAGTCATTTCAGCAATAGTTAGGAAAACACTTGAAGGATACAATTTCAGTTTCTCTTGACTCCATGGTTAGGGAAGACATTAAATGCTTCAAGCGAGACCAGACTCATTCTGAAAGTGTTGCCCTAGCTCAAAACAACCACCTTAAAACCAGGAGTCTAAAGAGCTCCTGTCAGCTTCTCACAGCTTAAGCGGTTCAAAGAGCGGGATCTTTAAATGCAGCAAAACCAGAAGTTGCGCTCAGACCACACGGAGAGACACAGCCAGACACTTTTATAGGCAAAGAAGAAAAAAAACCCAAAAGGCATCAACCCAGCAGCAGTAGGGAGCAGAGGCTATGACCACCACCACGGCACATGGGAACCCAAACAGAAGTCCTCTAGCGAGATGAGGCTGTGCAGCTGACAGGCTGCAGGGAATGCAAGAGTCTCTCCCTGATCTCACGCTGTGTACAATTTGAGCAGGTAGATTATCCGCTTAACCGAGTGACACAGCTGCGAGACGAGGTTGAAAGGCTACACGCGTAAGTAGAAAGGCTGAGGAGCATTAGGGAAGATGAAATATGAAAGACTGGTGGAGTCAGGCTCTGTAGTCTGGACAAAAGTCAAATAAGAACCAGAATCAAGGGGCACCTGTAACCTGCACCTCTCAGAGGGAAGACACAAGCCCAAGTAGAAGCAGGGAGTGAAGGCAAGTGCAGGGCCATGGCACAAGGCAAGCACTTGCCTTGGCTGCCTCACCTCTCCAGGTGTCACTGAGAAATAGATATGAGCCCATCCTGGAAGACAGCCAGTCTAGTAGGGATATAGGTGATAGGTAACCTATCCTGGAGATCATAGCACAGTTGCATAAATTGCAGATGTCTTCCAGTAATATGAGACCCTTGTTCACAAATCTCACTTCCTGAAATGCCTGTACACCAATGCACGCAGCATGGGGAACAAGCAGAAGGAGTTAGAAATCTGTGTCCAGTCAGGTGATTATGATCTGGTGGCAATTACAGAGACATGGTGGGATAGCTCACATGACTGGAATGTGGTCATGGATGGCTGTGTCCTTTCCAGGAGGGACAGGTCAGCAAGGAAAGGTAGTGGAGTTGCTCTTTATGTGAAAAAGCAAGTGAAATATATTCCATTCTGTCCAGGAGCGGATGAAGAGAGAGTTGAGAGTTTGTAGGTGTGGATTAAGGGGCAGGCTGGCATGGGTGACACTGCTGTGGGTGACTATTACAGGCCATCAGATCAGGACGAGGAAGTTGATGAGTACTTCTACAGGCATCTGACAGCAGCCTCACAGCTACAGGACGTGGTTGTCACTGGGGATTTTAACTACCCTGATGTTTGCTGGAAGTCCTACTCAGCCAGCCATCCACAGTTCAGGAACTTCCTCCTGTGCACTAGTGACAACTTCCTGACGCAAATGGTGGAGAAGCCCACTAGGAGAGGAGCGCTGCTGGATCTTGCACTCAGCAACAAAGAGACTCTGGTTGAAGCAGTGAAGGTTGAGGGCAGCCTTGGTTGCTGCGAACAAGAGATGGTGGAGTTCAGGATCTCATGTGGCAGGAAGAGAACACCTAGCAGAATCACAACCTTAGACTTCAAGAAGGGTAAGAAGGAGGACCCCAGTAACTACAGACTGGTCAGCCTCACCTCCGTCCCAGGAAAGGTGATAGAACAATCTATTGTTGATGCTGTCTCTAGGCACAGCAAGGACAAGAGGGTCATTAGGGACAGTCAGCATGGCTTGACCAAAGGGAAATCATGCTTGACCAACCTGATAGCCTTTTGTTGAGGGCACAGCCAGGTGGAGAGATGATGGCAAAGCAGTGGATATGATCTATCCTGACTTCAGTAAAGCATCTGACACAGTCTCCCACAGCATCCTTGAAGCCAAATTGAGCAGTGTAGTCTGGACGATAGGGTAGTGAAGTGGATGATGAACTGGCTGCAGGGTACAAGCCAGAGAGTAGTGGTCAACGGGATAGAGTCTAGTTGGAGGCCTTAATCTAGTGGAGTCACCCTAGGGTCTGTACTGGTACAAGTCATATTCAGTCTATTCACTAATGACTTGGATGAGGGATCAGAGTGCACTGTCAGCAAGTTTGCTGATGACACAAAGCTGAGAGGAGTGGCTGACACTCCAGCAGGCTGTGTTGCCATTCAGAAGGACCAGGATAGGCTGGACAGCTAGGAAGGGAGACATTGGATGAACTGTAACACGGACAAGTGTAGTGTTTGGCATCTGGGCAAGAACAACCGCATGTACCAGTCTAGGTTGGGGACTGAGATGTTGGAGAGCAGTGTAGGAGAAAGGGACCTGGGGGTCCTGGTGAACTTTAGGATGACCATGAGCCAGCAATGTGTCCTTGTGGCCAAGAAGGCCAATGACATCCTGGGTTGGATCAGAATGGGGGTGGTTAGCAGATTGAAAGATTCTCCTCCCCCTCTACTCTGCCCAGGGTGAGACTACATCTGGAATAGTGTGTCCAGTTCAGGGCCCCTCAGTTCAAGAAGGACAGAAGACTGCTGGAGAGAATCCAGCGCAGAGCAATGAAGATGATGAAGGGAGTAGAGCACCTCCCTGATGAGGAAAGGCTGAGGGAGCTGGGTCTCTTTAGCTTGGAGGAGACTGAGGGGTGACCTCATTAATGTCTATAAATATGTGAAGGAAGGATGTAAGGAGGATAGAGCCAGGCCCTTCTCAATGTCATCTAGTGATAGGACAAGGGGCAATGAGTATAAACTGGAACAGAGGAGGTTCCACATAGATATGAGAAGGAAGTTCTTCTCAGTGAGGATGAGAGCGCCCTGGAACAGGCTGTTCAGGGAGGTAGTGGAGTCTACTTCTCTGGAGACATTTAAAACCCATCTCGGTATGTTCCTGTGTGAGTTGGTCTAAGGGACCCTGCAATGGCAGGGGGATTGGACTAGATGATCTTTCAAGGTCCCTTCCAATCCCTAATGTTCTGTGAATCTGTGATAGATCATGTCAGTTGAAAATTGTGACTATGCTCACATGTGGCTGGGCCAACTGGGGAATTGCCTGTCAGACCATGGAATCACATGACACTCACAGACAGGATTTTGCAAGACACTTGGGTTTTTCCCTCTAGACACACAAATACGAAAACAGGGCTAGGCATTTGCAGCCTTCAGTGCTACTATGGAGCACTGGCACTAAAAGACTTTTTGCTAGAGTTTTATACACTTAGAATCACCGAATGAATCTGGTTGGAAAAGACCCTTGTGATTATTGAGTCCAACCATCAACTACTCTACCAAGTTCACCCCTAAACCAGATCCCCCAACACCACAGCTAAACAACCTTTCAACATATGCAGGGATGGTGACTCAACCCACTCCTTGGGCAGCCTGTTCCAGTGTTTGACTGTCCTTGCTGTAAAAAAATCTTTCCTCATGTACAGCCTAACCCTAACCTGCTGCAGTTTGAAGCCCTTCCCTCTTCTATTGCTAATCGCCTGTGAGAAGAGACCAGCACCCACCTTTCTACAATGTCCTTTCAAATAGCTGTAGAAAGCAACGAGGTCTCCGCTCAGCTTCCTCTTCCTCAAACTAACCAGATCCAGCTCTTTCAATCGCTTTTCATCAGGCACTTTACAGACTGGCTCTAATACTGAGATGAGTCTTACTAATATGAAAAGTTAACAAAAAAGCTAATAGGTAAAAAAACCAAGCTGAAATTTGCCCTGTAGAATTTCCAAATGCTTTTTTATTCAATCCCTTCTGAGAAGTCAAACAGGAGGAAGAAAACAAGATCTTAATCTGTTCAATACTGAAAATGATTTATTTAAATTCAAAGCAGCTCACATGAAAGAGCAAGTACTCCAAAGTGCTACCTGACAGCAGTTGTTGGGAGCCCTAGCGTGTTACTAACAGTCAGCACTTCATCTCCTGTCAGGTGATCTGAGGCAAGAAATAGAAGAGGCCAAGATCAAGGAGACCCTGGAAGAACTCTGCAGTCACAGCAATGCAGCTGTGTTCACAGAAGCTATGAGGACACTACAGTTCCTGAAAACAGAGACCCCTCACTAGGCTCTCCTCTCCCCACAGCAATCCTGTGCTGCTGACGAGGCAAACAATAAAACACTAGCTTTGCCAACCCCACCTTGTGTGTGTGATGCTGCTGCTAACCAACAAAACTAACAAGGCAAAGGGGCTACATGCTACCAGGTCAGCACCTGCATGCTGGGAATCAATCCGTGTGAGGCCAGCAGTCAACTGCACATGCCCAAACCACCACAGAACTGTACCTTTAAACCCTTCAAGTTCCAATTGTAAAGATTCTCAAGCTTTTTCCTGTTAATGTCACCCAAGTGTCTGAAGTCACAGGCTTGTCCCAGTTTCAGACCTGCAGCTACTGTATCCTACGATGAGGCTCAGCAGGAGCAAAGACTACAGAGAATTGCAGTCAATGCCCACAGTTTAGACAAGGCACAGATTAAAGCTAGGTAGAAATTACAGTTGCCATGCATAAAGACTTGAAGACAGATGGCATTTCATTATCTCCTGCAAGAGAACGCGGGTTGTCTTAACCTGTACTTAAGTCAGCTGAGTTCCTTTTAACTTGTAAACTAAAAGAGTCTCTGAACATTCATACGGAAGGCTTTTACATGTGAAAAAATACAAGTCCTGACCTACAAAAAATTGGTCAACAGCAGGGAGTATTTCCAAATCAGCGAGGCTTCCTGTTTTCAAACAATATCAGTGTAGCCAGCCCACAGGTGTGAGCAAACATCCCAGCTTTGTTCCTTTAAAAGCTTTCCCACTTGCTAAATCTAATGCTATTCAGCGCACTGCATTCATCACCCAGTATCATTTTTGGAGCAATCAGAGAAAGGGAACCCCATAAAACCACTCCAGACAATCAAATTGGTGAGTAACCCACAAGCAGCTTTGACCACATAGTAGGAGAAAAGAAACAAGACCCGTGCCGTATACATCTTCCTCTCACTTAAAGCACACAGTCAGACAGGCAACCTACACAGTGCCAGCATCAAAATGAGGAACAGCTTCCAATATCAATTTTAGAGCAAGACTGGGGTCTTGCCTAAAACAGGCAGTAGTATAAGGCAGCAGGATCTATTACACGTTGTATATATTCGCACCAAAGGACCACACTCCAGTGAAGTCCTTCTTATGAGAATCACAGAACGTTATGGATTAGAAGGGACCTTGAAAGATCATCTAGTCAAATCCCCCTGCCACAGCAAGATTACCTAGATGAAATCACACAGGAACATATCCAGGTAGGTTTAAAATGTCTCCATAGAGGGAGACTACACAACCCCCCTGGGTAGCCCATTACAGTGCTCCATCACTCTCAACGTGAAGAAGTTCCTTCTCATACTGATGTGGAACCTCCTATGTTCCAGCTTACACTCATTGCCCCTTGTCCTATTATCGGATGACACTGAGCAGAGCCTGGCTCCATCCTCCTGACACCTACCCTTTCCATATATATAAACATTAATGAGATTACGTCTCAGTCTCCTTTTCTCCAAGCTAAAGAGACCCAGCTCCACCAGCCTTTCCTCATCAGGGAGATGTTCCACACCCTTCATCTTTGTGGCTCTGTGCTGGACTCTCTCAAGCAGTCCTGTGTATTCTTGAGCTGAGGGGCCCTGAACTGGACCCACTATTCCAGATATAGACTCACCTGGGCAGAGTAGAGTGGGAGGAGAATCTCTCTTGATCTCCTAACCACCCCTCTTCTGATCCAACCCAGGTATGTCATTGGCCTTCTTGGCCACAAGGGCACATTGCTGGCTGATGGTCACCCTACTGTTCACCAGGACCCCCAGGTCCCTTTCTCCTACAATGCTAACAGGTCAGTCGCCAACCTATACTGGTATCTAGTTTATACTGGTATCTATATTACTAGTAGTAAGGCAGGTGTTTGCCTCTTTTCTCTAGGGACTAGCGACAGGATAAGGGAAAATGGGGTCAGGTTGTGCAGGGGAAGTTCAGATTGGATCCTAGGAAAAAGCTGTTCCCAGAAGGAGTGGAGGCATTATCCCTGGAGGGGTTCAACAACTGGGCAGACAGTATTTCAGGACATGGTTTAGCGGATGGGGGTTGCAGGGCAGGCAGTTGGACTTTATGATCTTGAAGGTCTTTTCCAACCTTGATGACTCTACGATGCCAGAAATGATCCGGCTGTAACATCCTAGAGTCTCTAGTTTCTGTCAGTGGATCATTCTGTTGGCCATTATCTATTGGTTAAATGGTCCTGTGACCTTAGTAACATTAAAGTCAGGTTTTAATGCATTAAAAAAAATTAAAATGGTCAGGAAAGTAGACAAAACTATTTCTGCAAGGCTAATCTTCAAAACTGCAAGTGACTTCCCTTCTGCTCTCTCACGAGCAGTTTCACACCTGACAGACTACAGGCAGAACAGTAACTGCAAGTAACTGCAAACAGCAGCTTTAGCTCTTCAGGTGTCCAGAGGTTTAATAATTTCACTACACCATGCTGCAGCTCTTCACTTATTCATGGCTTTCCATCAACAGTGGAGAGAGAAGCACCAGCAGTATCTATTATTCAGCAGCAGCCCAGACCAGGGAAAGAAATCCATTCCAACAAAACCCACAGGAACACTAGCAGACCTTGACCATTTCTGCAGTTACCCACAAACTGCAGTCTCCATAGCCAATCTAAATCTCAGAGAATGAAATAACAATGACTGAAAGCAGCAAATCTTAGACATGAAACCCCAGGAGTACAAAACATTAAGCTTTATTCAATCAAATTTAAGGCTTGAGAAAACACATACATACTGAGTCATTCAGAAAAGGTGGATCAGCACAAGTGACAGAACCTCCCCTTCCACTGTCTCAACAGTGTTCGAGCTGCCATATAACCCACAGGTGGCAGAGAGAAAGAAGCAGAAAGATGGAACAGAGAGACAAAAGCCAAAGCAGTTCTACACAGAAGCCAACTGCTGTATCAGCCTCCATGGGCTGGAGGTCCAAGTCTATCAACATGTGAGGGCCACTAAAGCTAAAGATGCCTTGGGCAGAAATGTTCAGGATTTCAGGAGGTGATCAAAGCTCCTTTGGTCACTGCTTTTATTCATCCTCCTCTTCACATACAGGAAACTGTCCAAATGCAGGTACATGAGTAGAAACAAAAGGGCAGAACATCGACTAATAAATACACCACTTCACCCAGATAATTGCACTCAGTTCGGAGAAATAAAAGTGATCACGCTGAAGTTTCTTTCTCTCAGCCTGATGTCACATGTGATCTTGTCACTAAAACCTTGTTTCCATTGTAGTGTTTGTGGAGTTGCTCCAAAGGCAGCCACAGAAATCTCAGCATCAACTATTTATCACCCCTCTCCTCATGACATCATTGAATTGCTTCTCCTCTGAGGCTTTAGAGGCAGCTCACACCCAACTGCCTTGGCCAGCCAGATGTTTCCAAACCAGAATCTGAACTTTTAGCAATGAAATCACTGTAGGCTCACAGAGAAGGTGCTGAAGCAGCGAGAAAGTATTCCCAATTCCAGCTTGAAGCTACACTAGACATATGTGCCACCAGCACAGGACTCTTCTAAAAATGTCCTGGGCAAACAACCTAGAGCCTCAGTGACAACGACTGAGCTCAGCCAGCTTTACCCACAGTGAAAACAAAGCACTCCATGAATTTAAAAATTCTAAAAGGCTGAGCTTGCTCTCTTGACCTCAGTCCCAAACAGCAGGAGCATCAGTACAAAGCTGGTGTTAGGATGGCCAAAGCCAGTAAAGACACACTGTGGAAAGACAGCACCCCAATTACATTCTGATTTGTAGACAGCAGTGCTTCAAAAGGAAAGCAACTATTCATTTTGTGTTCAGGCAACCTGGCAAGATTTGCAGACACTGGCACTATGATTCTTCTCATGGGCTAGTCTGGATTTCAGCATGTGAACTCCACAGTGCTCTCTGACACCACCTGCTAAGTTACCTCCTAGTGTTAGAAGCTGGTTCAGGAAGCAACAAAGGGAAACGTTCTCCCCAGATGCAATTTCCAGTGCAATGCTTTATGAATGAAAACATTACAAACAGGAAGCTTCCTTCTCCAAGGTTACATGTATCAGACTACCACACATGACCTTAAGACTATGTTGGCTGACGAGGTGGTGTAAAGATTCAAGCACCAGTTTACAGCAAAGGTTCCCGGATGCTGCTTTGCTGCTTGCAAGGTAACAGCGACATCAAAATTTTGGCTGCTCCTAATGGACTAGATTCAACAAAAAATTAATCTAGATCTCAAATTCAAGGCTTTGGAGAAAAAACGTCTTTTGCTTTCCCCTCAGTCACCTACTGCTGCTGTTTCACTGTATATGAATTATTTTAAAAAGGGGAGCAGAAATTAAAATCACAGTGCTCTTGTAGCGATTTTACTTTCAGGTTTTCAGATGAGTAACAGCAGCCTGTTCTCTGCTCCTGTAAGGACAAGAGCTTCCTTTTCCTGTTGTGTCTCAATCACTGGCCAGAAAAAGAACAACGAAAGCAGCACTGAAACACACCAGAGGTACAGCATTGTCTGTTATAAGCCAGAAGGATGCCTGGACAACCAAAGCAGACACCAAATTCTCCTGTCAATCAGCTTTTGCCAGTAAAATGTCTGTTGCTGCATGCATGACAGAAAAATGGACAATGGAGAGAGATTTAAAAGACTGCCTTCATAAGAAAGCCCCATACTTTGGAAACACAAGTATTAAATCCTTCAGGCAAACTACATGTAGTAAAATATCATTATAAAAATATATACTTTTCTAGTATTTACACTATGTTAGGCACTGTAAATAAACCTGCTCTCCCTGAAAAAACTGGTGTCACTGGAAGCAGTAAACGTTAGTTAGATGACCCACAGTCAAGCTGACACTATAGCCACTGCCAAGAGCTTTTCAGTTCCAAACTTCTATCTTAAAGCTAAAAATACTATGCCAAAGTCTTTCACAGAAGAGTGGAACGCTTGCTGAACTATGGATCCATCCGCTGAACCCCCAAAAACAGAGGATTGAAAGAAGGTGGTTTTATTTTCTTCTGATAAAAAAATTTCAGCAGGAACAGTTCAGTTGGTGGCAGAAAATTCCACTGAAGAAACTGTTCTGGTTCACCACATTGTGACTGGCATTGGCACTGCATACTGGGATACAAGCACCGCTGGCGAGTTGGTAGCTTCACAGAAGATGTCAAAATTCAATGATTCTAATCCACTCAATGTGCATTTCCCCATTAGAAACCAGATTTCAGCAGGAATCCGTGCTGAATTTAAACGGGAGTCAAAGATCAATACAGCAGTTGTGAGCAGGAAGAGAATAGATGAAGCCCAAGAAGAGCCAGCACAGCATGTCTGCTATCCACCAGGACAAGCTGCCCCCTGACCTTTCTGCAAACATTACTTTTTGAGGATATTACTGATCAGTACAGAGCTAGAGCACTTCTGAAGTTCTCTTCTATAAATAAAGAATATTTACATCTTTTTCAGCCAGGAAACAGCACCAGGGATTCCCACCCCCTTGCCTGAAATGAAGATTTCTAACATGTAATGCTACGGATAGTCAGGTCTTTCACCGCTTGAGAAACAGCTTGTGTGTTCAAATCAGCATGGGTAGACAGGCTCTGAGGCTGAGCAGAAGTTCCTGCTCCAGAGACAGCCACGTTACTCCCAGTCAAACAGAAACTTCCCTACTTGTGCACAAAATCAACTGAAGAACTAGACCATTTGTGACTTGTGTTTTTCAGTTTTCAATCCCATCATTATGGTTCCTGGGTATCTTGCAAAAAAAAAAAAAAAAAAGAAGACTCTGTGAGTCTGCTGTAGAGATTAATTAGAACATTCCAGGGTCCTGAAGAACTGAGCACACCTTCTGAAAGAGATGACATGGAGACTGAGAGTGAAAACAACATCTTCACAATCATCCTTCAGAGAAAGGGTTTACAGCAATTTCATGTCTCCTTGCTAGTGTCTCTAGCATCTGCTCCAACAATGTCTTGTGAAATTCTACTTCCTTCTCATAGACCAACACTGGTGCACTGCATTATCTTAACAGAAAAAAATGTGGACAGGTGTGTTTGGAGGTTTTTTTTGTGTACCAGCTTCGAACAAAAAGCACAAGGAGGGACAAATCCACGTAAGGCTCTGTGTATTTTTCTTCCACTTTGGTGTCCGACCAGTAACCACAAAACACACTTTTTGTTTTGCAACACGCATCTGCTTGTACATTCAGAAGGCATTACCCGCCTTTACAGCTTCAATATCAGAAATCAATGTTCTGGCTAGGAAAATCCCAAAAATCTACAAAGACAAAAAACAAACCATTTGTGAGATGAAACAGTCACCATGCACCGAGTTCTCTGCAAGATGTTTCTATAACTCAGAGCCCATTAGTCAACTACTGCACAATGGGAACCCACTACTTCTGTGCTGCTGTTGCACAGTACTGGTGTCAGCAATTCAGCAACGACTCTTGGGAACAAGACTTGCCTCCCTAAAGCACCTGCAGGCTCAGACAGCATTTCACAGCCAGGTTCAGCCCTTGAAGCATGGCTAGTATAGAAAGTAATAAGCCAGCCAAATCTTAAGGAAATAAAACTCAGGAGAAAGACGTTTTCACATACCACTTCAGCACCATAACAAATAATAAGCTTCTAGATGCCCTAGAGCTGAACAAAATTCTTCTATCTTACACACACTTATCTATTGCTAGAGTCACAAATCAGTTTTCATTCACTCTACTTCAAGTAATCCATTTCTGAGCCAAACAGACACAGAACTGACAGTTACCTGTACTAAAATGCGCCCAGTTCTGGTCTCCCCAATTAAAGAGGGATAGAGAATTCATGGAGAGAGTTCAACACAGAGCTACAACTGCCTTATGAGGAGAGACTGAGAATATTGGGACTTTCTTGCTTGGACAAATGAAGGCTCCAAGGGGATTTAATCACTGCCTGTAAATCCATGAGGGCTGGGTGCCAAGAAGAAAGGAATCCTCTCTTTTCAGTGGCATCAGACAGGACAAGGGGTAATGGCTGCAAGTTGAACAAAGAAGTTTCACCGCAATCTGAGGAAAACATCTTGACAGTCAGAGTTATTCAATATTGGAAGGGGTTGCCCACGGAGGCTGTGGAGTCCCCTTCTTGGGAGATATTTCAGACCCAGCTGGATGCTGTTTTGTGTAGCTAATACAAGCTTTGTAGGCAGTTATGCTTCTCAATAATTTGTATCCTGCTTGAGTAGGATGGTTGGACCTGATAGCCTTTGAAGACCACTTCCAACCCTAATAAACTTTGTAAACTGTGTAAAATGAAATTCTTATCACAAACAGCAACAAGAAAGTCCCAGATTACTCCAAGATGTTCAAAATGTTATCATTTACTCATTCTCAGGGAAGCGTTTCTTTACAAAAGGAAGACAAATTTATAACTGAGTACATTTCCTGAAGCCCTCTCAGCAAAACAAGAGACTGGGGTAAAGTTTTGGAAAAGCTGAAAGATCTGTTTTAGACAAACTCAAGTTAAGTCTAACTCTCATGAAGCTACTTTGAAAGTAGCTTCAGAGAGAGTAAGGCCATGGATAAGAACATCAAGGTCAGTCAACACTCTGACCCAAGATTAGGCTTTGTATCTTGAACACTGTCCTGACTGTCAGAATTTCTCTCAGGACAGCATCACTCAAAGCCACACAAGCACTGTCATACATGTTTATCAAAAGTCAGACAGAAGGCAGCATGGGCACAGCTTAAGAGGCATTTTGCCAACACTCTCTGTTAAATGAAAAATATTTTATATGGTAGATTTATAAGCTTGTTTTTTTCCCCACTGAAGTGAGGCAGTACCATAGCAAAGCCATTTCATAGAATGACAGAATGGCCAGGGTTGGAGGAGACCAACCTCCCTGCACAGGCAGGGACACCTTCAGTAGATCAGGTTACTTAGGGCCCCATCCAGCCTGGCCTTGAACATCTTCCAGGGATGGAGCAGTGAATACTAAGTGGAAACAACTGCCACAGAAGTCTGTAGTCCAAATCTACTGGAGAAGATAATCAAATCTCCCCATCTTCATGGTGTACTGAGATTCTGTAATAATTCTACATTAGCATATTGCAATAGAAATAGCCCATCACAACAACCACAGACTATGTTTTAGAGCTGTACTGTGGCTTTGTAATGAACTTTAGTGATCTGAGGAGCATAACTGCAATAGAATTAAATGAGCTGACATCAGATACTTTCACTGAGTCCTCATCCCTGTAATTATTCACTTTTTGGCCATATTCTCATACCTAAAAAATCCAGTATGAAAACCTTCTATCAGCCCTTCTCCTCAAGTACTTTTACCTGCAGCTGGTCTGTCTCCACAAACTCAGAACTCTTCAAAGAGGCATAACAAAACGAACTAACCTGGAGCAGCGAGATAGCTATGAAGACACCTGCAACGATGTAGATATTCCGGGGTAACCAAGCTTCAAGAGCAAGAATGCATCCTTTGACAAAAATCTGATCATCCCATTGGTTCTTGCTCTGAATGTGGAGATGAAGAATAATATTACTGTTCTGCTCAAGTCTGACGAGACTGATCAAGTGACACAGCTAAACTAATCATTTCTCGATTGTGCTGTACATGTCTTCAACTATCCTCCAGAAATATACCTATGGGCAGATGAAACCAGGGCATGTCAGACATTGATGTTGGTATCTTCCTGCAAACCCTGTTTCTGGAATATGTCAAAAGTAGCAGACAACAGAACACAAGTCAGACTATTAAAACTAAAAATTGCAGAGCACATTTGAAATGCAAATCCTGCCCTTCACTGAAACACCTTTCCCCTTACCTGTTCCATAATTTTTTTCCACCCTCTCACAGTAGCAGTTTACTTTCAAACAAAGTAAACTTCTACTACACTCTACCTGTAGTGTGAGGTAGCACAGTCAATTGCATCTCAGAAGCAGAAATGACATATTGGCCAGCAATTCCACCAGCTTTAGTGTTTGGTCTGAGCAAGCACAGCACACAATATCCTAGCACCTCACCTTCTTTCTGACATCGTAGCCACACTGTGTATTCACAACTTTTTGCTGCAAAAGAAAAAGATGGTTTTTAAATCAATTGAATTCTACTCAGTTCTGCTCATAGCAAGCTTTTCTGTGTTTTAGATAAGCAAACAAGTAACTCAAGGCTGCTGGAGACAATCATTCTAAGAAGCTGAGAGAGTCTTGCTTGGCTGACTTCCAAAACAATCAGAAGCCTCAGCACAACTTACTAATGGCTCTGCCCTGCACAAGGATTGCTGGACAGACACTGAGCTGTAACTATTCCCCAACTAATACTATAAAGCATTAAATGTTAATTCTACCTCCACATTTTGGCTTCCACCAAAGGGTCACATTCCTACAAATTAGTAACACATCTAACCAGTGACTACCTAAACCTTGCCAAAATCCTAGAAGTGACTCAAACACTTTGAAGTGAATTTGTGCATGAGCACGTTACCAGTAACTGATTAACAATCACCAAATGAAGTAACTCCTACTCATCTGCCAGAGGGGTGGTGCCATGCTAACTCTAATCAGGGTGAACACACTGTTCAGTGTGTGCTCTCTGCTCCTTACAAGCAGGACATCTGAAAGACTCTGAAAAGGGACCTCTGTCTCAACATGGCCTTCCCTCCCCAAGTGCAGGTGGCTCACTATCTGGGAACTCAGGCAGCTGTGTCATTGAACCAGCACTCCCTACAAGACTTAAGCACTGAAGATAATAAGGCAATGTGTTTAACCTTGAGCCTTCCAGATGGCTTTAGCAACAAGAACAAAGAGCTACTGAGACTGGTCAGAAGACTGACACTGACACTGCAAAATCATCAGGAAAGCAGAAGATGACAGGAATCTGGGGACACCTAGATTTTCAATGGTGGTAGCTATATCCTTTTTCCCCTCTTTCTCCTCTCCCCTTTTTCTCTCTCAATCACTCTTTCCTTCTATCAGGTATTGTTAAACAATAAAGCCCAGATATGTCAGCTGTACTTGACTTTGTTTGAGTCTTAATTCCACCTCTGTTTCTGAACTTTCTTCCAGTCTGACCAAGTAGGTTGGGACAACATCAGAGACCATGAATTCAAAGAAACATGACACTGGGAATTAAAAAACCTATCATCCACCAGCACACGCAGACCGAAACCTTATAAAAATAGCCTGAACCCCTGGCGACAGTACACGCTCAGCTTCTAGCAAGTTGTTGCGTTTGGACTCTAAAAAGGATTAACAGAAACATGAAGAGCGTTTGTCTGTGCAGAGCAGGTTTTGATCTTTTGGCAGACCTTTTAAGCCCTACTCATGACACTGCATTCAGGAAGCACTTCCTTTCATAGTTCTCCAATAACATGAGAGCAGCGCAAAGCCAGGAAAGGACTTACGGCAGGATCAGGGATACAGCAGGAAAAAGGAACACCACACTTCTCACGGCTTTTGCTTTCACTGCTGCAGTTAAAGTATATATTGAAGTCCCAGTCATCTGGTCCTTGGGCACCACAGCAATGGTTCTGCAATGGAAAGACAAACACTTGGCATCTGGGGATATTCCAGCACTGAACATCCTCTCTGGAATGAAGATTGTTTATCATCTTCACTTTCTCTATGGCTGTGCAGAATCAATGGTAAGAGCAGAGTGCAAAATGTGTGATCATTACTGCGGCTCTGTGAAATCAGAGCCATATACTTGGCACAGTGCCCCTGCAAAGAGGTGTCAGCGTGACAGGGAAATCATTGCAATTATCACTTCAGAGGTAATTGCTGGATACGTTCTGCACAAATCCATAAACTGTTTGTATGCCATGATTTCCAACTCAACCAAAACCAGAGAAACAACTAACCATGTTTCTTTATATTCATGATTTCATCCTTAAATCTTCACAAATGAACAACTTTTCTTCTTATTATGTACTACACAAAGTGTATCCAAGCCTCTGTGAATGTACTTCCTTTCTTTTAAATGAGGTTTTTCTATCGGACCTATTGCAGAGCAGTGTAGGAGAAAGGGGACCTGGGGGTCCTGGTGGCCAGCAGCATGACCATGAGCCAGCAATGGGCCCTTGCAGCTAAGGCGGCCAATGACATCCTGGGGTGGATTAGAAGGGGGGTGGTTAGTAGATGAAGAGTAGTTCTCCTCCCCCTATACTCTGCCCTAGTGACACCACATCTGGAATACTGTGTCCAGTTCTGGGTCCCTCAGTTCAAGAAGGGCACAGAGCTGCTTGAGAAAATCCAGCACAGACCTACAAAGTTGATGAACAGAGTGGAACATATTCCTTACGAGAAAAAGCTGAGGGAGCTGGGTCTCTGTAGCTTGGAGAAAAAAAACACTGAGGGGTGACCCCATCAATGTTTATAAATATGTGAAGGGTGGGTGTCAAGAGGATGGAGCCAGGCTCTGTTCAGTGCCATCCAATGATAGGACAAAGGGGCAATAGGTGTAAGATGGAACATAGAAGGTTCCACATCAGTATGAGAAGGAACTTCTTCACGGTGAGGGTGACAAAGCACTGGAAGGGGCTGACACGAGGAGTTGTGGAGTCTCCTTCTCTGGAGACATTTTAAACCTGCCTGGACTGTTCGACTTGGTCTAGGTGATCTAGCTGTGGCAGGGGGATTGGACTAGATGATCTTTTGAGGTCCGTTCCAATCCCTAACATTCTGTTATTCTATAAAGGACTGAACTGACAAAGTCTCACCAGCTCTAATGTCCATCAACTCTAGAAGAATTTCAGTTATGTTTCTCAGCCTGGACAGCACAAAGTCATTACTGTAACTGCAAGCTGGGGAAATAGCAACATTTCAGGGAAATTCACTTTTGGGAAGTAATGAAAGCTAGTTTCTTATTAAGCTTATCTCTAGCTTTCCCCACTGCCCACCACTCATGTTAACAGAACTTGTACTACCCAACTTGGCTGTGAGACCACCAAAACTAAAAGTCAGTAAACCGACCCACAAGTTATCAGGCTGTGGCAGACACGGATGTGAACAAGGACTAGAAATGTTTATACAGTTTTCACAGGAAACGTGACTAAGGACAGTTGAACAGAACGATAAGAATAGAGGGAAGAAAAGGCAGTAAATTTAATGACTAATACACTTACTGTGAAAAAAGCAAAATCAGTTCCTTTGTGCTTTTGCAGCCCCTCCCTCAGAAGATGGGCCTTGGGGAGGCATGTGAGCACCCTGCTGGGACCTGGCAGTTCAGTTCTTGCAGATCTGCACTCCCTGATCCTCACCACACACTTCCAGGTATGGACCCATGACTTGTCTGGTCTGTTCTCTTTTAGGTTGCTAATTTGGCTAGTGAACGCTTTTTATTAAGCTCAGCCTTCTACTTTCATAGAAAAGTATTTAACTGGAGTTCAACTGTAAATCTGCTTAATGTACAAGCCTGGCTGACAGCATCAAAACTAGACGAACAGCAACATGTCCGTCACTGCTGTGGCCACAGCTAGGAGCCCTACCTTACACAAAGGTGCCCTCAGCACCAAAAGCTAAAGCAAAACAGCACTGAAATCCATTCAGGCAGCTCAGTCGAAGGATGTTTCCATACCACTGCACACAGCAGGGAACGAGCGGGACAGGCAAACTGCTGCTAATGTTCAGCTGAGCAAATAGGTATCCACTATAAAACATGCTTTGCTGCCAAACTGAGCTGGGAGCACAGACTGCTGAGTGCAACCTTCTAAAGATGAAAAACAAAACCCACCCTTCTTTCCTATGGGGAAAAAATACACAAGGTGTGTAATCTCCCAGCATACTTCATCTGCAACTCCCCAAGCCACCACATTCTCCGAGAACAAACAAAACAAGTGACGGGATAAAGAACTTACGATTTTCTGTAGCGAATCAATAAGGTTCTGGAGGTCTATATCATCTCGGTAAGATTTTATGTTGTTCTCGAAGAATTCCTTGACCCTGTCCCTCACCCAGTCCTGGAAGAGGAAAGCTAGAACTGCCACGGCCAGCTCCAACAGGAATATAAACATAATAGCTCCACAGAACTGTGCAAAAAAAACCAGTCCTAAATTAGAAAATAGCTATTCATTTTGAATGCATCCCTATTTCAGCTCCACCCGAAACAACAAATTAGCTTTAAATTCTCACTCAGTACAGATATATACGAAAATACGTTCTCATTTCACAGGCTATGAAGGAACCCACATGACATGGAGTTAACTTCAAAGTTCGGTCTTTAAGTTGGGTCTTCCAAGCTTGACAGTGCAAGTAGCACAACCACTGCACACAGCGGTGAAAAGGCTAAATGACAAACTGCAAAGTCTTGATGTTACCTCTGTGTTTGCAGTTTTAAATCAAGATTAACAAGTAACAATGAATCCAGATAAACCATTTTCAAATCTCAAGCAAAAGTAGCACCTCAGTATAAAAAGCAACCACTTAATATTTCACTAGTCAATGGCCCCAAATTTTGTCCGGCAAACATTTAGCAGTTAAGGAATCAGCTCTCCCGAAGCCACTGCATCCTCTCCTGTCAGCAATTCCTACACGAGCGTATTCCATTACACATTTAGTTGCAATAACACATAAGTACACATAGTTTTACACCTGCTATGCTGTTAACATCACTACTCAAAGGCTCATCAGAGCAGTAAGTTTACCACACACACTTTAACAAACCAAGTTATATAAAGTAATCATCTGGGCTTGCTACTAGTTTCCAGAGTCCCAACTTTCACACGTGCAATAACCCACTCACATCCAGACGTTACTTACAAACTTCAGGAGGCAGATGTTTTCTCTCAGTGCTCCTACACAACCAGCAAATCCCAAGGTAAACATCACTATTCCCACCAGTAAGACAAGTACCACTGGATCCAGACCATGAAGACCAGTTACCTTGGTCAGGTCAGACAATACTCCCTGAAAAACAGGATAACAGAAAAAGGTGACCACTACAAGCATGCTTTTAACGTAACATTCCTTCTGGTCATCCAGGAGTTCCACAGAACTCCCAATGAACAGGGTACAAACCCCTGAGCTCACCAGCAGCAGCCCATGCACAGAAGTCTTGCTGTAAAATGGTTACTGAAGACAGTAATTTTCCTCACCCAAGCAGAGGAAGCATTAGAAGTGTAACAGCTATTAATTCTTACAGTAAGTCCAGCACAGTCAGGTTCTCAGATTTCTGTCTCCTAAGTCTAGCTGCCAAACAGGCTTCCACAAGATGGTGCCAAAAGCTTAGTCCTATCACCAAATACTTAATTTCAAGGCAAAAGAATTAGTGTTTGCTATTAACTTAAAATGCATTAATCAGGAGAGCACTCCAATTTCAATGTCTTGAAAAAGAAAACAGCTGACACTAAGTTAAAAACAACTTGTAGGGGCTGCAATAGTCATGAGTGTACATCATACAGTCAGCAGCTCCGTGGAACATTTTCATCCCTAAGCAGCTCCATAGAGGGCAAAGTGGGAGCCAGTAGATGGCCTGAAGATCGGAACACGTCAGAAAGATGGCCTGAAGACACATGTTGTTGAGTTGATCTTTTTTAATATAAACAGATAGGATATACATTCGTCCCAAATGACTCTTGCTTGTAATAAAAACACACGAGTAGAGCTTCCTGAAGAATCAGTTTTACTGGGGCAACAACAAAGTAAGACCAGTCATTTCTACCTTTACCTTTTCACTCCATGCCCACAGACCAGCCGCAAGGAAGGCCACTCCCGCTAGCTGAAACGAAAACAAACCACCAAATTAGATAGACCAGCTAACACACTCTCACAACACTCAGCCAGCAGGGCTGCTGCTCAAGGAAAACAGTTGTCTGTAAATCTCACACAACAGTCACGGACATTGCTCCCATGTGAAATGATCCAGAGTTCTTCTACTCCATAACATTCCTGTATCTTGCGGATAGCTTTACAAAACTATTCCAAGTTGATTATTCACAATCACCCAAGGCATACACTACTAAATTAGCAACTGCACACGAGAGGAATTACTCTGGTCCCAACAACCTGCTCTACACACCAATAGAGATATCTGAGAATTTCAAGTAGTGTGAGATTACTCCCCATGCAGCCATTTCATGGTACCACCTCAGAGAGCAGCCATGTCCAACTCTATAAAAACATCAAGTGATCAGTTTCACAAAACTACATTGGTTTTACCAAGCTACTTCCACAAGCACCAATGCAAAGTACCCACAAGTGTCTCAGCAGAATCAGCTCAAGTAAATCTAAACCTAAATTCAGCTAAGACTGAGTAGCAAGGAGTAATGAGAAGCATCAACAGAGGCTGGGGGACTATCTACTGGAGATCACCTCCAAGGAAAGAGATCTTGGGAGTTCTTGTGGACAACAAGTTCTCCATGGAACAGCAATGTGCTCTTGTGGCCAACAAGGCCAATGGAATCCTGGGATGGATCAAGAAGAGTTTGTCCAGCAGATCATGGGTGATTCTTCTCTCCCTTTACTCTGCCATAGTGAGGCCACAACTGGAGTATTGTGTGCAGTTCTGGGCTCCCCAGTGTCAGAGGGACAAATACCTGCTTGAGAGATTCCAACAGAAGGCCATAAGGATGATTAAGGAACTGCAGCACTTACGAGGAGAGATTGAGAGACTTGAGACTTTTCAGCTTGAAGAGTAGAAGGTTATGAAGAGACTTAATCACTGTCTATAAACCCATGAGGGTTTGGTGTTAAGAAGAAAGACAATCTCTTTTCACTTTGTGCCCTGTGATAGGACAAGGGACAACAGATGTCAGTTGGAGCACAGGAAGTTCCACCTCAACATGAGGAAGAATTTCTGTATTGTAAGCATTCACGTAGCACTGGAAAAGGCTGCTCAGGGAGGTTGTAGAGTCTCCTTCTCTGAAGACTTCCAAGACCCATCTGGATACGTTCCTGTGTGACCTGCCCTAGATTCTATGGTCCTGCTTGAGCAGAGGGGTTGGACTTGACGACATCTGGAGGTCCCTTCCAACCCCTAATGATCTGTGTATCTATGTAAAACATAAGTGATTAAAAATTCCCACTAGAGGCAACCAAACCAGGTGCATTAGCTTTCCTCAGCAAAAAACACTGAGGTTTGACGTCTCTGCAGATGAAACAGAGCCGCTACATCTATAGGCACAATTAACAAGACAGCCAATCTGCAAGGAAGTGAATTGACAGTTATTTAGCCAAAGGAGATTGCTTTGCTTTAAATACCCTGTGCAAGATACTTAGTAGCATCTCACTGGAAATCTCTAAAACACCAAAACGATAGAACTACCGCAAGCAGCTACAGTATCACTGAGCACAGTCCATGCCGAGAGCCATTACCAGGAAACCACCCTCCTCACAGCTCTGCCATGGTGCAGGATGGGGAACTGGGCTGCCCTGTTCACTTGTATGCCAGAGTCACTTAACCCATATGCTGCATGACGGGCTACATGGATACACACAACAGCTCAGCTGTACCCCTCTCAATAGGAAACTGCAACCAGTAACCAGCATTCAATCATGTCCTCTTTTAGAAATGAAAATCCACTTCATCAACATAGTGCATCGAGCTGTCAGCTCTGCTCAGGAGCGGGGGTATCAATCCCCACTCAGACAACAGGCACCACTTTGCTTAAACGTTATCCATTTCCAGTCATGCTTGGAATTCTTTTGACTATCTTGTTAGAATCACCGTACCAACTGAGAAAACAGGTCTAATTTGTTTCTCACAGCATAATTCTTGCAAGACAACCCCAGCAACCAGACCAATTTTGGGTTAGCCTGCCCAAGGCCTGATTAGCAGCAACGGGAACACATTCCTATTGTGCTCAGTTTACAGAGAACCCTCTTCCCACCCCCTGGACAGTTCTATTTTGCACTGTGGCTCCACCCATGCTGGAGCAATCAGCAGCATACAGCCCTTCCTTCCTACCCTTGTCTCTTCCCAGACTTTTCCTCTCAGGGTCAGGAAACTGCCTGGTGGTGGAGTCTTTCCTCTTCCTGGTACAGCCTTGCTGTTGTAGCTGTTCCTGAACAACAACATGCACTGCAAAAGCCAAGAAAATCTTGTGCTGGCCTGGGTCCCCTCTTTCTTTTCAAATGAGAGTGCTAATTATTTTCCAAAGCTTAAGATATTTCTTACCTTTCACCATCATGTTCAGGACAAAAACATCACACTCCTGAAGCACGAGTGAAAAGTTGCTTTGGTGTTTTTTTTCCCCTGACTTTAAAAACCCTTAAGAAATAGACACAAAGCCACAGAACTTTTGAAAATACATCAAGGTGACAACAGCTAAAAGCTATTTCATCCCCTTCTCTCAATTCATGCGAGAGACAAGGAGCTCATATGCAACCTAAAAGGCTTTGGCAGAGCACACACACCATCCTTCACTTTGCTGAAACACCCAGAAGTGCGAGCATCACCTATAGGAGAGTCTGCTCACCCACTCAACATTTACATAGCTGGTTCTACAACTAGAGGTGCCAGGGTTTTATCAAAAGAGCTGTGGTTACACATCATTTACTAGGTCAGCCTGACAGCAACTTCTCAGCAGAAGCCTCAGAAAATGTGCTGAGCAAACACCAAGACTACCCACACCTGCTCAGAACACCAACTCCTCCAAGTCAACTGAAACACACAAACTGTATTTCCAATTCTCCTCAGATTTCCTCCCTCACAATTCTTTAAGGATGAGTATCCATGTAATTTCCAATACTAATAACAACTTTCTCACAGAGCGTAGGCTGGTTCTATTCCAAAGCACCCAGGCCATACCATCCATCAGCTTTGTGCCTTCAGGTATTTCAGAATAGAGGAAGGAAGTCAATAAAAGGAGGAATATACGTCTCAGCTATTTCAGTCTCTGCATTTTGTACTCACCCAGAAGATAATGTTGTAGCTGAAGAGCAGGTATTTGTACCAACAGCTGACTTCAGCGTTAGAATAGCGGTAATAGTGCATCTTCTACAGCGCAGCGTCTGCACAGAAGGGAAAGAAAGAAGAGTTATTCGCTTTTAAGAACTTTTGTGCAGCTCTCCTTTGCTCTGTTGAGAAAGGGACTGTATCACCCTGCAGTCTGCTATTCAGGGGTATGTGCAAAGTCAGCTCAGAAACTTCTGACCCTGAACTGCCCAGCTACATCTTTCTTGCTTAATAATCTCCTCTTTAGGCACCCTGATGTGGTAACAGGGAGGGACACCCAGAAAGGAAACCAGCTCTACAGTCAGCACGCAGACAGGCATCCGCTTTCTCGCCCCTTCAGAACAACTTCACTTATGCAGACTTGGATTTGCATAAACCCACACCCTGTGGACTGCTCATATATCAACCCAGCCGGTTATCTGGAAATTCACAACTACAGATCACCAAATACAACAGGCAGTTCCATGTGGTTTTTTCTATACCTTAACATTTATTTACCAAACCGGCACCAGTAAGATGTTTTATTCTCCAGAACAAACCTTCCACCACTGAACAGCTGCTCTGCAGCATTTGGCTTTCTTGCTTCCTTACACACATACATCTGAAATCCAGCCACAACTGCAGTCCAGGTATTTCAAAGACCTACAGCTTTGCAGACTACTCTGACTGAACTGCCCCTACAGAAATGCCATAAATAAGGCAAGAGACAGAGAACAAGCTGCTAAATTGAGAACTGGAGCGGGGGAGACAAAGCACTCACACAGGCCTGGCATCTGACAGAGTTGAGGAGTGCTGCCCACAGCACACAGGCTTCCACATCTCAACCCTCCGCTTGCCTAAGGCAATTATCTTCCTCCCACAAGATGTCACTGAAAGGCTCGAAACAGGGCAAGCATAGACAACTTTCAGGCACCTCCTAACTGAGAGGCCCCTGGCACTGGGACTTAACACCCAATCATTCAAGTTCCAATGTCAGTGAAACTATTGCCAGGAGCACCAGAAGTACCTTACTGGTAAGCATCACTGTCCAGCTACCCCAGTGCTGTGTCCCTCAGCCTGTACATTTCTTCCCACTGCCTGCATTCTCCTTGACAGACCACCACCAGCATATGGAGCAGTACAATCACTGCTGACGTTCTGAGCCAAGAAATCTGATGTGTAGGTGTGTGACCTTTCCCCCTTGCCCTCACATAAGCAGGGCAAGCAACCCACTCAGGGCCACACAGCCACCTCCTCCACGTTTGTCCCAACAGCAGTAGCTTTTTCTGATGTAGGAGGCATCTATTACCATTCTAGAGATCTGCCACAATAGTACTGCACTTAGTTCACACTGCAAGCTACGTAGTCATGGTTGAGCAACGCTGCAAAGATGAAAGCAGCATGTGGGCAGCACAGACTGGTAACTCTCTCCACTGCTTCAGACAAAGCAAGTCATGCTGTGTCAGCTGACAAGCATCGCCCACCCCCTAGGAGGAATTGCTAAAAATTAAATACAGAGCGCTGCTGCTTTGCTAGAATGTATAATTCTGTTTTGGCAGAAAAAATGTAGCTGTTCAGCGGGAGCCTGCTGCCGTTTCCAAAGCATTTCTACACCCACAGACGCCATTTGCACCTTCAAACACCCAAGGAGTGATATTCACAGTCTGTAGATTTCAGCTCTCAGAAGAGGAGTTGTACAATACAGAAAACCAACTGACTTGGCTAGGAGGAGAAATCCTCACTGATAAGATGTTCTGTCTCTGCACATCTCTACATCTGACCCTCAGGAAGCATTAACTAACGTTACTAAATCACGCTGGGGTTCCAGACTCTTTCAGCCCTGATCCCCTTCCCTGCCACCTCCTCAAATCCACGGCCATTAAATCACACTGCTCAGGGGAGCAAAAAGTCATCCAGCAAAGCTTCAGATCGATCCTGTGATCTTGTATCATGCATCAATGAGAAACTAATTTTACACTTTCCAATCTCCCTCCTCGGCACTCAAAACCCCCTGTGGGTGCTGAGAGGAGAACACAGACAGGAAACCAGCAGCAGTGCTCACTTCTGAAGAGTGCCTGTGGGTACTTCAGAGGTTCACTTAAGAGCCTCTGGAAATGGAGCAACACAGAGACACCTACACACTGCTCTTCATACAGTCCAGAGAGCTGCGGGAGTCTTCATGTTCAATGAAATATGTGGGGGCTGGGCATCAAATCCTCACGTTTAAGGACTGATCTGGCACAATGCTAAGGTGAGAAAATCCAAGAGACACGATGTGGTGCTCTTTCGGGGTAATCTGTTCCTGGAAGCAGAGACAAAGGCGTGTTGAAGACTCAGAACTCTGTGCAAGGGTGTATCATCTTCATTTTGCTAAGTTTGTCTCCAAAGAACTCTGAGTGGGGCCTCACAATGAAAAGACAAGCTTCTCCAAAGGAATATAGCTTCTGCTGCAGTCCACAGAGTAGAGCAATGCATGCACATTCTTAGAGGAAACCCGAGGATTTTTGAACAAAGGGTATTTTTTAACGTGAAAGACTCCTGATGTAAGACAGACATTGTTAAAAGGTTCCCTTTGTTTCACCTGAAAAATAATGGTAGCGAGATCTCTGGACTCAATGGAAAACATCATCAAAGCCATACAGGTTTTTAAGGCATCATCTTTTGGGGATCCTAGTTTTGTATTGAGCTGAAAACTCAAAATCCTCAATGCATCTGAAAAATACTTCAAGTTTCTCCAACAAAAAGTATAAGTTAATCCCTCAGGACAGATCTGACCCCTGTATGCAGGCAGAGTTTGAGGTTTCAGTCACCAGGCTTTACTCCCTATAGCACAAACTGCCACCCAGGACAACATGACACCAGTGTTCCCAATGCAGAAGAGGGAAGCATCAGCTCAGAACCTCTCTAGTCCTGTTCTGTGGACAGCTAACAGTGAAGTGAAAAGCTAACATGCTTTCAGCCCCCATACTACTTTTACACACATTAGCTGCATCTGAAATGCTATGTGAGGGTACTCTGGACTTAGATTTGCATTAGGAATGTAGACACCCTATTCTGCAACATCATTTCCATGGGCATTGGGCAGCAGGGCCTGCACTGACCCCCCCCCTTAGAAGGCTTTGCCTCTGCAAGTTACAACTCAGTCAGATCACATCAAGTGAAACCCACACAACAGACCATTGCCATACCCACTGCTGACAATGCCAGCAGCTGCAAGACCAAACTCACCATCTCAAAGCAACCATCTAATTTGATTTTTCTTTCAACAGAAGGGTTTGGAAGCCTTACAAAGTAAATATTCTGTTGAGGAGCCAGAATTTCCAGTTTGGGATATAATTTCATTTCCATTTAGTCACCAGGGAACAATCTGATTTCTATGTAATGACCTGTTGGTAACAGAACCCCTTCCACGTGTGGTGTTTGCTCCCTGCCTCACCTCCATACAGACCAACACAGAACGGGCCCTCCATCTGCTGCATTACTTTACATCACAAAAATTAGTTATAATGTAGATGAGAAAAGGCAGAAAATCTCCAACTTTCTTTGGTGGTCAATTCACTCTTACCTCAGAGAACATCCTAAACTTCTACTCACTCTATGGCTTTCCTCCATTTCCAGGAAGGCCAACATTTCAGTCAGAAAGGATATCCCTTTATTTTCTTCCTTCCCAAGAGAGGACCGATTATAGCAATATACAGCAAAGAAACTAGGAGCATATAATTTGGTTTAAGTTTTGCTGTGGGTTTGTTGGGTTTTTTCCTTAAAGCCACTTCTTATGGGGTGTAACATGCAGTCTGTCCCCATCCAGACCTTATTTCTTAGCCTTTACCCAGAACATTCCTAAATCTGTATCACATATTATGTATAATAAATAGAGATGTACTTCATCAATTTAAATCAGATCAGTGTATGTCCAAGTTAAAAAGAATTCCAGTCCTGACATCTGATCTCCAGTAACACATTTGTGTGACTTTCCAAAACCAGCCAGGAGCTAACGTCCAACACAATACAGGAAAACACTGATGACATGACAAAAGAGCATTGAACAGACACCTCACCACACTAACCACTGCCAGTTCCTACGTGTCCCAGTCTAGAGACACAGAAATAAGCTTCACAAGACAGGTGGGTTTGCAGAGCCTGTGCTACCACAGCACAAAAAAAAAAGAATTAACAGAGAGCAAAGACGCTCCAGGCCAAGCCCATGCTTAAACAGTGTAAGTCCTTCCCCCAAGAGCCAGTGTTCAGGCAGGTCGTGAGAAACCCTTGACTGCCTCACTGGAAGGCTCTGCATCTGCCCCAGGGGAAGAAGGAAAAACAGGCTTTCCACCTCCCACCATCATTCCAAGAACAACAAGGTGCCATTAAGAGACCAGAGCAACAAAGGCCATGAAGTGACACCATCAGAGCTCCTTCCAACTCAGCAGACAGGCTTTGCAGGAACAGAAAGTGCAGAGGTTAGACACAAACACTTCCTACTCCAAGGCTTTAATAAAAGGAGAAAAGCAAACACCTTCAGAAGAAATAAAAAGAAAGACAACACAGGAAGCTGCCATCTTAGCAGGCACCGCTCACTACACACAGCAGGCCTCAGGAAAACCACTGCTCAACACCACCTTCCCTTCTCACTGTCTCACGTGGACAACAGCTTTCAGCTGATCTCTGTTTCAAAGAAATCAGCCTACTGCCAGAGCCAGCAGGCTCCACATGCTGTACCGTTTGCAAAGAAACCCACCACCGTGTCTTCCCAGAGTCAACTCCAGACCATCCATCCATTTCAATGTGCGTTCCTCCACGGCAGGCTGGCCACACAGACAAACTGGAGTAACTGGGTACTCTGGGCAGGGCAGGCAGCTCTGCTGGATAACACAGCCACACTGCTACATTCAAATTCCACACAGCAATAAGAGCTGCCCTGAGCACCATTCAATACAAAGTGTTGAGTCTACTGTGCATCAAGAGGATCAAGTCTCTGTCCTGGCACACAGAATGCTGCTGCTAGTCACACAGCCCAGGTATCTTCCTTCAGATGCAAGTTACTCCAGGCTATTCCCTTTGCTTTCTACTCTAGGAGTTTCTAGATGTCACCACACGTTTCCATACTGATTTTATACCCCAAAGCAAGAGCAGACAGCTCTCACCAAGCAGAACAACTCATGCTTTCTGAAACATTAAAACTCACAGCGTTCAGTTGCCTCTGAGTACTGTGCTTTACTGTGCTTCCTCTGGTTGCAGCTGGAAGCTGCCTTGTTACCTCCAAATTATTTAGTGTAAACATCTTTCCAGGGAGACTCTAGCATCAACTATTAATCTTTGAGCAGGAAATAAAACCCTTTAAAACGGGAAAAGTGCTTTGTGGGAAGGGCTGGTGGGCCACATGAGAACATTTGGTTGTGTACGCTAGTACCTGCATGCAACAGGATGAAAGAGACAAAATAAACCATCACAAAAAATCAGCCAAAAGCTCACAAGAACACACAACTCAGCAAATGCTGTAACTATACTATGGGGCTTCAGCACAAGTAGCCTTCACACGGAGAGGGATAAAACACTGGTTCTCTGCTCTCAAAAAAGGGAGAAACAGGTAACACTGAAGCAAAACAACTGATGGTCATAACCTGTTTCCACATTCTCACACCATTGTAAACATTGAAACAGCAGGTTTTTAGAAATAGCTTCCCAAAAGTTTGGAAGTGCCACTGTAACCTTAAACATGAACATCTTCTAAAGGCAGGGAACATCCCAGATGTCCAGGATGCATTTTAAAAACAAAACCAAGCAAAAGCTGCCACATACTTTCCCACACAGCTCATTCCCACTTCACACCGGTGACTAGGCTTGAATTCCCAACCGGCTCTTTCTCACCACACAATTCCTCATTTGTGGAAAGTGGCAATATCTTCACCATCCCCATCCAAACGTTTAAAATTCTGATAAATGTGTGAAAGTATGAAGTGCTTCAGGAAGTCATAAGAGCATGACACTTAACTCATTGATAGAGGCAGCCAGAAAGCAAAGCACTGCCCCAGTGAGTGTTTATGAACAGGATAGAACCCTGTACTTCCATGCCCCAGGAGCTGGTTTCCTTTTAAGCAGTGCTGGAAAAAAGCCTTATCCTGCCAGTTATCTGACAATAGCTTTTCCTCCACCACCACTTCTGAAGACCTACTAAAGGAAAAAACGACACAGCAAGGAACTGAACTTATTTTTACAGTGGTTTGTTCAGTCAAAAAGGCTCAAAATTAAGCCACTAAGTCTGAAGTCTGCACTGAGTAATGAGGCGAAGTCAAACCTTTGTATCACAGCCTCACGCTATACTCTGGCAGCGTAAAATGGTGCGGTGTGTCCTACACACACAAAGAAAAGCTTCGCTGGACTTCACCGAGGATACTCCACACCCAGCCTAGCTTAAAGCCTCTCCTTAAGAATGTGAACGGGCCATTCACTTCCTCAGAAACCCCTAAGCTCAACCCACCGCCCCCTTCCCCACATGACCGGTGCAGTAGGGATTTTACCTCACCCCTCTTTCCGCGGTGTGTGGCGGCCACCGAGCGGCAACAGCTCGGGGGGCTGGCGGCTACCAGGTGAGTGGCCGACGGGTCCCAGCGGGCTGCTCATTACCTGTTAATTACCGCGGGGCCGAAAGGGCCTGTTGCAACGGGAAGCCAAAAGGATCCCAGGAGAGTCCCTGGCTCACGGAAATTCAGGTTACAATTCAAACAGACTAGGTTACAGCCTAGCAGGGCCGGGAAGGCCTTTTCTAAAGGACAGCCCGACCCCAGATCCTGGCCCCGACCGCCGAGCTAGCCTCGCGGGCCCCGCTGCTCCCCACCCGGGACAAAGGCCGCGCCCGGCCCGCGCAGGGCACCGCAGGCAGCCGCAGCCGCAGCCGCCGCCGCCGCCGCCGCCACTCACCCTCCGGCCGCCGGGGCTCCGCCAGGCCGCGCTGCGTCTGGGGCTTTCAACACCGTCTCGGCTACTCCATGAGCACGGCGCGACTAGCCCTTCCCGCCGCAGCAGCGCTGGGGCAGCTGAGCGGGGCTGGGCCGAGCCGAAACGCCGCTGCCGACCTCCCGCCGGGCACCGGGGCAGTGCGGACCCGCCCCCGGCCCCGCCCGCCCCGCAGTCACACAAAGGCCCCCGTGCTGTTTCATGGTTTGTGGTCTGCCCGTGGTTACTGCGACCGCTGCAGGGACCACCACTTTTTCTCCTCCGCCGCCTTACTCCGGTCAGACAGAGCTGCGGTCGCTCCTGCCAGCCCCGCCGGGAAGGAGAAAGACGAAATAAACTGACCTCGGAGCCTGTTGGCGGTGTCGCGGAGCTTCCCGCGTGTCTGTGCGGCGCCTGTCCCCGTGTGCTGCCTCCTGATACCCGGGGCGCGCTGCCGGACCCTCACAGTGACCTCCCCTCGCCTCGCTGGCCCACTGCGCACCCCAGTGGGGCTTAGGAAAGCCCGAAACAGAGCTCCGAGCCCCACAGGCTTCGGAGCTTCCCTCGGCTGGGCCCGGAAACTGCACCCAGGCAGCAGCGGCCTCACCGAGGAGTCCCGGGCAGCTCCGTGGGGGAGGTCGGGGCTTCTCCTGGGTGATAATTCTCCACGAGGTCAGGGCCCAGCACCGAAACCATAAATGCCCACCCGCGTGAAGTCAGACCCTGGTGTGTCACCCACCCGCTAGCTGCATTATCCACCTACCTTCTCATCCCTTCATGCAGTTGTTTCAAAAAATGTTAAAATGGGAGGAGGAAAAGTGTTCCAGGCTGTCTCGGGCTTGGTTTTGACTTCTTAGAAACCAAATTAAATCGATTGGTAAAGCTGTAAGAAGGAATCACCTGAATTCTAGGGAGTATCTGAGTGAGAAAGGGGAGCCAGGAAAGGCCATTGGGTTAGCAGGTGGTGAGAAAACCAGAAGAGATTCTTCCCCCATCTCAGAAGATCCCAACTCATCTGACAGAACACTAAGGCATCTCCAGAAAGTCCAGAGCCCGGACAGAAAGCTCTAAGGGGCTGCTTCTGTATAAGAGGGGAGGATGGAGTGTGCAATAATAACTGCTGAGATTCAGCAGGGAAAATGGGAAGTTTCAGGGAAATTCAGCAGTTTTAAGGTGTTAAGACTGTAGAATTAGGAAGGCCATTTGTTGGAAGAATAAGGTTCTTATTTAATATTTAAAATTTAAATTTATTAATATTTAAAATTTAAAATAGTCTTGTAAAATGGTGCAGCAGTCTACAAGAGTTGCTGAACTGCCTGTTCATGGACGCAGTTCAGAGTGTTCTGTGGCCATCACGGTGTTGCCAAGAAAGTTACGGTGAAAATCTCATCAGTCGCAAAAGCATGACTAAGTGCTGGGGTACTTGGGAGGCTTTTAAGATGTAGTCACTGCAGCAATAAAAGGATGCAAAACCATGGCAGGAATGATGGGAGAATCTCAGGAGTAGCTGGTGGTCAATAGCACAGGTTGAGGAGCCACATCTCACTGTGTCTGCTCGGTATCACCATTATCATCAAACACAGCTTTTCAGCAGAAGAAACATCTATGCAAGGGAGGCTGCTGGAGATCAGAATTAAAGTTGGAATTATTATGTGGTTTTGATAAGTATGGGGTTGAGGGACATCAGGGAAAAAAGCCCACAGATCCTATAGAGAGATTTTGAACAACTTCAAAGAAATCAGGAGCTGGACCTAAAAAAGTAGAAACGTTTTAGGGGAAATCTTTGTAACATCTTCTAGATAAACTAGAAGGAGAATAAATTAGGATAGGACTATTGTGATATCGAATAGAACTGGGGCGGGTGAGACTGGATCAGGGATTTAGCATAACTTACCCGCGTCTCCAGCAGTATCTTCTGCACCTCCCCGGCTCCCTCTGCTGTCACCAAGCAGCTGCTGCACCGCTCTGCCACATCTCGGTCCAAGAGTGGAGACACTGGAATGGATTACACAGAGAGGTTGTGGCTGCCTCCTTCCTGGAGGTGTTCAAGACCAAGCTGGATGAGGCCTTGAGAAACCAAGTCTGGTTCAGGTGTTGCCCATGGCAGGGCAATTGGAGTAGGTGAACTCTAAGGTCCCTTCCAACCTGAACTAGTCTGTGATTCAGTGATGATCTCAGACAAAGCAGCCAGTGCCAGAGAGGAACAGGCCCACACACTGAAAGGGTTACTGAAACACGAGTTACGATTGCAGTGTGTTCGTTAGTAATGCACTCTCTCACTGAGCAGCATCTGTACTGTGTTGGTTAGTAATGCACTCTCTCACTGAGCAGCATCTGTACCACCGGCTATGCCAGACAACGTGCATATACACTTTAAGCTGCTTGTTACAAAAATGAAAACTCCATGCGAGGAAAAGGACAGCAGGAGCTTGTGGCTTTGCCAACAGTTTTCCTCCAGCAGAGCTGGACTCTGCAGGAGGCTGTTGCCACAGCTCTGCTCTGCAAACCTCTCACTGCAGGAAAAACTTGGGGCTTCAGCTGGTCCTATATTGGCAGGGCAAAGCCCACACAGGAAAAGTTCTGGAGTCCCCAGCATAAAAAGGACATAGAGCTCCTGGAACATGTCCAGAGGAGAGTAATTCAAATGCACAGAGGGCTGGAGCACCTCCCCTATGAGGACAGGCTAAGCAAGTTGGGATTGTTCAGCTTGGAGAAGAGGAGGCTTCCAGGTGACCTTAGAGCAGCTTTCCAATATATGAAGGGGGCTACAAGAAAGCTGGGGGAGGGCCTTTGATATGGGAGCGTAGCAAGAGGACAAGCAGAAAGGGTTCCAGACTTGAAGCAAGGACATTTAGGTTGGACATGAGGAACAAATTCTTTCCTATGAGAGTGCTGAGATGCTGGAACAGGTTGCCCTATCCCTGGAAGTGTTGAAGGCCAGGTTGGCTGGGGCCCCGAGTAACCTGATCTGGTGAAGGTGTCCCTGCCTATGCACAGGGGTTAGAACTAGATGATCTTTAAGGTCCGTTCCAACCCTGGCCATTCTATCATTCTACCACCGTGCACCACAGCAACACATCAGAACACACCACAGATGCCATCAGCTGCACAGCATTTTCCTTAGCAAGTTTGTTTGTCTTTTATTATTAACTCTGGTTTTGTACTGAAAAAAAATCCCCAAGAAACAGGCTTATGCAGAAGGGAAAGTTGTTTGATGCTGTTACTATAGAGCAGTTTTGGTACTCAAGTGCAGAATAAACAACCTCTCAATTATTAGTGACTCCAGCAACCAGGTGTGTGTTGAACAGTGATCTCAGATGCACGGGGAATGTGGGTTGTGTTTTATGTTGAAGCAGTGTGAAAACACCCAAACATTTGCTGCTAACAGAGCTGGGCCAGTAGAAGGAGCTGCTGGCACTGCAAAGCCAACAGCCTTTTTGTTTTGTTTTCAATGAACATTCTACGCTCAAAGAAGACAGTGAGCTCTTCCAATCCCCAGCATTGGAAATTCATTTACAATTAACTCATTTTCCTCCTCTACTGTTTTGCTGTCATTTTTATGGCTTTGAGACCATCCATTTGCAATTACCATTAACTGTTCCTAGCTCATAGGCACCGTGTGTTTTCTGTCCTCTCCCTTTGTGGTTTGTCAGCATGGAGTTCACTAGGGCTGAGTTAATCCCAAATAACCCCAAGGTCGGCTAAAAAAAAAAGAACCAGGTTTATCAGTCATAATTCGTCACATTTTCAAAAACCATTTGGACCTCCAAGTTTGGACTGCTTTCTGAAGGAGGGTTGGAAAACTGAAAAGCAGCTTATGCAACTTGCCAATCAAGAAATAAGCTGGCCTGTTGTCTGCTTATGGGAACCATCACTGCAGGAGAGAGAATCCACTGCACCAGACCTGCTTATCAGGCGCTTACCATGTTATCTGCCTCTGCTGAGGCTGACAGAGCACAGAACTTTCAGTACCCACAAGAATTTTATTAAACACCCCACAAATAACAGGTCTTTCTAGAAGTGTCTCTACACCAAAGGACTATCTCAATGTGTTGCAACTCTATTGATCTGTCTAAAAGCCATTATACTTCTGCTAAGCACTCTAAACCTGAGCATGTTTTCTTCTTGCTTCTCTCAGAACACTATCCCTTTGCAGGGGGCTAAAGGCAGGGCAGCAACACCTTGCAGCCTTGTTCTCACCCAGGATTTCTGCAGCCAGGCTGTACATACACAAAATTGTAAGTAGATGCTCTCCAGATTTAGCAGGTTCTATAGGTTCCTCACTTTGTCTGACATTTCTGGGAATTTCTCTGGCTTTCCTCTCACTCCTCAAGGGCTGATTATGGCTTTTGTAGTTTGTGACTATGACAAAGGCATAAACAGCCTTTGGAACAAATCTTAAAATCCAGGTTGAAGTTCAACACATTCTCTGCCTCTCTCTATGCAAGATCCCTCCTGTGCAAAGGGCAAAGGTTTCCACTTCCCACTGGGAAGAAAACTCAGAACTCTATAAAAGCTGAATTCTCCTCCTAGCTTAAGGAAGGTCTTTGTTATTGCTGGCGTTTTGCAGACGCAGCTCACACCCATTTCCTGTAGCAACTCTTGTGTTTCCAACCAGTTGTACCCCAAAGCAGCAACATAACAGTTCTGACACCCTCTTACAGTTAGACTCATTCAGCAGCAGCCTGCACCCGCCTGTGGCTCCTAAGGAAACCTTTACAGAGCAAGCTGCAGGCTATGCTGCTCTGCNAGTAGGTGAACTCTAAGGTCCCTTCCAACCTGAACTAGTCTGTGATTCAGTGATGATCTCAGACAAAGCAGCCAGTGCCAGAGAGGAACAGGCCCACACACTGAAAGGGTTACTGAAACACGAGTTACGATTGCAGTGTGTTCGTTAGTAATGCACTCTCTCACTGAGCAGCATCTGTACTGTGTTGGTTAGTAATGCACTCTCTCACTGAGCAGCATCTGTACCACCGGCTATGCCAGACAACGTGCATATACACTTTAAGCTGCTTGTTACAAAAATGAAAACTCCATGCGAGGAAAAGGACAGCAGGAGCTTGTGGCTTTGCCAACAGTTTTCCTCCAGCAGAGCTGGACTCTGCAGGAGGCTGTTGCCACAGCTCTGCTCTGCAAACCTCTCACTGCAGGAAAAACTTGGGGCTTCAGCTGGTCCTATATTGGCAGGGCAAAGCCCACACAGGAAAAGTTCTGGAGTCCCCAGCATAAAAAGGACATAGAGCTCCTGGAACATGTCCAGAGGAGAGTAATTCAAATGCACAGAGGGCTGGAGCACCTCCCCTATGAGGACAGGCTAAGCAAGTTGGGATTGTTCAGCTTGGAGAAGAGGAGGCTTCCAGGTGACCTTAGAGCAGCTTTCCAATATATGAAGGGGGCTACAAGAAAGCTGGGGGAGGGCCTTTGATATGGGAGCGTAGCAAGAGGACAAGCAGAAAGGGTTCCAGACTTGAAGCAAGGACATTTAGGTTGGACATGAGGAACAAATTCTTTCCTATGAGAGTGCTGAGATGCTGGAACAGGTTGCCCTATCCCTGGAAGTGTTGAAGGCCAGGTTGGCTGGGGCCCCGAGTAACCTGATCTGGTGAAGGTGTCCCTGCCTATGCACAGGGGTTAGAACTAGATGATCTTTAAGGTCCGTTCCAACCCTGGCCATTCTATCATTCTACCACCGTGCACCACAGCAACACATCAGAACACACCACAGATGCCATCAGCTGCACAGCATTTTCCTTAGCAAGTTTGTTTGTCTTTTATTATTAACTCTGGTTTTGTACTGAAAAAAAATCCCCAAGAAACAGGCTTATGCAGAAGGGAAAGTTGTTTGATGCTGTTACTATAGAGCAGTTTTGGTACTCAAGTGCAGAATAAACAACCTCTCAATTATTAGTGACTCCAGCAACCAGGTGTGTGTTGAACAGTGATCTCAGATGCACGGGGAATGTGGGTTGTGTTTTATGTTGAAGCAGTGTGAAAACACCCAAACATTTGCTGCTAACAGAGCTGGGCCAGTAGAAGGAGCTGCTGGCACTGCAAAGCCAACAGCCTTTTTGTTTTGTTTTCAATGAACATTCTACGCTCAAAGAAGACAGTGAGCTCTTCCAATCCCCAGCATTGGAAATTCATTTACAATTAACTCATTTTCCTCCTCTACTGTTTTGCTGTCATTTTTATGGCTTTGAGACCATCCATTTGCAATTACCATTAACTGTTCCTAGCTCATAGGCACCGTGTGTTTTCTGTCCTCTCCCTTTGTGGTTTGTCAGCATGGAGTTCACTAGGGCTGAGTTAATCCCAAATAACCCCAAGGTCGGCTAAAAAAAAAAGAACCAGGTTTATCAGTCATAATTCGTCACATTTTCAAAAACCATTTGGACCTCCAAGTTTGGACTGCTTTCTGAAGGAGGGTTGGAAAACTGAAAAGCAGCTTATGCAACTTGCCAATCAAGAAATAAGCTGGCCTGTTGTCTGCTTATGGGAACCATCACTGCAGGAGAGAGAATCCACTGCACCAGACCTGCTTATCAGGCGCTTACCATGTTATCTGCCTCTGCTGAGGCTGACAGAGCACAGAACTTTCAGTACCCACAAGAATTTTATTAAACACCCCACAAATAACAGGTCTTTCTAGAAGTGTCTCTACACCAAAGGACTATCTCAATGTGTTGCAACTCTATTGATCTGTCTAAAAGCCATTATACTTCTGCTAAGCACTCTAAACCTGAGCATGTTTTCTTCTTGCTTCTCTCAGAACACTATCCCTTTGCAGGGGGCTAAAGGCAGGGCAGCAACACCTTGCAGCCTTGTTCTCACCCAGGATTTCTGCAGCCAGGCTGTACATACACAAAATTGTAAGTAGATGCTCTCCAGATTTAGCAGGTTCTATAGGTTCCTCACTTTGTCTGACATTTCTGGGAATTTCTCTGGCTTTCCTCTCACTCCTCAAGGGCTGATTATGGCTTTTGTAGTTTGTGACTATGACAAAGGCATAAACAGCCTTTGGAACAAATCTTAAAATCCAGGTTGAAGTTCAACACATTCTCTGCCTCTCTCTATGCAAGATCCCTCCTGTGCAAAGGGCAAAGGTTTCCACTTCCCACTGGGAAGAAAACTCAGAACTCTATAAAAGCTGAATTCTCCTCCTAGCTTAAGGAAGGTCTTTGTTATTGCTGGCGTTTTGCAGACGCAGCTCACACCCATTTCCTGTAGCAACTCTTGTGTTTCCAACCAGTTGTACCCCAAAGCAGCAACATAACAGTTCTGACACCCTCTTACAGTTAGACTCATTCAGCAGCAGCCTGCACCCGCCTGTGGCTCCTAAGGAAACCTTTACAGAGCAAGCTGCAGGCTATGCTGCTCTGCTGTTTAATCTCCTGCTCCTTCCTACATCCCCCAAAGCAGTCACACACAAATTTCAGCTGACAGTTCCATATGGTGTCTACAGGACACGGAGACATAGTACTTAGGGTCACAGGGTAGTGGTGTTCTGGCAGTGCTGGGTTAATCATTGGACTTGATCTTAAAGGTCTCTTCCAACTAAGAGATTCTGTGAGTTCAGTTTCCACTGAGTTTTCAAAGGAAACATCCTGGTGACTGTGTGAATCACTCAGAGTCCTCACTGCTAGTGTTTGCAGAGTTTTAGTTCTTGGCATTTAAGTTTCCCAGAGTCAGCATCACATGGGACCATTCTTTTGCATACAGCTCAGCACTGTGGGTGGGTGGGCACTGGCACACACAGCACAAGCAAGCACAGTAGCAGAGTTTCAGTGGGGCAAAGTATCCCCACCCTCAGTGCCAATGGCATGCGAAGGTTTCATTAAGTTTAAGGTCAGGAGAAAATGCAGCAACAGATCAGACTGACCTGCTGCCAGGACAAAAGAATCCTTCCCTGTAATTCTGAACATGTTCTAGCCTTCACAGCAGCCTTCTGTCAAGGATACACAATGCTCAATCATCTTCTCCAAGCACAGTGTCTCAAACACACGCTCAGCATTATCTATAGCAATAGGATTTAGTGTCCTAGAAACACTAGGATGTTTTCACTTGTCAATGAAAAGGCAAAGTGCAAAGGCATTTCATTTACATTGGAATTTATTGTCTTTTAGCCCTAGCTGGTGCTCCCATACTACAGACTCCACAGAGTTATTCTGTCCTAGGTAGACAAGTTTTCAGCCGCCTGTCTCTGACCGACTGGGAACATCGAGGCTAGGTCAGATTTTAGACCGAGCCTTTCATTAATACAGTCAGACACAAAGAGCAGTCAAAATCCTGACCACCTGAACAGGCTGCAAAGCAACAAAATAAGAGATCCAGGAGGATTTTCACCATTTCCTGTGTTTGAGTAGAAAACCTTTCCTCTGCCTTGACCACTAAATGGTTAATTATCATAGGATCATAGGATGTTAGGGGTTGGAAGGAAGCAAACTGCATGTTCAGGAATCAGATGCATTCTACTTTTCAAGTTGTGAACGGCAACTATTTTTCCACTTGTGAAGCGTCTAGTTTTATCCTCTCAGCAGCTTCAAGGACAGCTGGAAGGCTGACTTTGTCTCCAAATTCCTTCTCGCGGTGCTCCAGTAGAACACCCTAGTGAGAAGACACACAAGAGAGAAATTCACATACTAGTCTGCCCATGGGCCATCAACTGACCAGCAGCTCAACAAGCCCATAAAATAAACTTTTGCTCTCCCAGGAGACACAGAAGCCCCCTAGATGGCCTGCAGTACCTGTCTTCCTGCTCCAATCACATACACTCCTCCCAAGGTGAAGCCTTCTCCTTCCAGGTTGCCACTGTACCCGCTTTTCCAAGCACGGACAAAGTTTTGCCATACACCAATGCGGAAGAAGCCTGACAACATCATTTTCCGTCGGCGTGGCCCATAGAAGCCTTTCTGCAGGGGAACACAAAACACCTCAGTGAAGTGAAAAGGACTTTCGCTCCCAAACTAAATTCAGGAAACCAACCAACCCAACTCCAAGAAAGGTTACTACACACAGAGCAAACCTGCACCTGAAGAGAACCTGCATGTGAACCAGCCTCTCTGCCTGAGCACCTGTCTCCACATAGCCGCCGATGCCCTGCCTTTTGAGCTGATCTCCAGCTATCAAAGACCCAAGTGCAGCTACATCCCTACTGCTGACAACAGGGGTGTTCTGTGCTAAACACACAAAGGAATAACAGCAGTGCCAAGTCCTGAAGTGGGGGGACGGGAAAAAAAGTAAGGGATCTTCTAGCTGATAACGAGTTTTACAGATTCTTTTTCCTTCATTTTCCTTCAGAAGCCAACTGATTTATAAATGCCTCTTCTGAGTTTAAGGACAAGCAGAGCTGTGGTTTTGTAAGGCGTGAGACTGCCAATATACCAGTCCAGTTTGGCCTGCAATTCATGAATTAATGAAATTTGTCACCTTCAGCCTTACTTCATACACCAGAAACACCAGCAAGTCATGCAGCCAGTGTGAGAAGGGAATAAATAGGTACAGCCCATATTGTTTAGGGGACGTTAAATACAAACAGGCCACACTGTTAAAGGGGATAAATAATCCTGCGGCAGCATGTTAGCAGTGCCCAGCGACAGAGCAATCTGTAAACTCAGCAGGAGATAGACGTGTGCACATATATATATATACACACATACATACACACACACACACACACACACAAAAGCAAAGCTAATTAACTTCTTAACCACAGTGCTACTAAATCCTTTTCTTTCAGCCCACACTCTACCTATAATACTTCAGCAAGGACATTGACAAGCCACAACATCAACATCACTGTACCTTTTCATCCAGAAAGATCTCTCCTTTGAAATAATGCTGAAAATCCTCCACTTCAGTCCCTATATTCTCTTTTACTACAGCATAGAGAGGGACACCCAGCTTGGACAGCTGGGGTTTCAGAGAGGAGAGCTCAGAAGCCTCCTGAGAAGAGAACAAACCAAACATTTCAGGCATTGAGGCTGGACAGTTTCACCTGGAATTTTTCAGACACAAACCAATTCTGGCTTGATAGGCAAAAGAGAAACAGACCTGTAAACCACACACAGTTAACCTACCTCTTTCTAAGCTGGTCCTCACTAGATTTACTGCAATTCTCTTCATGAAGCACAGAGGAAGGAGACTTTTTTACCATTTACTGGATGAAATATTAAAATCCTGGCAAAAGTATACCTGCGGCCGTGCCTTGCCTGTGCTAGTACTTCAGCTGTCTTTTTAACATCTTCACAGAGCAGTACAATGATCTGCCTGTCTGCACATCCCTTGGCTTTCCCAGGCCAGAACTTCCAGGCCCTTTTTCCACACAAACCCATCATTACAAGCCCCTTTGCCAATTACTTTGAGGGCCCTGTGCAGGCTACACAAGTCCAGAGGAAGTATCAGAGTGAAGCTGCACTGTCCTTCCCAGTTGAGGAATTTTCTTCATCAGAAACACAATCATAAATAACTTCAGTTTAGACAAATTAAAGAGATTTCTGGAACACTCTCACAGTTAAAATACAAACCAATTCTTTGCCCTAGATAGCCCATCAGTAGTGTGACTGGTGCGTCTGCTAAAAATCAGTAGTTCTGAATCAAAATTAAAAATTAGGAGATTTATCTCCAACTTTTTTTCCTGAAAGAAAAAGCCATTTTTAAAAATTGATCTCTTAATTTGCACATATGAAGTCAGCATTTAAAAAAAATCATTAAAATAGCAGTAATGAATCCCCGTCTGTCTGCATGTGAAAGGCAGAGTCAGGCACACAGCATGTTCCCCTCCTGCCTACGCTACACCCAAGAGCTTCAGAAAGACAAGTATTTAATCTTTAACTCTCCATGAATTCTACACATACTTAAGTAGTTACTACTGAGAGCAGGTCCCTTAATTAAGTGGTTGCAATATTAATTACTCCACATTACAGAGTAGTGAGTAACAACATAATAGCTATTTTTCCCCACAGCTATGAGAAAAATAATGGCCAGGGCACAAGTTACGGTCGCTCCCAAGCACATGGCTCATCTTGTTGATGAGCTCTGCCTGGCGGCTTTGTGCCAACCCAGTCTCAAGCTGCTTTTGACCAGGGACTACTGGGCTTACAGAGGTTTATTCTGGACATATGGAATATAACCAGCTCCTCAGGCCTATTACTAGCTGGACTTTGTGTAATCTCCCTTTCTAATGAAGACAGATTGAGGAAAATAGGGACTTTTTAGTTTGGACAAAAGAAGGCTCCAAGGGGATTTAATCACTGTCTATAAATCCATGAGGGCTGGGTGTCAAGCAGAAGCAAGCTTGAACACAGGAAGTTTCACCTCAACCTGAGGAAAAACTTATTGACAGTCAGGCTTATTAAACATTGGAAGGGGCTGCCCAGAGAGGCTGTGGAGACCTCTGCTCTGGAGATGTTTCAAACCTGGCTGGATGCAGTTCTGTGTAGCTGATGTAGGCTGTGGAGGTGGCTGCGCTTCTCAGTAATTTGTATCCTGCTTGAGCAGGAAGGTTAGACGCCTTTGAAGGCCCCTTCCAACCTTAAAAAACTGTGTAAGTGTGTAATTGCCATGAGCTAGGTCCCTGCCAGATGTAAACATCATGTAACCATCTCCTTCAGAAGGAAAATGCTCAGCACCTAAAAGCAGCTGAAAAAACCCCCTACCTCTGCTCTTAGCTGGTTACCAGTCTGGGTCTTCATATATATCAGCTGCATTTGATGACTGGCCTCCCTTTGTTTAAAGGGAAGCTATGCAAGTAGAGCTCAACCGTTCTCAAGTAATCTCCAAGCCCAACAAGTACCTCTCTGCACAAGAATCATCCGGGTCTCCGCACAGCCATGATCACCGCACCATTCTTCTCCCACAGCTCACTCGCTTTGAACGTCCTTCGCTCTGTTGGTACAGGAGAAAGGGCATCAACAACAGCATCTGCCACTCCTGTTTATGATGATTTATGATGCATTGCACACAATTCCACATTCAAATATAGTTCCATCAGGATAAAAACATCTATGTGTATAGCAAGGCATTACTGCTTTATTGAGTTTTAGAAGTGTGTCCTGCTTCACCCACAAAATACCAGTTTTGGTTGCTTTCCTTCACGAGAACTATCAGCCCCCAAGAACACCCAACCATGTGATAACCAGGAAAGCCTAAGAAAAACTCTTCCAACCCTGCCCTTACAGAGAGTCTTGTAAAAGCCTAATTACCAGAGAATGTGGGCTGAAACATCCAGAATCTTACCTGATCCCAAGGTTTTTAGCTCTATCTCCTCCAAAAACTCCATTGTAGCCTTTTCTGGCTTGGACAAAAATAAGTCAGTGTTAGCAAGCACAATCCCTGTCACTGCTGCACCAATGGCTCCAAGACCAACAGACCATGCACCCATGGCGAAGATGCCCAAGTCAGGCACGAAGGACATTTCTAGAAAGAGAAAGAAGAAAGCATCCCTAGCACCAGTCATTGATGATGCCAAGCAAAGAGGAACCAGACAGACTACAACATCTAAAAGCCCCCACGGGTATCTTGGTTTCACTGAAGATAGATGATCTGTAATATTCGTTCATGTACTGAACTGGGCTTTTTACCATAGAAGACCTAAATAAATTATATAATTTTATATATACACACACACACACTCATATCTACATCTGGTAACCTGCCCTGCTCCTTATGGGGCTAGAACCAAAGCAGGCACCAGGCCAAGGTCTGAGCTCAGTGGTCACGCCAGCATACAGAAACACGTGGATTTACAGCTGTTTGATTAGACACAGTGATCCATCACCACAAACACGCCCTGGGCAGCATCTTCTGTATGTTACCCATTTCCATTCTTGCTAAAGTAGAAGTTATATGGGAAACAGACCGACTCACACCCACCGGTGAGAACCGATAACACCAGTTTGCAAAGCAAACAGGACAGGAGTTGCTGGAATTCTGGCGGGGTAAGAATTCCCTACACACTTACATCACCCCAACTATGTGTTACAAAGGGCTGCTGAGTCGCAGTCACCCAGCCTGGGCATTTCGCAATTGAGAGAATCAAATGTTTTCCAGAGCCTTCAGCAGAACCCCTTTCTGAGGACTGGTTAGGTAAATAATGCTGTCTGTCCATACTGCTGTAAGGGAGAGGGGCTCTTCCTCCAAAACACAGGGAGATGCAACTACAGATACACTCATCATCCTTATGCCCACGACACTCAGAAAGCAACAACCAGGAGCAGCTCCTCGCTTGTGAGCAGCCAGCAATTCTCTGAGGCCTTAAAACTAGCTCCGAAGTACAACTGACAAAGACAACCATCTACCCACAGGAACAGCCAGAGAAAGAGAAAGGATCGCTCTGTTCTAAATGACACAGATGCAGCTCCAGGGGGCCACACTATCGCAATGTTGAGAAATTCGGGTAGGTAAGCTGTGATGCCGAGCACAAAGCAAGGCCAGTTTATGCAGACCTCACACAGACAGTGTCCTATCTCTCTACTCATTTCTAACCAAAGGAACCCTTCCCTGACCACATCTGCTTTCTCTATTATTTATTTTCATACCTAAAATCATACTATAAAGACAGTATTTTTGTTCTTCACCTGCTCCCTCACAGAGTTTGATTATCTCACTGTTGTTTGGACTTGAATCCTGCCTACTCAAGAACTGGTTTAATTCTCAGTTCCGAGGGTGGACTGAGAGCCAAGTATTAATCCCTTGAGTGTGTCATCTGCACCAAAAACGTTGCCCAGTTTGCAGCAACTAATTACCGAGTAGCTCTCCTTTTATTTTATTAGCATTATTATTGCTGTCAGCATTACTAGTTCTAGTTGAGAGATCACTGAGCTGAGTCAGCACACCTCCTTAGTTTGAACTCTTTAGCCTCCCCTCAGTGACAAAAAAACCTTATCCAAGTATGTGAAACTTCTGCTATTTAAATAGGTAGGGGAACATCAGAACAGCTCTACATGGTGATAGTGAAATTCCTCCCCCACTAAGCAAACACCATAGCAAGATGCTGTGAAAAACACACATCCCTGAAACATCTGCTGAGAATACAGGCTGGGGAGCCCTGACATATCAATACAGAATCACAGAAGGGACCTCGAAAGATCATCTAGTCCAACACCCCTGCCACAGTAGGATCATCTAGATCAAGCCACACAGGAACATGAATCCCAAGCGAAGAGTCTACATAGAAAACCACAGGGCACTTGTAATGAGCCGCTTCGTTTCTGTTTAGCTGCTGCTTATTAAGGGAATCTGACGATCAAAATAGCTTAACAGCCTTCCACCTCACCTTAAAGTACAAATACTACTGCCTTGTGATCAAACTCAGTGAGGTTTTAAACATCAAATGGCAATCTGTTCTAGCAAGGTACAGAGAAGCATCCCATAAGCCATAACCCACAAGGAGAAAGTAAAGCAGAGCATCCCATAAGCCATAACCCATGAGGAGAAGGTACAGCAGAGCATCCCTTAATCCCTTAGCATTCTGTGCACACACTCACCCGAGCCCATGCAGCCAGCACAAGCATCAGCCACTGCTAGGTCCCCAGAATGAGAGCACAGGCAGAAGGAAGCCACTCAACTGCCTGGCCACGACTGCCAAGTTGGTAGGGCTGGGCAGCAGCCCAGCTCTGGAGCCCTGGCCTGTCAAACAAGAGCTGCCTCACAGTGTCTTGGAGCAGCACATGGCACAGCCACCCTGCAGGGCTTACGAAAGAACAGTTGTCCAACCCACACCAAGATTGTTTAAAGGTATCTTAATCCTTCCACTCGCTTCTTTTTTTCCCCTTCAAACCAAGCACATGATTAGGTGTTTATAAGGTGGGTGGGTACAGGGACCAGGACTCACAGACACCCTTTCTGAAGCACTGAACTCTGACAATCTCCATGCGAAACCATGATTTGCAAAAGAAGTGTGCATTTTGACAAATAACATTATGTCTATGCTTCAGCCTGTTCTACTCCTAACACCCCCCTACCAACCCCACCAACCCTGGAAGGAATTAAACAAGCCATCCCGGTGCATGACATTAGATAACAGTTTCTGTAGAGTGCATTCACCCAGCATGCGGTGACCTGCTTTAATGCCAACATCCCTTTCCTAAAAAGCATCCTTTTCTCTGGAACTATTGGAGCTGCAAGCTCTCAGCTCTGAGAAAACCTCCAGCAGGGTACAAGCATTTCTCTTCACAGAGAGCAGAAGAGGCCAAGTAAAAAAGGAAACACATCTTTGCTGTGTTTTTGTGGTGGCCACAAGAGATCTCCAGGATAACTCCAGTGAGTTAGTTTATAGACTATCAGTACTCAACAAGCCTGAATTTAAACAACAATCCTGGCCTAACTGCAAGCTGATGGCCCTCACTTTGGGTCAATAAGACCAGTGCAACCATGGTTTTCTAGATGTCTCATTGCCCATGCCTGCATTAAAAGTTGTCAGGAGGAGGACAGCTATCTTTAAACATTTATTTTAGCAGTGTAAACAGGACCCACTGCAGCTGAGTCAGGAAGCACTGGAAGTGTGTACTTTCATAAAGTGACAACACAGCTCCGGGCAGTACAAGATTCACTTGCGTAGATACCCTGAGAAGCCAGCTGAGCAGGAGTGGAAGTGCTCCATGGGCACTCACAGACCAGGCTGCCTTAGCACAGGCACCTGATCGAGAAGGGCTTTCACCATTGCTTTGCCTTCCCTTCTCACCCACTCCCAACTTCCCCAAGACATTCCATGGCGAGCCCTAGAATCTTTCAGAGCTTTGTCACAACCTGCGTATTCCAAACAAGCTGTGCTGATTATTTTTTACAAGACATTCCCCCCTCCTCCCCAAAATGAGTCATATGATTGCGGGTATCTTTGTAAGCCAACTCCTGCAATGAAAACTCACAGCAATCTGGAAGCACGTTCACCAGGATGTCACAGTATTTTAAATACCACTAAGTACCACAAAACTCATTTGGCATCCTGAAAAGTGAGGATTTGACCTTGAGAGGTCCCTTCCAATCTAAGTTGTCCTTTAAACGCCAAAACCAAAGCACAAAGCAGCTTCACTCTGATGTCAGGAATGTTATTTTCACAGCACGAAGGACATTTTCTTTCCACCGCTGTAAAGATCTTAAAACAAACTATGCCTTGTGTTGGGAACAACAGTTATCTTTGCAGGTCCCTTCTCAGTCAGCATACTGCTCATTACTGAGCTCACTGCCACGCTGTGTTCAGCTCTCACTGAGGAGAGCTGCCTGTCAAGTGACCAAACCCTTCACCCTTTGGAAGGGCATTCATCGTTAGAACAGACCATCTCCCCAATTCTGAGACTGTTTTGATGAAACCAAACATCCTTTTGAGGGGGGATGAGCAAAGAGCTCTGGCACAACTCTGGAAATCTTCCAGCTCTCCAGGTGTATCCAGAGGGCACAGGCAGTGAGATACCATCTACAGGGAAATCCAAATCTGCTCCATCAGCAGCATGGAAATACCACGGTGATGCCAGGAGGAAACACACTCGGAGAACAGACGGCAGAAAGGCCCCATGTGGAGGGGTCAGTCAGGCCAAACTCAGTGCTGCGGATCTGGAGCAAGGAAGCTGGAGGCTGTGGCTGGAGGAAGGGGAACACTAGCAGGGACACGAGTGATGGATACCAGCGCTCACCAACACCTCTGCGACCTGAGTCTGCCTCAACCCGGCCCAGCCTCGCAGCAGCTCCTACACGTCCAACTCCCACTCCCGCACGTCCGACCTCCGCTCCCGCACGTCCAGCCTCCCACCAAGAACTATGTGACTATCTTGTCGGACTCTCCACCCCTGCCCGCATTTACCCTTCACACACCCCACATAACCGCATACCCAGGGGCAGCAGAACCGCTCGCTACAGACAGCAAAACGGCCGGGGAACCAACAGGCGATCCCACCCCAGGTGCGGGCCCTCCCCACCCCAAGCTGACCCCTTCTGCCGCGACCCGGCTCCGGCGGACCCGCACCGACACTCTGTGACAGCTGAGGGGGGCGGGGTATAAACGTTCCGCACCGGACCCCCTGCCCGACCTACCCGTCACCCCGCCGAAGACAGCCCATGCAGCGTCCCGCTCCGCTGCGGGATCACGGCCCGGCACCCACCCCCTGGCACTCAGTCCCGCGCTCACCCACCCCTCTGCGCGCTCCCGGCCCCTTATCCGCCGCGGGGCACCCGCAAGCCCCGCCCCCCACGCTCCGCGCACGCTCCGCGCACTGTCCCCGCATTACCCACCCACGTAGCCGCGGCAGCGGGCTGAGCTCAGCCCCGCCGTCTCCTCGGCTGTGTCGGACAGCAGCCAGATTCACGGCAGCAGGTCGGAGCAGCAAGGTGAGCTCTGCGATGGTAGCAGCGCTGCACTGGCTCTCAGCTCTCCCTCACTTACCCGCACCGAGGGGCCCTGCCTTAGCTCTCCTGAATCACCAGCTGCCCCGGTCAAACACAGTCAGTCTCACCCATACGTGCCGTTCCTGCCGAGTGCAGAGCCTGGTTTGCAGAAGAATATCTGCACAAAACAAGGTCTTGGCTAATTGGAAGCAAAACCAGCATCACGGTGTTGACCTGGCACAGGTCAGACTGGAGGCACCGCACCATGGGCTGGGGTGCAACATGGCCTGCAAGCACATCATGGCCCCAGCAGAGCCTGGGAGCGTGGAGCACGAACTTCCCAGCCACAGCCCTGCACCGTGGGGCTGCTTAATGAGACAGGGTCCTGCCTCTTCTTGTCACACAGCAACACCAGGTCAAGCAGGTGAGATTTCAGGTCTTCTCGCCTGAAACCATGGCAGTTCTGCTTTTACCAATACATGTGCTTTTAGAAAGTGGACTAGAAAAAGCAATGAATTCACTTGGAATTAGCAGCAACTCAAAAATACCCAAAGCAAACATCACAGCAAAAACAGCATTACCAGGGTACCTGGAAGAGCTGGGGAATATAAGAGTACTGGAGGGTTTGGGGCTGCCATTTTTCTTGGAAATATATGAAACCAAATAATCATTGAATCACAGGGTTGGAAGGGATCTCCAAAGGTCATCTAATCCAACCTCCCTACAACAAGCAAACAAGCAGGGGCATCTCTAACTAGAACAGATTGTCCAGAGCCCCATCCAGACTGACCTTGAATGGCTCCAGGCATAGGGCCTCCACCACCTCTCTAGGCAGCCTGTTCCAGGGGACCCAGCACCCTCAGAATCAACAAATTTTTCCTTTACTCTTTCTTTTTGCCCAGTATGGGAAGGTTCTCTTGTCAACATCAACCAGAATTTGCTGAGGTGACTTTCTCACGGCCTCTGATAGGCAACCAGAACTGTGCCACAACCGTCCTCAGAAAAACATTATGACCAAAAAATGATGACAAATGTGGTCAGCCATCATCACATAATTAAACCCTTAATTTCCACAGGCTGTCAACATTCCTTCCTGCTGAACTTTATAATGGTTGTAGCTCTAGCTGTCAAGATTTGGCAGCAGTAGAACTGCAGTTCCATTCTTTCTGTTGCCATGGGAAGCACACAAAGCAGAAACCCAGAATGTTTTCCTAAGGATACTGGTGCCCATCGCATCTCTGTCAGTCTGGCCTTCACAGCTCACAGGTAGCCAGGATCCCCAAGGGGGGAAACTACCTATCATTGCACGATTCACTCTTGGCTGTAGGCAGAGAACTCAACAAGGCCTCGGGCAAGTATAAGCAGTTAATCACAGCAGTGACACTGACTGACTTCATCAGTCCTGATCATCAAAAGGAAAAACACAGAAAGATCTGAGCCCCCACACCTGGACTCCACCCAGGAATTTCTCCCTACTTCACCCAGCACTGAAACCCCATGGACACATGGGACACTTCCAGCAGGCACAGAATTCCAAACTGGTGCCATGAAGACAATGGGATCTAACCTTCTCCACCCACATCTCCAGAAGGACTTGATTTCCATGAAAAGCTGCTGCGCTGTACAGGCTTCATCCTTACTAGACTGCCCTTGCCTTCACTGCTCTAGGAAGGAGGTGAGATTTTGGCAGCAAGGCTGAACAGGAGTTCAGCCAGTTTTCTGTTTTCTCCTCTTGATACAAACATCCTACAACCATGAAGGTGCTGAGGCACTGGAACAGGTTGCCCAACAAGGTTGTGGATATCCCATCCTTGGAAGTTCAAGACCAGGTCAGATGGGGCTCTGCACAACCTGGTCTGGTGAGAGGTGTCCCTGCTCACAGCAGAGGGGTTGTTACTAGATGATCCTGAAGCTCCCTTCTAGCCTAAAGCATTCTATGATTTTTTCCTGCTAGAGAAAATTCTCTAACACACAGAGAAAGAACATTTCACAGAGCAGCAGGCACCAGCACTTAACCTAGCCCTCAGGCTTTGAATGGTGCTCTCAAAAGGCATACTGAGCCCTTATTTCCCAGCATTCAAACCCAGTTTTAGAGCAGATCAGCTGAACAGAGAGCACCAGTGTGCAGGCTGCTTCTCCGTCAGGTCCATTTCCCCAGCAGTGCGTAAACGTGTATGTGTTAGTTCAGAATTACTTCCATTTCTTGTTGGATTATGCTTCTATAGATCAGCTTCAGACCCAGGGTGTTGTTAGACAAACGTTATACACACTCTTCTCTGTCAGATCTCAAGGGCAGCAAGGAAACAGCAGTGGGCTAAGGAAGGATCTAGCCCCGCTGTCTATGGAAGGATTTCCAAATTAATTAAGATTTTTGATACTGAGCCAAGAGGATTGTAAGCAGATATACAGAAACATGGCTTGAACTTTTCACCCACGTACCTCTAAAGCCACAGCTACACTGATGGAGACAGATCAAGCAAAAGCCAGCTCTTGTTTGGAGACTGTATGGTGGGTGATACGTATTTTTGCAGTTGTGTTTCCAACCTCATCCTGATGCTCAGGAAAACAAAAGCCCTAGTCTGTCCACAGCCAGCCCAGACACAGGATGTGAGATTTATCTTAAGCCATTGAAGAAATCAAGGGGCCTACAGGTCTTTTGAAATTAGCTTTACCCACATCAACAGTTTGCAGTGGAACACCGAGAGGAGCTTGGTGCAACACTCTCCATCTGGACTGGAGCCGGAAGAGCGCATTAGCAAGGCTTTTTGACGGGTATACAGATGCACATACAAATCTTGTTTGGCAATGGCCTGATAAACACTGACTCACAGCAAAGCTTATTTCTGACAACAGATAACCAAAGCCTCTGGAAAGAGCAGATGAACTCATCTGTCCTTCTGTCCGTCCTTCAGCCTCCAATGTCTTGATGTCAGCAAAGTGTAACTAAAGCAAAACTCAATCTCCATGGGCTGCAGTCTTCCCTGTGTGTAGCTCTTCCAGTTTGGCTGTTTTCCTCTGTAGCGGGTTGAAACTCAAAGTGCTTTGCTCCCGGGTGGGTTCAGGACCACAACTCAATACAAAAGAAAGGAAAGCAAAGCAGTGAGGTCTCGATGGCATCTCGGACAAAATTCACCAGACAATCAATGGCTTAGGGAAACTCCAAAAAGGTTTATTAACTCTATAACTATATACGGAATAGGAGAAAAGTCAGTGCACACACACTAGAAACTGTGTCATANCGTGGCCGAGAGGGTCTTCCAGACATCCCATCCCATCCTCTCCCTCTCCCTCTCCCTCTCCCTCCCCCCTCCCCATTTCTAAAAGTTCTAGCAGTTCTCAAACTGCAACATCCTCACACCAGGGAGGCCTAGTGAAGAGTGATTTTGAGTGACTAGCCAGACCACCAGAACAGAAATGAAGCTTCAGGTTCTATAAGAAAAACCAAGCTCCTGAACATCCGAAAACACCCAGGGCTGTGACACCAAAAAGGCACTAACTGGCCTTCTGCCAGAACAGGGTAAACAGCAGTTCTGCTCCAGTCCTGGTTAACTGTCCACAGCCACCACGTAGTTTCTATTAAACTCTAGTACCCAGCAGGTTTCCATCCCCATCTTTCTTGGGGCAAAACTGCAAAGTTAATCCCTGATTACAGACTTTGGCAGTAGTCACATATCTCACAATCTCTACAAGCCATCAGAAAGAACAAGGCTGCTTCTGTTACTGACACAAGTAAATGAAACATCCTACGCTGTTCTTCAGACAGCTGCTTTCTGTACTCAGCCCAACACCACATTTCACCAAGACAGTGGTATGTAGCTCGAAAAGCTGTTGTAAAGATGTTTCCACATAAGAACATAGAACCCGGAGCTGACCAGTTTGTAAGGTTTCAAATAACCTGATTTACTGGTTGGTCTAACTGTTACTCAGAATTATTTGTTCAGGCACTGAGGAAGAAAACTGGGCTTTCTCTAGAAACTCTGAGCTTCTCTGGTAGTAGATGAGCTGCTGTTAATACGTAAAATCTGAGAAAAAAATGCCATAACCTCTTCACCCAGAGTCCTGCATCCAGCTCTGGAGCCTCCAATACAAGAAGGGCGAGGAGCAGATTCCAGAGGAGGCCACAAAAATAGAAAGCTAGAACACCTCTCTTTCAGTGATAGGCTGAGTCAGGGTTGTTCAGCCTGAAGAAAAGGCTCTGGGAAAACCTGATGGTGACCTTCCAGTACCTGAAAAGGGCTGTCAGAAGGCTGGGGAAGACTGTTCACAAGGGCATGGAACAATAGGATGAGGAGTCATGGTCTGAAGCTGGAAAAGGGTAGATTTAGACTGGACATCAGGAAGGTGGTCTTGAATCTGAGGGTGGTGGATCCCTGGAACAGACTACTTAGAGATGTGGTAGAGTCTCCATTTGTGAAGACATTCAAGGTCAGGCTCTGGGCAATCTGGTCAAATTTGAGATGTCCCTGCTTGTTGTAGGGGGTTGGAGTAGATGACCTTTGGAGGTCCCTTCCAACCCTATGATTCTGTAACTTTAGGGTTATGAAAACAAGACAACCCTGCTGTTAGAAGTGTTCATGCTGATCTAGGTCATTCTGATAGAATGTGCCTAGGAATCAAACACAGGGCCAGTCAACCCCAGCAGGTGGTGGGGGGGTAATGAATAATGAATAGCTGGGCACAGAAGACTCCTAATCCCACAGGGCTACCATCACGCTCTAACCACAGCCTCAGAGTTAAGCTCTTAATCCTCTTAACTAAATTCAACAATTTGTATGTGCAACTTTCCTCTGCTAGAGCAACACTCTCATGTTTTACTATCACCCCTAATTTCAGCACTGTGTATCTCCTCTGTTAGTTTCTAGCCCAGCTCTATACAACACATCAGACTAGGAAGGGCCACAACCAACCTCTTTTGAGTTACACTGGCCTAGGAAGGGCCATAAACAACTTCTTTTCAGTGATACTGGTTGATTCTGAAACAGAACTACAATTTGAGACATCATCTAGGCCTTGCCTCAATCTTTGGTTAATTAGTCAAAAAGCTAGCAACTGGTTTAAGGAGCAGTTTTATTCTAGTTAAAAAACCAAACTCCTAACACCCACATTGCCTCCATTCAGCAACGTGTTTGGGTGAAAAGCTGTTGGCAGTGTGACACAGTAAAAGGTGGTGTGAAACAGGGCATTGATGCTGAAGGCTCTTGTGGCCACTGTTTGCAATGCAGCATTTTTAAATCAGGAATCATAGAATCATTCCGGTTGGAAAAGACCCTTGCAATCATCGAATCTAACCATCAGCCCTACCCTACTAGTTCACCCCTCAACCAGATCCCCCAACACTACATCTAAACAACTTTTAAACACATCCAGGGATGGTGACACAAGCACCACCCTGGGCAGCTCATTCATGAATTGTTCATGTACATTGCAGGTCAGGCCTAAATCTCAAGACTTCTGGGAGGGAAGGGAGATTGCTCAGGCAGGTACAAGGGGAGTGGTAGCTAATTGTCTTTCAAGTCACAACTCTTCAAGAAATGATTCATATCATTCCCCATTCCTGTGGTTTTACTATTACGATCCAGGAAGACTCACAGAAAGCAAAGTTAGCACCATGAGATGATCTTGGCAAGTGCTCTTCTGCTCATGCCAGCTATTGTTTCAGGAACAGACAAGTTGCAGGGGCTCTGCTTAGCTCAAGTGGAAAAAACACTGGAGAACAGTTAGTGAAATCCTTAATAAACTACAGCTTTGCATATGGAGTAACAGATAGATTATAGGTGTGAAGGATTTATGAGATGTGAAAGTCACCTCAGTTAGGAGACAGGTAAAGACTGGAGATCTACCAAACCAGAGGAACAATGTCTGCCATTTCTGAACACTGTAACCAGCTCCAGTGCTGTTCACCGGTTACAGACATCAAGTTCCCTCTGAATAGGAGTAGGCATCACCAACTCCCCTCCATCACTCCAGGGTCCTCTTTCTCTCTCAAGAGAAGTAGCAAACTTTTCACCAATTAGAACAGACAGCTTATCCTTCACAGGACAGCGCTTCTTCTGGCTGCGTCTGAGGAGCTATTACTCAGTGCAGCCTAAACCAGCTTTTTGCAGAAATGCTGGTTTTGAGAAGGAAGAAGCAAAGCTGCATGGCATCTTCATGGTGTAACTGAAGAAAAGGAAATGTCTAGAAGTGAGAAATACAGGGCTATTGCTGCTGTGGTCTTCATCTAATCTCTAGTCAAAAGGCACTTACCAAAACATTCCAGACGACATCAAGATTGATGTGAAGCCCATTTTTTATCTCCGGTGAGCCTTTAAGCTTCTTGAATGTTCATGATGTTACATCCTAATTACTGTTTTCTTATTACTACCAGGTTATCTTTTAGGGAAAGTGGCAAGGGCACTGTGACCATCTGTTGGGTCATATCTGATCACCTGCCTTCACCACCCTGTGATTATCTTATGCTACACCCCATCATTATTCTCTGGTGTTCTCCACCCATGTTTCTATTCCCAAAATTTATAAGAGCACCTGACCAAAATGAATGAGCTGCAGAATACTCTCTGCTACCACAAACCTGTGTTCTTTGATGATTTAATATTAAAAGAAACTAATAACCAAACTTATGCAGTCTACAAATTGACCACTTTTCTTACTGAAGACTTGTGTTACCCCTCAGAGCTCTCAGCTTGTCAAAGCTCTTAAAGGCTGTCCCCACATAATCCATCACTACATCCAGGTTTCCTAATCACAGGAATGAGCAAGAACCTAAACAAGACAAAAACAAGCTGATAAAGACAGGAACTGAAGAACAACAAGTCTATTGCTTCATTTAAAAAACAGCTTTTAATAGCAATCTGAATACAAAAAAAAACCACCCCAAAATACCCTATGGTCATGTCCAAACAAATCCTCAAGTTTTTCTCTTATCAATTCCCTGACAATTTGGCAAGTGCTTGTTTTCTCTGTTCTGGAGTCATGTACTCACAGGCTTCCAAAATATTTACTATAATTAAAGTCTGTTGAACTGTTTTTGCTTTTACCCATATTCTTCCGTTCATCCCAAGCACCAGCTCAAACGGGTACAACTGTGACAACTCCTGAATTATTTCACATTTGGGAGCCAGAAGTCTGTAAACAAGATTAAAAGAAGTCAGAGGAAGAAGTGAAGTGCTCACATGTGACAGACACTACATTACTATCAGCAATATCTGAGCCACAGAGCTGGTGCTGCAGGAGCTATCAAAGCGACATCAAGCGGGAAGATGAACAAATTGCGTTTGCATCCAACACAGCAATACAGTGCCAGACGGTGGGTCTCCTCCCAAAATAAACCCACTAACAAAGTACAGCACTTGTCAAGTTAAGTTGTTTTGAATAATTACGTTCATAATACCTGATAAACTTAAGAGTGAATCACTATTTTTATAACATGATTTATTAAGTTCTGGAACTACACTTTGACAGTGACCTTCTTAAAGTGCTGCTATTTACAAATTCAGTGCCAGAGTTTAAGATGTGTCTGTCAAAAGACAACTTTCCTTCTCCTTCAGGAGACAACACTAAAAGCAGGAAACACAGACTATTTTGGTTTTTATAAGGTGTCTGGAAAACAAAAGCATCAAGATTGCTGTAACACATCTAGAATTGAATCAACTTCTCCCCCAAGGAGAAACACATCTAATAGGATTTAGCAGTGTCCTCATAACACACTGTTATTTCTTTACTTGCACATACACAACATTTGGAAAACAAGCGCAACAGCTGCAAGAATATTTGCATCACTTCACACTAGCTTCTGATGGAACAGGCAAACCGTTACCTAAAAACCCCAGGTATGAAATCGGTGCTCTGTGTTTTCAAACTGCTTTTCCAAAGAACAACCAACACAAAGAAAACCCTCTGCCTAAAAGCAGTAAGGAAGCTTGACCATCATTATCCGTACAGTGTGATATTCTTTGGCAGTCACAGAAAACCTGTATTTGCATCAGCACAGTAACGTCAAAGCTCACAATGCCAAAGGAAACAGTTCCTAGATTAACATGTCCATCTGAAATGAAATTCCCTCCCCCCCTTTTTTTATCTCTAGCCCCTTTTCAATGCAATTTTTGTTTGGAATTTAGAAAATGCTGTGTATTGCTGTGGAAGATCCCTTTAACCAACTGTCAGCCGTGTGCACGCCTCCTGCTATCCTGTGTGTCAGAAAAAGGCCAGCAAGCACTCCCCATTTTAAAGCTCCAAGGTGGCAAGTACATACCTGAAACCCCGGCTTGGATGTCTGACCTCATCAGGTCATGAGTTTTACTTTCCATACTCCCTCAGCAACCACATCCTTTTGTTTGAGCAGGTTACACACCACCATTTAGAAAAGAATCTACCTTTTTTAATGGTAGAAATTAAAGGCTTCTTCTAGGTCAATATCCATTGCCTCCTGGTCAGTGAAACTGATTGAAATGCAGGAGAACTGTCACACACTGCAGCCACCACTTGTCCCATAACAGAGCGCATGGTACAGCCACTACTTATTTTTCTTAGCACTTACTTTCTTATAAGACCCAAGGAAACTTTGAAGAGAAAACCATCCTGTCCAATGATTCCCATTCCACTTGACCTTCCACTGCTGTCTATACACACCATCTCTGGTTCCATGTCTTTGTTTGCTACCAGGAACTGACCGTAAATAAGATCTCCCACCTAAAGAAAAGACAAATGTTCATTCCTCTTTCTTCAGACTTGCAGGGTATTAGAAATCTAAGTGACCTGTTCCTGTAATCACCTTGTCAGAACAAGAAAAATAAATCACACTAACCCACTCTGTTCTTTGTTACAGCCCATTTCCACTTCGGGTGTCAGAACAAAGGCTGAAGCAGCTGCACACAGGTGCCACAACCCATGGTATCACTAAACGTAAACCTTTCCCTACCAGTGTGCGGTGGTGCAAAAGGCTTTCAAAGCCTTCAGTGCTCCTTGGGCACAGGAACTCAGGAACTGGACCAGCTGCTGACACAGTCAAAACGTAGAGACCAGACAGTCACCACCCCACAGCAGTGGCAAACCTCGCAAAGGGGGACAAGGGGCAGTCACTGCCGTAACCCTGCGCTCCCCATTAGACACAGAGCTCCGCTGGTTAAGCGGGGGCCAGCAGACGGTGCCAGCTGCGGGTCACCTGCACGTTGGGGCGGTTCCTCTTGGTGGCTCCCTCGAAGGCCAGGTAGGACAGCGCCGCCTGCTCGCTGCCGCCCACGTCCACACGGAACACATCCCCCGCCTTGGCCGTCACGATACCGATTACGTGGTCACCCTTGACTGGAACGTACTGCAACCAAGTGGGACACAGTAGTAAGGGCGGGGGGATTCCAGCACAACTCCCATATCCCGCACTTCTCTAGTCCCCGTACGCCTCGTACCCGCCGCTGCTGCGAGTCCACCCAGTAGGCTCCTCCCGCGCTGCCCGCTGCGCGGTGCCGCAGCAACCCGCACTTGGTGACCAGCAGCCCGGCTGGGCAGCGCCGCAGCCCGGGCCCGCACAGGAGCCGGCCCCGCACGGCCGCGCCGCCGCCCAGGCGCAACTGCTCGCTGTCCTCGCCCGCCGGCAGCAGCAGCAGGTCCCCGGGCAGCACCGCCTGCCCCACGCAGGACTCGGCCAAGGCCGACACCGACCACCCGCCTCCGCCGTCGTCGGTCGCCATAGCTGCGCAGCCGCGGGAGTGCCGTCATCGGTCGCCATGGCTGCGCAGGCGCGGAGGCGCCGTCATCAGTCGCCGTAGCTGCGCAGGCGCGGAGGGGCCGGGCCCGGGGTCGCGTTTCTGAGCGCGCGCCGCGGAAGGAGGTGCTACTGCCGCTGGTGTCCCGCAGGGCGGCCGGTAACGGCAGCGCTAGGGGAGCAGGAGCAGAAGGTTACTCAGTTAAATAACTGTCTTCTGTTTCGTAGGGGGGTGCTGGTCGATGAAAACTCGCCATGAGCCGGCAGGGTGTGAGGGCAGCCGTGTCCTGGGCTGCATCACAAGAAGTGTGTCCTGCAGGGCAAGGGCGGTGATTCTCCTCCTCCGCTCTGCGCTGGTGACACCCCACCTGCAGTCCTGCATCTAGCTCTGGAGCCCCCAACACTTCTTGTTGGTGTGGACGAGGAGCTGTTGGTGTGGGTCCAGAGGAGGCCCTGAAGATGATCAGAGTGCTGGAGCACCTATGCTTTGGGAACAGATTGAGGGAGCTGGGGCTATTCAGCATTGAGAAGAGGAGGCTCCAAGGAGACCTTATAGCAGCTTCCAGTACTTGAAGGGGGCCTGTAAGAAAGAAGAGGGCTTTTTACAAGAATTTGTACTGGTAGGAGATGGGGAAATGGCTTTAAGCTAGAAGAGGGCAGATTTAAATTAAACAGTAGGAGGAAATTCTTTACAGTGAGGGCAGTGAGACACTGGAACAGGTTGCCCAGGGAGGCTGTGGCTGCTTCATCTCTGCAAGTGCTCAAGGCTGGGGTGGATGGGTCTCTGGGCAACCTGGTTTGGTGATTCTGTGAGAGGTGCTGCCCTTGGTGGGGGATTGGTACTGGCTGAGCTGAGGTCCTTTCCAGCCTAAACCATTCTATAATTCTACAATTCTGGTAATTTTCAGGGTAATTAGCAGAGGGATGATGTATGCTGAGTCTGGATCCCAAAGCACTAGGTGTTAAAGCCCAGCAGAGTGCTGACGTCAGGGTCTGCTGTCCGTCTGTGCCATTGCAGATTAGGATGGAGTCCCACTACCTGAAGAGGTGTCTGGGGGACTGCTTGAAGAAAGGACTTGCAGAAGTGGTAGAGCATCGCCCAGCAGATCCAATAGAGTATCTGGCACGTTGGATCTACAATTACAGGAGAACCTTGGATGAAGAAAAACAGGTGGAGCCATTAGGGGCAAAAAATTGGGTGACAGTAGAATTGGTGCTGTTTAATATTTATTTTAAAACTTGATTCTGTGTGTTCTCTGAACTAGAGAACATTGGAGAGGCTTGAGCTGGAACAACAACGGGAGGCAGCTGTGGCGGAACTGGAAATGCTGAGAAAACTAAAGGAAGAAGAGTTAATGATCCAGCTGAAACTTGAAGAGCAACGTCAGGTTAATAATAATAGATAATTATAAGTAGGATATGATGAGGTATCTTGTTGCTCTCCATATTGTGCTAACCTCTCTGTAATGTTTTTGGTAGAAAGTACCATGAGACACATCCTTAACCTAACTTGTCATTTTGGCTAGTTTTGTTTGTAGGTAACCAAAAGGAGTGTGAAAATTAGTATTTATAGTCACTTGTGGTTTAACACCAGCCCCGCACAGCCTTTTGCTCACTCCTCCTGGTGGGATTGGAGGGAGAACATCAGAGGAGTAAAAGTGAGACAACCCATGGGTTGACAAAAAGACAGTTTAGTAGGTGTGGCAAAAGCCATGCACGAGCAAAGCAGAGCAAGGAACTCATTCAGCACTTCCCATTGGCAGACAGATGCTCAGCCATTCCCAGGAGAGCTGGGCTCCATCCCACGTAATGGTGACCTTAGAAGTCAAATGCAGTCATTCCAGATGTCTCTTCTTCGTACAGTTGTTGTTGCTGAGTGTAATGTTGATATGGTCTAGGACGTCACTCTGGTTGGCTGGGGTCATCTGTCCCAGCTGGGTCCCTCACCCCACTCTTTGTGCCCCTCCAGCCTGCTCCCTATCAGGGCAGGGTGAGGAGCAGACAAGCCACTGCTGCTGTGACAGCACCACTCAGCACTAGCTAAAACATGGGTGTGTTATCAGCGCTGTTTCCAGCACAAATCCAAAGCACAACCTCATGCCAACTACCATGAAGAAAATCAACTGTCTCAGCCAAAACCAGCCTGAAGCTGCTCAAAAACTACTGCAGCAGTCTCTCTGCCCTGGTGCAGATGAGTGCGGGCACTTAGGTGATACAGCTTCTGAAGCTGTGACTTAGACTCACAATAAACCCTTTGCCCTAGGTGTTTCCCTTTGGAAATGCAGAAGGTTGCTGGTGAAGAGGATTAATGTTAATGACACTGCTTACCAATCTTTTCTGTGTGGATGCAGCTCTGTACTGAAACTATAGGATTTATCACCGAGCGTAGTCCAAAGCACGGCAGGTAGTACAGAGCATGTGTAGTGAGGCAGTTTCCTTAGGGACTTAGGACAACTTCAGCTGTCTCTTTCCTTCCACTTGGTAGTAAAACCTGTCAATCCATAAGAGTCTAAACCTATTAATATGCTGAGTAAGATAATTCCAAAGGACCTTTGTGATATTAACTTTGCAGTTATGCTTTTTGCTTATTTTTAAAATTTGTTTAAGATTTCAACCATGAAGTGGGGTGGGGAATCACAGAATGGAATTATAGAATGGCCAGGGTTGGAAGAGACTTTAAAGATCATCTAATTGCAACCCCCCTGCATAGGCAGGGACACCTTTACTAGATCAGTTTACTCCAGGCCCCAGCCAACCTGGCCTTCCAACACTTCCAGGGAGTGGGCAGCTGCAAGTTCCTTGGGCAACTTGTTCCAGCATCTCGGCACCCTCACAGAAAATTATTTGATCCTCATGTCCAACCTCAGTCTCCCCTCTTCAAGTCTTTAAGCAATGATTACAAAGATGAGTATGGGTTTTCTTCCTTCTAGTTTATCCTTTTTTAAACTGACTGCAGGGTCAGTCGACAGTGGAACTGCAGAGGGAAGATGAGAAGCTCCTGGAGCAGAAAGAGGTTTGAGGCAAAGCTTAGTGGTTTGAAAATACAGTTAATCAGCTGTCTTTTCCAGAGGCAGTCCCTAAATACAAATCACATGGTATTGAAATGGCACATGGTTTAAAACATAAAAAGTGAACATGGGGTGAGAATATCTAACACCTTCCTCCCTGTCTGGGTTATGGACTTAAATTTTGGTCAGTTCTGTTTGGTTTGTTCAGTGAATCTTGAGCACAGAGCATACGCTGATTGTGCAGTTTAGCCCAAGTGGATGCTTTCACATTCCTTGATGTTATTTATGAGAACACATTCTACCTTAAACACATCTGAGTGCCTAGACATTAGTGTTTTACAGTGTGTCATCACAAAGTCCTTGTGCTGTACCTGGAAAAGGAGCTGTGTTTTGGAATTGGGATGCCTCTGGATTTTGAGATCTTCTTGGAGCACAGGAATTGATATTAACAAAAGGCTGCGCACACAGATGACTGTAAATGTGTGGTCTTTTCATGTTGCTTTGGTGAGAACATGCCCTCGTAACAGTCAGTCAATTTGAGTACTGGTATAGGTTGGGGACTGACCTGCTGGAGAGCAGCATAAGAGAAAGGGACCTGGGGGTCCTGGGGGACAGCAAGATGACCATAAGTCAGCAATGTGCCCTTGTGGCCAAGAAGGCAAATGGTATCCTGGGGTGGATTGGAAGTGGGGTGGTTGCAGAACAAGAGAGGTTCTCCTCCTCCTCTGCTCTGCCCTGGTGAGACCACATCTGGAATACTGTGTCCAGTTCTGAGCCCCTCAGTTCCAGGACACAGAGCTGCTGGAGAGAGTCCAGCATAGAGCCACAAAAGTGATGGAGTGGAGACTGATGAGGAAAGGCTGAAGTTGCTGGGTCTCTTTAGCATGGGAAAAAGGAGACTGAAAAGTGACTTCATTAATGTTTCTTAATATGAAAAAGTCAGGAGGATGGAGCCAGGCTCTGCTCACAGTCATCTAATGACAGGGCAAAAGGCAACGGCTGTGAGCTGGAACATAGGAGGATCCGCATAAATATGAGAAGAAACTTCACAGTGAGGGTGACAGAGCACTGGAATGGGCTGCCCAGGGAGCTTGTGGAGTCTCTGTCTCTGGAGATGTTCCGTGCAACTTGATCTAGAGGATCAGGCTGTGGTGAGGGGATTGGACTAGATGATCTTTCGAGGTCCCTTCCAATCCTTAACATTCTATGATCTCTTCATTTTGCATTCAGTGTGTTTTATTTTAGAGATAAGCGTGTTTGTAGAGCGAGCCCTCTGTTGAAATGCTGACAGAACATAATTGTAGAAGGATGATGGTTTGAAAGTTACAAAAAAAGATTATTATATAGAAATTGAAACCAAAAACCATGTGATTTAAAAAAAAAGATAAAAATAGTCTTAAGCATAGAAAGACCATATTCACCAACACCACATCTGTGTAGCACTCAGATGAAGTGCTGTTCTCTTTACACAAATGTGTAATGTCAATGTAGCACATCTGAAATGCTCTCTAATGATTAACGACATTGAACACTTTTAACTGAAACTAGGTGTTCATTACCATAGGAAAATGAGAAGACAATAGCTGAAACCACAGATACAACTGGAACACCTAATCTGACCACGGTGGAGGAGCTACATGAGAGAAGACAGTCTGAGGTGAGTGTTTTGGAAGAAGAGAGAGATCACCAGTGCCATGTGCTGCTGCTTCTTGCGACTTGGTCTAGGAGAGCCTACTCTGGCAGGGGAATTGGACTAGATGATCTTTTGAGGTCCCTTCCTATCTCTAATGTTAAGTGATTCTGTGATTATCTTCCAGATTTTCATGCCTGAAGTTGTTTAAAGTCAGGTTTCATTTGCCTTTGGTGATGTTATTTCAGGTTTTAGAGTGACTAATTAATTGAATTAAACTAGAAATTAAGGACAGGCCCAGAAAATGAAGGTGTATAGACTTGTACTGTTGAAACTGTACTGAAACTGGGGGATTGGACTAGATGATCTTTCCTGGTTCATTCCAGTCCCTAATGTTCTGTGATTCTGTGCAACTGTACTTTACCCAGACTTGCTGAATTCTGTAATAGAAGTTTGGTGATAAGCTTCATCATATAGAATCATAGAATATAAGAGATTGGAAGGGACCTGGAAAGATCATCTAGTCAATCCCCCTGCCAGAGCAGGCTCACCTGACTGGAAAAGCCGTGAAATCAGAGTCACTCAGGGTAGGAAGGAACCATCATCCAGTTCCAACCCCTCCAGCACAGGCAGGGACACCCCACCCTAGACGAGGCTGGCCAGAGCCCCATCCAGCCTGGCCTCCACCTCCAGGGATGGGGCCCCAACCACCTCCCTGGGCAACTCAACATATCTCCCTGAATAGAACCATACCTAATGACATTGATTAATACTGACCTGTCTGTTGTGGGGATGTTGTCTTTCTCTTCTTTCCTTCCTGTTCAGTTAATGCTGACAGTTTCTCATTCTGCTTTTTTTCAGAGTAGAACAGATCTAACAGCAGAAGCAGAAGAAGGTTCTGAGTCGATCTGAAAGCAGTTGATACATTTTCTGGTAATCCTGGAGTATAATAGTTGATGTGTTTTCTGTGTAGAACCTGTTAAGTTTCTGTTGCTGTGCTTTCTGGGTGTCTGTTAGTTCTCAGATATGATGCTTCTTGTTTGCTCTTCAGCCATTGCAGGGAGCACAGCTGACCTGCAGGAGGAAAACTGCAACCAAAATGAAAGCAGTAAATATATTTTCTACTTATTGCCCACTGGTACTACCTATGTACCACTGAATCTTGTTCTTTAGAATAAAATGTCCACAAATGGATAAATAACCTGTGTCCGTTTACGTTTTGTGTCCAGCCGTGTTGACTTTGAACATTGCAGCCTTCACGCAGCCTTGATATTTAATTAGGAATTGCTGACCTCAATTCCAAGAGCTTGAGTGAGTCCTTGCAGCGTGTCTTTCAGGCTGTGTTTCTGGTTTTGCTGTGTGTCCACTGGAGTGCATCCTCAGCAAACGCTACAGCTGGCTCCCTCTGTTAGAGTCCTCCACACTGCCGCCTCTGTTTGCGTTTTGTTTCAGGTCCTTTCTCACAGTCTCTTTGTGATCCTGCAGTTTCCCCTTTCTAGACAGGAATTAAATATTTGGACGGAAACTTTTATCAGAAAATTTCTTTGTGAGAGTCAAAATACAATGGTAGATTCCAGTTTAGCAATTCCTTTGCTGCTTTGTTATGTGCAGAGGACAAAAGTTGTTCAAATGTTGTTTAGAATGATTCCCTTATTTTCAGGATTTGAAATGCAAAGGCCTGGTGTGTTTCACCTTCCTCAGCTTCACAAGAATTCTTAACCTGGGTTAGGGACCAGACGATGAGCAGTTCTTGGCTCAGTGTGGTACAAAGCAGCCTGCAGATAAGTTGGAAATTAACTTCATCACAAAGATGACTCCTGCTTGGGTGTCCAAGCATGCAGGGAAGTTAAGGCACCTTAAAATCATTCGTACACTCTCCTTCTGAACTTGAAACATTTTTGGAGTCTAGTGAGGTAGAGCCTGGATCATGAACAGAACAGAGGAGTAGGTGCTGCTTTGTTGTTACTGCACATGATGTCATTTCAGAAGTGCTAATAAAATTTAACCTCTGCATAAATATCTGAAGTCCTATATAGAAAAAACAGTAGTGTCACCTGATGCAACTTCAGCTACAGCCTTACATTTCCTTTGTATATGCTTTTGTGGAAGGAGGATGATGGAATGATAGAAACTGTCACTGAAAATGAGATGCCAAATACTGACAGAAGATTTATGAAGTTGTCCTTTTTAATTTCTTTGGAATAAAAACAGATTTGCTAAGGCTGCAGTTAGACCCCTGTAGAGACCCTCCAAAGAATGTGCCTGTAGTAACATGCCCATAGTAACATGCCTGTTCACAGCTGTTCTCATTCCAGCAATGCTGAAGTATAAGGATGAAAACAGATATGAAGACCAGAATAGGACAAAGTGAATCATCTGCTCACAAAGATGGAAACTCAGCTCTGCAATGTGAGAAGCTTCTTTGCTCCAAGAAATCCATGTTGCAGCAAGTGTGGTTTAGTATTTTAACAAAAGGCTTTAGAGAGTCAGTCCCCTTCCTTGTGATGGGTGGTTTTCCTTCATAATCTAAAGGAACTAACTTATCTCTGCAAGCAAAAGCTTTATACAGTAGTTTGCTAAGGGTAACGGGAGTGAAATGAATCAGTGTGGATTAAACATAAAACTGAATTCCTCAGAGCTTTGCTAACACAATTTACTCATGTTTGAAGTTCAGCTGTTAATTGCTTTACTCCTGTACTTAGATAAAAAAGTGTTTATTGACTACAGCTGGAAAAGGGAGACTGAACTTGTTACTTACTTCATTTTGAATCTTTTTTACTTTTGTTTATCTCTGGCATTATCTTCATGCAGCAGCCCTTGTGCTTTACACTGGTGTGCACGTTCCAGCCCATCCGATGGAAGAATCTGTTCTCTTGTAAACATCTGTGTAGGTATGACTGTGCCAGCTGCAGTAGGAGAAAGGCAAGGGAGGGCAACGTGCCATTAAATTGAGCTGTCACAGCAAAGCAGACTTTGTTAGAAGTGGGAGAGTGGTCACTGAATTTGAGTGCCTTCAGATAGTCTTCCCCATTAACCTGCACCTGGATCAGTGCTTGGCTTCAATCAGGACTGTTGTAATTTATTCTTTTACTTGAAATGTGTTACTCTAGAAGATGCTATGTCATTAACAATCACGCTCACTAGGGCCTGTGTGGAGATGCTGAGTGCTTCAATTTTATCTGTAACTGTAGCGAACCCAACATCAATGGCTACTTTGGAAAGAAACCCTAGATTTCCAGTTGCTTAGGTTAGTCTTTTGACTACGTGTAAAGGGGCTAATGGAGGGGGAGGTAAAAAAACCAGTGATTACGTTAAACATTTTATTCTTAATGCCAAGCACGTTTGTGTTGCCACCCGAAAGCAAATCCACAAGGAAATGGTCAGGTTATGTAATAAGTGGAGAAGGCTGCCATTGGCTTCATGCTGGTTAATCTTATTTGAGTTATTGTCTCTGACAAAGGCTGTATTGATGTCTCTGTGCTGACACAGAGCACAGTGCTATCATCATTAACAATCAAAACTCATTTCGCATCTGGCATAATTTAAAATGTCAGCGTTCTTTAAAGGCTGAAGCCTGGTTTCATTCATATTCAGGAATTCCATACCAGTATTATCCAAATGATCTGACCCTTGCTAAGGAGTTTTTAGGTGTAGGACTCTTTCAACAAACTCTCCAAGGAGACTTTGCCATGCTATGTGTGTGGCTCCTGTGGATCTCAACAGAATGTGCTATTGTAAAGCTTTTTTGCCCCCATAATCTGAAGTGAAAAACATGTGCATGGTGTTTGAGTTCAGCAAATTGTTCTCTGGACAGGAGAAAGTACTCCGTGGGTCCTCTATAATTTAGATGGCAGTCTAGCAGATTCCAGATAAAGAAATGAATTTTTCCTGGGGAAGGAGGAGGAAGCACGTCTGAACTTGATCACAATCTTGGTTAGTCTGGTTTTCCTAATGAACTGAATCATATTTTCAGCTCTGTAACAGAGGCGATTGCTGTTGTTTTGTGTAAAAGAGACATCTAAAGCAAAACAAGGTAGTTTTCCCAGGGTCTCCATTTTGTTCTCACAGAAGTGGCTGAGGAAGCTGTGGTTGAAATCATAAGAGGATGGAGCTCTCCACTAACAAAAGCATGAATTCTACCTCTGAGAAACTGTCTCAAATTTATTAAAGGTTTAATGTACTTAAACCTGACAGAATTGATTGACTCAAGCTACACAAAGGGAAAGAAAGAAAAGGAGATGAGTTGTTGCAGAAGGGTGGCAGGGAGGAGATGTTTGGACAACAACTTGTTCCCGTTGCGGCAAAGGGCCACTGCAGCTCCCGTTTGCTCAGCTTCCAGTTCCTGGGAGTGTGTGGGGCTGCTCCAATCATTCTGCTCCGTTTCCGCTCCACCTCCTGACTGGACACTCTTCCCCGAGTGACTGGCTGCCGGCAGACACACCTGTATTTGGTCCATTATCATCTTAAGCAACTGCGGTTTTGCCACCGATACGTTTGGAAGATAAGTTTAAAAAATGCTGTTTATTTAGCTGATAATTGTAACCCTGGAAACGGGATCTGTTGGTTGTTTCGTTGTGAACCTGGCTGCACTGAAAAGTTACCCCAAGGCACTGACAGCTGAACAGTTCTAGGGCTGTGAAGTTCTGAGACAGCTGTTCCTCAGCATTTTTTCAGTGGGCACGTAGATGGAAGCAGAGCCTGTGGAACACTGCACAGTATCTCAGTGCCATGGACGGGGCAAAAATGAGACTGGCAGCCTCAAATAGGTTCAAGTGCTTGCAAATTCAAAACCTGGCAATGAATTTTGTATCTTAGTCTTCTGTCCATGTGGAGAATGTTTTATTTCCTAGGGAGATTGGGTCCATGCTCCCTGAGTGCACTGGCAGGGCTCTGGCACGAGTCCTGTAAAACATTCATGCCAGCTGCGTGGGAATAGTCCTGAGTGTCTTCACATAATTGCACACTGAAATTACTTTGCCGACCTTGCTTCTGAGGAGTTGTAGAATCCCAGTGACATGTAGTGTGGTGCTGCCGAGTGGGAGAGAGGACAAAATGCAACTGATCACCCTGAACCTCTCCAGCTGTTGCTCTTGGGGCACTGAGCCATCAGCAGCAGTTAGGAAGTGGTTAATCATAAACTGGAGTGCAGGCTCACCTTTAGTTTTCTTGTTAGCTAAGACACTGAAGAGATGACGTCGTAGAGGAGTTGGTTTGTGATGGATGCCCAGTTCAATACTGATTGTCAAAAGCAGAACATGGGACCTTTCACTGTCTGTAGCTTTTAATGTTTGGGTCAAATGCTCCTTCTAAGAGCAGAGAGGTAGATAGGTTGGTTATGGCAGGTCTTGCCCTGTTCTGTGTTTTGTGGCTGACTTCTTGGCTAACTGTTGAGAGGCCAGAGGCAAAACTAGTACTTAATTACAAGCAGCGTGGATTGTGAACATGAGAAAGGGGCAGTAGCAGTAACTGCTGTCCACCTCAGGAACTGGAACCTACCCTTTGCCTAGTGAATGGATTCAATGACTGGTATGGATTGAGGAAGGTACTGCTCAATTCATACCAATCATTGATTCCCCACAGAAAAGACAGAGTTGCTACACACCTGCTTCTAGCAGAAGCACCAGGGATTCAGTGGTTCTTCTCTTTCCAAATAACGAGTTGACTGTCAGTCAGGAAGAACATGGGGAATGAGAAACCGCTAGGTGCGGTGGCTTTAAAACTGATCACATTATTTTGGTAGGACCATTAAAAGAGCCTCCTTTTTTCTCTTTTTAAACTGCAGGTGACTTAAAAATGTTGTTTAAAAGGGTGTTACTTGCACTTCTCACGATAACCTCTCTGTTGGAAAAGGCATAGTGTAGGCAACATGACTCAGATGTGCCCTTGCCCAGTACATGTGAAAGTTCTTAACAACAAGCAACAGGCTCCATGATACTATCTTCAAAGTTTGGAGCCTAATTAGCGTAATCCAAGGTTGAATTATTCAGAGTAATCTCTAAGTACCTTCATCAAGTGATCATCACAATTAATGTTTTCAGGCACTCTGTGGGGTGAAACCACTTGTTTAGAGATGGGAGAATTAATAAGAAAAATTTCGTACGCTGTAGAAAAAGCCTGTGGACAAATCTCTCTCTAAATATTTATGCACATGAAAACAAATGATTGCCAAGACCTCTTACCCTCGTTGTTTCTGAATCGGTTCTTAGCATAATAATCTGAATACTTTTGGGAAAAAAAGCCCAAACATAGGTGGCAGGGGGGCAGGCACAGCGATAGTTCTGCACTGCACATCTGGTGAGTTTTTGGTGCCATCTCCCAGGGTTTCCTCTGAACACAGTTTCAAAGCTAATTCCAAAGCGCGGTGAAGCGCCATTTATGGAGTGCTATTTAAAACACCTGTAGCAGTAAATAACAACTCCAGTAAAATATGTCAGACTCTTTATTTGCCTCGGGAAACCAAACTGATTTGTTTACTCGCTGGAAGAAGTTTTGAGGCTTTTAGTTTGTTTCAGGCAAAGGAATAGAAAAAACCCCATGACTATCACAATGAAATGGCAAGAGTGCCCAAAGATCTACTGATGAGACTGCAGTTTTCCATTTCACATCACATCTGTGAGTGAGCATCTGCATAAGTGGGAAGCCGTCTGGCAGAAAGAGGCTTGGGGATTCTAAATGACAGGCAACTGAATATGAGCCAGTAGAGTGCCCAGGTGGCCAAGAAGGCCAATGGCATCCTGGGCTGGATTAGAAACCATATGTCCAGCAGGAGTAGGGAGGTGATTGTCCCCCTGTACTCAGCACTGGTTAGGCTGCACCTTGAGTACTGTGTCCAGTTTTGGGCACCTCCGTACAAGAGAAACATTGAGGTGCTGGAGCAAGAGCAGAGGAGGGCAACAAAGCTCGTGAAGGGCCTAGAGAATGAATCTGATGAGGAGAGATTGAGAGAGTTAAGGCTGTTTAGTTTGAGGAAGAGGAGGCTTTAGGGGAGGCCTCATCGCTCTCTACGACTAACTGAAAGGACACTGCAGAGATGTTGGTGCTAGTCTCTTCTCACAGGTAATTAGCAACAGAACCAGGGGGAAGGGCTTCAAGCTTCAACAGGGTAGGTTTAGACCAGACATGAGGAAAAAATTCTTCATGGAGTGAGTAGTCAGGCAGTGGAATGGGCTGCCCAGGGTGGTGGTTGAGTCCCCAACCCTGGATATGTTTAAAAGTCTCTTAGATGTAGTGTTAGGGGATCTGGTTTAGTGTTGAGCTTCTAGAGTAGAGTTGATGGTTGGACTTGATGATCCAAGGGTCTTTTCCAACCTGAATGATTCTGTGATTCTAAGTGTGCCCTGGCTACCTTCTGAGTGCCACTGACTTGCTTGAGCAGAGTGTTCTGTAGTGCTTCAGACCTTTCACTCATTATCTAGTAGTCCCTGATTTGGTAGATATTCAAGAATATTGTAGTCTGTGCTTTACTGCAGGCTTGTATATCTCTAACTGCTAAACAACTAGTTGCAGTGAAATCGTTCAGACATCAGTGGGAGATAATGGTGTTTGCTGTTTGCTCATGTGTTTGTCCAGGTGAGGTATGTGAAATTGCTTCTTGAGTGGCAGACTCCCTTGACTGAACCAGCCCTGGAACCAAGGTCAGGGTGAGGGATTTCTAGAAGATGTGACCAATCCCATCACTCACCTTGCAATTTCTTGCAAACCTCAGAGCCCCAGTAACATAATTGAGCTCTGATGGTGGGAGCATTCCTGAAAAGGCTGTGAGTAACCTATGGATAGGAGTTGTGAGTGGATGTGTGTTGTATCTTTTCCTCCAGACAGCTGTACAAATCTGTTTCTAGAGCTCAGAGCATCACGCAAAATGGATGATAAATCCTGCTATCCGTTATTTACTAGATTAGCACCGAATGTGTGAGTAGTGTGTTTGCCTCTATCAGGCAGTCAGAGTGGGTAAATATTTTCCTTACGAGCATAAGGGAGGCACATCTGCAAATATCAGTTATGGTTTCACACACTGTATGTGTACAGGGTAGACTCTGGAAGGGTTCTGATCACTAAATCTTTCAGGAAAGTAGCTTTGGTCCTATACCACGTGAGAGAAATGCCTCTCCTGGCAATATATAGCTGAAAAATGGCAGAAGTGCCTGAATTTAACCTAATGTTCCTTGTCAGGAAGCCAGAATTTACAAATTCCACAACTGTTCTTGCAGATAGGTTCCTGAAACCTGACTTCATGTACCAGAGTCAATATTTGTTTCAAAGTCCAAAGACCACCTGTACTGTAAACATCTGTGAAACACTGCAGCAAAACCTCTTGGGTAATGGCTGTTCAAATGCACCATTCCTAAGGGACTGGGGAAATACTAATGGTTTACATATATACACTAACAGTGTCACAAGACACGTGGAAGCAGGTTGTGGAGGTGCTAAGCTGCTGGAAGACAGCTGAAGGTCCTTCACCAAATTGTATCTCAGATGCAGATCTATGGCTGTGATGAGGTTGAGTCTGGACAGGTGACCAGACCTGTTGCTGATAGCAAGGAGTCTTGACTGTCCACAGAAAGTAGCCCTGGTTGTGTGTGTGTCCAGTATCCAGGGCAGGTAAGGGTTGTGCTTTGCCACCCATTTGATGACAATCTTTAGCCAAACAACTGACAGCAGCACTTGGAGAAAACATCCAGGGAAGACACAGGGATGGTCTTCTGCAAGGTCAGAGGGAGGCCATTTCTAAGGGAAGACTTTTCCATTCCTGTCCAAGGCTTAACTCTTAACAAGGAATGGGTTAATGCATTCAGTTTAGCTTAATGGGATGTTTTCTTTTACCCCATATCCAGGGGTAAACCACAGAGTTACTTTATCACCCAGTGACCCCTCCCCAGCCCAGAAGGGCAACTGGGAAAAGTGGCCCCACAGGACGGAAAGAAAAAGGATTTCACCAAACTGATACCAAATGCCAATTCATAAAGTTATATTCACTCAGCCCAGTTAACACAGAGTAGCTACAACATATGGGACAGGTGTCCTCAGGAGAAGGGTGAGGAGCTGGGTCAGAAGGAGCCCAAGCAGGAGACTCCCTTCTCCTCAGCAAAGTTCCCCCTTTACAGTGAGGATGAGGTTTAAGATCTGGCATGCACCGGAAGCCAGTTCTGGCAGCTGCCCCGGCTGACTCCAAATGGTTGATGGCTGGGATCCTGCTCCAGCAAAACCAGGACAGAGTTGGGGAGCAAAATGTATGTTCTTAGGAGCAGTAACTTCCTAATGCATTATTGCTTAGGAGCAATAATTGAAGTCTTACACTGCTACGTCTGCAAACCTCTTTTGCTGTGTGAGGAGAAGATGGGATAGGGCTCCATTCTGTGCCATCGCTCGTGGAGGACCCCAGGAGCCTGTGATGCTCTCGTAACAAGTCTCCATGTAAGTACAGAACAAACTAGCACTTGTATGTTGCTCTGCAGAGCTTATAACCTGAAGAGGAAAAGCTGCCAAAGACTACAGACAGAACTAATTATATACCAGTATGGTTTAATGCCAGTTAAATGAAGCAATAAAAACCAATCAGTGGAAGGGAAACCTTAAACTTTAACTAGTCTTGCTGGTTTTCCACCACTTCTGGTACAACGACACTGACTTATGAAGAGCGCTTAGAAAACAGTCTGTTTTGTTGATGGTTATTGTTCAGGGAAATGAGATGTCTCTTTGTGAGGGGCTAAAAATGCCTGTTGTTGTAAACAGAGCCTTGAGGACTGACCTCTGTGCTGAGACATTAACTTGCAGGGCTTCTGTTACGTGGATAAACAGAAAATTGTGTTCAGCAACACCTAGAGTTCCCACTCTTAGGAAATAGTGCTCCCAGCAGAAATAGCACTGAGTAGTACTGCAGGCTTGAAGGAAAGCAGGATTTATCCCCCACAGTAGCTTTAATTATTTCCTAAGGAAGAACTCAAGCTTGCTACTTCTAGAGAGGTGGTGGAGGCCCCATCCCTGGAGCCATTCAGGGTCAGGCTGGATGGGGCTCTGAGCAGTCTGGTCTGGTGAGAGATGGCCCTGCTTGTTGTAGGGGGGGTTGGACAAGATGACCTTTGGAGGTCCGTTCCAAACCTATGATTGTATGTATAAGGCCCTGGCACGTGTTACTTCTCGTGACACAGCCATGAGCAACCTGTTGAAGCTGGTCCTGCTTTGAGCAGAGGGCTGGACCAGCGACTGTCCAGTCTCAAACACTCTGACCCAGTGATGTGTCAGAATAGAGAATTTGAGGTCTGACACATGCAAAGAGGACAAGCACATGGGAGAAGAGCAAAACTAATTGTTTTCTCTGACATCAGTAATGGCAGAACCTGGAAAGACTTCTTAGGGGGTGGAAAGGAACTGAGATGGCAGAAGCAGCAGCGGATCTCTCTTGAGGCTGCAGTACCTGTGGAAAACATTACATGGAGTACACACCAAGAAATTGCTGAGAGTCAAACTGGTATTCACTCAAAAACCTCTGGAAAAAATTCAGGAATCCACGAGATGAATTGCTTATGGTAGTATGCAGTGGTTGCAGGAGGCCCCATACTTTGGAGACGGTGATAGGAGAGCGCAAACACTGGGTGATGAGCACTGATTTCAGGGTAGGTACTGGCCCCTTTTCTTATACAGTCACAACTGTTTTCTCTGACCAACAGTATTTATTTTACCCGGGGTGCTTATGAGCCAGTGAAATTCTACACCTGCACAGGAGAGAGGCCTTGGGCTCCTCTCATTTTCAGCTAATAGCAGATAAGAGGTGAGAATTCTGAAGCAGGTGAGAATTCTATTGAGTTTCTGATGTTTGAGCTCTGTTGCTGGGACCAGGCTTGTCATTCTCCATGCAAAGGAAACAAACCCAGACAAATAATCTTCCTGATGGTCCCTATGAAAACAACACAAATCCACCAAATTAAGCGTATAGGTGAAAAGAAGACTTTGCCCCAACACATCAAAAGCCCTGAGACATCCCCGTGAGCCTTACCTAAATGAGTGTTCATTTGCAACAGGAACTACTCTAGAGAGTAGCAAAATTTGTTTCTGTAAGCACCTGGAAAACTTTCATTTCCACAGGCATAAACTAGTAGTAAATTCCTTGCAGGATTTTTCAAAGAGAATAAAACAGGAAGATAAGAAACTTGAACAGCTCAGCTCAGTAAAACAAAGTCATATTTGATGACAGTTGACAGAACAGACCAAAAGCATTTAGGAAAGCACTTTACTTTGTGTTACTTGTATGCAAGTACTATTTCTGCTTGTTGTTAAAAGTTACAGTGTCATATGATGGCCCAGGCTGGAAGGGACTTCCAAAGGGCATCTAGTCCAACCCCCCTACAGTGAGCAGGGGCAGCCTCAGCTAGATCAGGTTGCCCAAAGCCTTGCCCAGCCTCCCCTTGAAGATCTCCAGGGATTTGGCCTCAACTCCCTCCCTGGGCAATCAGTTCAGTGTCCAGAATCTGTCTTTAGGCTGTTGATGGTGATGGAATTGTAGTTCTAAGTTACTGTGAAGGGTGTGATCTCTCCAGATCAAGTCATGACCCTTTGATTTGGAAGCTGTGGTGAGAGAGACAGACTACTCAGCCTGAGCAAAGGGTATCCAATGACTGAGTCTAGTTGTGCAGAAGTTCCTCAGAGTTCTTGCTGTGACAGCTTGAAGAAGAGGCTCAGGGGAGACCTCATCACTCTCTACAGCTACCTGAAAGGAAGTTGTCGAGAGCTGGTTGCTGGTCTCTTCTCACAGGTGATTAACAATAGAACAAGAGGGAAGGGCTTCAGGCTGCACCAGGGGAGGGTTAGGCCAGGCATTAGGAACAATTTTTTCACAGCAAGAGCAGTCAGGCACTGGAACAGGCTGCCCAGGGATGGGGTCGAGTCCCCTCTTATAGATGTGTTGAAAGGTTATTTAGATGTGTTGTTGGGGGATCTGGTTTATGGGTAAACTGGGTAGAGTAGGGTTGATGGTTGGACTCAATGATCCCAAGGGTCTTTTCCAAACTGAATGATTCTATGATTTTCTCCTCATTCTGAAGAAGTAACCTAAAAGTTACCATGGTGGTGAGTGAGTGAGGCTACACCTGGACTGCTTGTATCAATATGGATAAATACAGAGGGAGAGTGTTGTTTTGACATCACAGTCGTCTGTCTTTAGCCTCATTTCACACAACAGGAGTCCTACTAACAGAGAGGTTTTGCCATCTAATGAATAAAGATCAAGAATGTAGTCAAAGAATGCTTGGTACAACAATGAGCCTGTTACATCAATGACTGAGCCATTAGTGCTTTTTGCTGCTTCATTTTACTGATAATATAAATCAATACTTTACTATCATTCTTCCTCCCCCCATTTTTTTCTGCCTAGGCAGAAGATCTGTGCCAAAAAGACATGATGGTAGAGCACGATCTTACCTGTTTTACAAATATTTAACAAGTCAGATTGTCTGGGAAGAGAAGCCAAATTACACATTACCTAACCCTACGGTGGTCTAGAGCTGGCCACAGCTGTCCTACAAGAGAACGTGTTGAGGTGCTTCGTGGCCATGAAGCAAATGTGTTGCTCCTGATAGGAACCCCCAGCTGGGAGCAGTTCAAAGGGCGGTTTTTACACAAGTGAGGTGGGATGCAGCAATTCTGTGTAGCAAGTCCAAAATAAGTGTATATGCAAAATAAACAACAGGCCTGCAAACTCACTGCTTACGAATGGCAGATTACTCGCACCCTGCAGCATTATGAGAGCTTGGGGTTTCTTACTTTTACATAGGATAAGAGGATTACACAAGAGGCTCATTGGCTGCTTTCTGCTTAGGTGGTGCCTGAAAAACAGCAGTGCTGGTTCTCACACAGCAATTTCTCTCCCTGAAGGCTTTGCAAGCCGAGAAAAAGCAAAACCAGAAGGAAGAGAGAGCAGAACTTGCAGACAGAAAATATTCCAGCTTGTCTGCTTTTGCAGTGGGATCGTATGTAGATTCAGAATAAAAAACCCTAGGTACAGAGAAAGTGTTTTTGGTGGTGAGTCCTATCCATTCTCATCGTGGACTTCCTCAGAGGAAAATAAATTTGAATAAATAGAACGAATGCTCATCACTGCTTGAAAAGTCCATGCAATTTTTCATGTCACCCATTAACTAGGGTGAATGTAATTGGTTACTCTTTGGTCTTTTTTTTTCCAGAAATACGATTTTTCTGGATGGTGTTAATGTGTGATTTATTCAGGCTGGGGTGGACATTTCCCTTCAGTGTGGTGGTGACAGTTCACTCCAGAGCAAGCTGTAGTGTGCATCCCGTGTATGAATCCTGCATTTCTGACTTCAGCTACTGATTTGCATTCTGTGAAATGAGTCCTGTACAGCAGAAACCCAGGAGAGCGTCTTTGGAATTGACTGGTTTGTGCCAATGGTAGTTAGACGGAGCCAGCGCTGCAGCAGGATGCTGGTGGATATTGACAGGCAGCGGTTACTGTTTTCAGGAACGTAGGCAGAAAGGGAGAATTCTAATGAATTCTTACACAAATATGTAGCAATGCTGAAACCAAGGAGCCATATAAAGTGATCTTCTGAAATAACACTGACCGAGGTTTTGAAGCAACCTAAGTCAGGTTTGAAACTGAACTGGTAAGGGTTAAATGGCTGCTCCGATGCCTCGGGTACAGTTTAATTAAAGGAGTGTGATTCAGTCTTCGACATAGTCAAGGGATATTTTAATTTTGGTAGACCAATGACTTGGTCTAAGACCGAGACCAGTGTGGTTTTTGTAAAGGAATTAAGAATAATTCCACTTGTTTAATGGTGCAGCAATGCTGGGCTTGTTCTAGACCTGCCCCATGGGTACGTTTGCTTGGCTTTTTGCGTGGTGACTTAGAGACACCTACACCCACAAAATGCCACCTGTCTCCATACCTGTCACAGCATCAGCAGAGGGTTTAGATGTGGCAGTTAATGAATTTCTAAGCATTATGGAATATTGTCTGAGAATATTATACAAAAAGAGAGTTAAAATGGGTCTCAATGAATAGAAAAGAGGACAGAGGAAAAGCAAAGTGAAGGCTGAAGAGTGAGGTCTGCACTCCTCATGATAGATCTTACCAGATGTTTTGTGTCTTCAATGTGTGTGAAGGATGAATGAAAACAAAAAAATTGTATTTCAAGGAGAATTCTGCTTTTCAATAGAGTCAGAAGTCAAAAGGAAATACAGTCATATGATGCAGAGCAAACTTCTTACAGTCCCTCCAAAGGGAAGAGCAGTTTTACAGACTTTGTATCCATCCCTGTAAAACCACAACACACAGTTGGAAGCTCAACATAGATCCCAGGGGAGAGACAAAACAAAGAGGCAGCTGACCTGAGCCATCACTGGTTCTCCCGTGTTACTCCACGCTCAGTTGAGCTGCTAAGATAACCAGCCTTGCACAGGTTGGCTCCAGAATGCTTCCAAGAACTGAGTTAATTAGTGAAATACCCAAAAGTTAACTAACTCCCCTACCAAGAAATGGGCTCTTCCATTTTACTCACATGATTATCTGGGCACTTTCACTTTTCCATATATAGGAGCAGCTCAGGGACTGACAGCTCAGGCTAGGTAGGGATACAGACTGCAGGCACATGCCTACTCCTTGTGTGCGTTCCCAGATGCAGGCACATGCTGACTTCACACGCTGAAATTCAAGTTAGCCCGACAGGTAGTGAGTGAGGGCAGTGAGAGTCCTGCTGACAAAGACCCTTCTCCTTTAAGAGAAGGCACTAAAGGTAGATAGACCTCTTCAGCTGCCCGTTACAATAATCCGTCAGGAAAAGCATCACCGTCATGAATGGGCCGGTGGATGGTTTGTGTGATTACACGCTGGATGATGAAGGGGCTTTCATGTTCACGTCGGAGTCGGTGGGAGAAGGACATCCTGGTAAGAAACCAGCTCTGGCAAATGCATGAAATGAGTAATGTTTTCATTTATAATGTTTTAAATTCCTGAATAAGGATTCATCTGCTAGTCCTCCTGTTGTAGAAGTAACCAGGTGCTTTTTCCTTTACTTCTGTTGGACCTTGGCCACACAGGCTGTAGAACAGTGAGAACCAGGGTGCTTCCAACAGGAGTTCAGCATGCTTTTGCAGTGTGTGTGACACTGAGGAGGGAACTGGGGTTTGCAGTTGCTGCTCCTCTCTTTCCATCCGAGTTTCTCTGAGCTTTGCTGGAGAGGCACTGTTACGTCTCTGACAGACTCCAGTGTCACATACAGATAAAAATGTGCTGCTTGCTTCTTGAGTTCCACATCTTCATGGGCCCTGTGAACCTCTCCTGCATACACACTATGCCCTGAAATTGTCACCCCGAGCAAGACTATCTATAAGCAGGCTATTTTAAAGCCTTGAAAACCAGTGGTCCTGTGGCAAAGCTGCTGATTTTGCCCCCACCCTGGTCCATAGCCTGCTGCAATATATGGAATGGCCTGACAAATAGTGGACAGTTATTTACTGAACTTTATGTATGGTCAGCAGAGCTTAGTTCAGCGTTATTGATAACAAGTACCTGTCTGCCATAAACACAGACCTTGTGTCAACAGCAAGTGTTCTCCCGTGTGAAGCCAGGGGATGAGAGGCTGGTTGATGTCCTGAATCATGTGTTTATTCTAGAAACTGATTTGTTGCCCTGCACCACTGGCAATAAGGCTTCTTCAGGTCTGTACTTGTGTTATGTACTTAAGTCTTCAATGGGTGGAATGACAGCAGAGAATATAAAGATCAATGGTGGGAATTGAATGTCTCTCATGCTGATGCTCTTCTGTAATTTTTACTTATTACTACACATCAGATCCATGGCTGATGCAATTGAGTACATCTCTGTCAATGTCAAGGCAGCAACATCAGGTTCAGCCAGTTGGGGTTCTTTGTGGTGTAACACAAGCAGAAAGCCACGACCACATTTGGTCCTTGGGACACGGATCCCATCAAATTTATCCAGAATTGCATCCAGCATCTGGAGTGCAATGAAGTTTCACAAGAAAGACAACATTTAAAATTGATGACTGTATTTCCAAAGATGACAGACCACGATTTCTGTTGTTGTAATCATTATTTTTAATCCCCTTGAGGCAGTAATAGATGAGTCTCAGAACAGGGAGTGTTCAGCTGTCCCCAGACTTGGCTGTAACTCTTGATTTCATTGTTTACGACCTCTTTTTGTCTGGTTTCTTGCTTTATAATTTGGCAGATTTCTTAGCTCTTGTTCGTATTCCCTTCTTTATTTCCAAACATGCCACTGGCTCACAATTCACCTTCCTCTAAGCCCCGTGAGCGTTATCTTCCCCCTGTGCTCAGACTTGTGGGGTGCGTGAGCAGGCTCTCACCTGGCATTGCTGACAGAGCTGGGCACTACCAGATGCCAGCTGGCAACATGCGAGGCTGAATCCAGAGGCAATGGGAAGCGGAAAATTACTCAGACCTTTGCTTGTACTTTCTTAAACACCCCAGTCTTTAGGCTACTGACAGCCCAGATGCCTGTGACAAAGGGAAGGTGCAGATTTCCCAGGTCTAAGGAGGACAGGTGGACAGCAAGTGACTGGGATGTCCTGGAGATCCTTGCTGCTGAACACAGCCCCAAAACATGTCTCAGCAATACCTCCTGCTTCTGACAGCAGACTGGTGACTCTCACATCCCCCTTGGTGGTTTTACTCAGGAGGAATAGACATGCCATTTGGTTTTTCTGTTTGATACCAAAAGGGTAATTTGTGTGTTCTTAACTGTTTCTCTTCTGTTTGTGATAGTAAAACGTTGCTAGAGGGCATTGCATGAGTAAAGATCCTGAACCAGATCTTTGTCTGGTGGAAATCTGAACTGTTCTAATTCTATTAGCTGAGGACTGAGCACTTTAATAGAGACCTCCTGCTTAATAACCAAAGCAGGAGAAATTACAGGTTTGTTTATTTGGGTAGACAGAGAACTGCTAATACCCGGGCAGTGCCTGAGAGCTGTGTGTCACTAGGAAGCTCAAATTCCAGAGAAACAAGTGGGAGCTGGCAATAATTAACACACAGGTATTGCCTAACCTTCCCAAAGACTTCACAGAACACTGTTTAGCCCTTCTCAGTCCAATTCCTCAAAATCACTAAGGTGTAGCATTTGGGAACTCCTTCCAGTCTTTAGTCTTGGTATTTCGTGGGGTAGATTCCAAAACTCTCCTGTGACTCCTTCACTTTAGTACAGACATGTGGAGAGCAGCTATGTTTTGTTGATGCTCCATTTCACTTTGTCCAGCAGTGCCTGTCTGCGCCACAGTGATTTGACAGGCATCATGTGTTTCCCTGACCCACACCATCTTACAGCTGCCTAACCACTTAGAATTAGTTGTTCCCCATCCCTGATGTGACCTGAGGTGGAACTGCCTGCAAACACAGTGTCATCGTGTTTTACAGTAAGCATCAAGGAATCTCTTGAAAAAATATAAGCGCTAAAAGCACTCTCAGGTTTTCAACCGTATTAAAAATGTGTTTATTTTCTGGATATTCACAAAAAAACCCCCAACCTAACAACACAAAGGAGAAAAAAACCCACAGAAAACCTGCAGATCTTCCAGCACACTGATGCTCTGCATGTCTTGCGTCTGCCACTGTATATATTCAACAGTATCTGATGTTGTAGATCAGTTGTAGATACTCCACAGTACAGACAAGACTGCAGCAAACTCTGGACTGGCCAAAGGGAACAGTGCAAGAGTGCATTGAATTGTCACTGCAGTTAGCAATTAGCCCTCGTTGAGGGTCTGTTAAATAAGAGAGATGTAATACAGCACAATCCAGGTCTTTGAGGTCTTTCTAGTGGAAGTTTTTGGTGAGAAGCTTATTTTTTGCTGAAGTGCTGGTGAGAAGCATCTGTATTTCTGGTTTTATTTTAATTTTTATCAGAATTATATAATCATAGTCTTATAACCCTGGAGGGGACCTCCAAAAGTCATCTAGTCTAACCTCCCTGTAACAAACAGGCCCATCACTCACCAGACCTAATTGCCCACAGCCCCATCCAGCCTGACCTTGAATGGTTCCAAGGATGGGGCCCCCAGCACCTCTCTAAGCAGCCTGTTCCAGGGATCCCCACCCTCAGGTTCAAGAATTTTTTCCTCATGTCCAGGCTAAGGATTACTGCTCTGTTTTGTATAGATAATTTCACATTCTAGTTCAAAATGCCTTTTTTCTAGCGACGTGTCATTACACACTGTGTCATTACAATGATTACACTTTTTTTTTTTATGGTCTTGGGTTTTTCACAAAACCAGCTTTACTTTTGGAAATGTTAGATGTTTAATACATTTATTACACCATCAAAGCCAGAAGTGTGGTTCTGCTGGCTTGCGCTTCAAAGGGCAGAGCTTTTTGACTTAAATTCTCAGTTGTTACTGCAGTTTGTAGATTTTTGTGTCTGTGGTAGTGACTCCATTCAACTGAATTATTGAGTAGGTGCTGAGGACCTGTGGGTGTCACGGCTTGTGTTATGCTCTTACATAGTCTAGATTCACATAAAAAACGGATGTACCTCTGTCTGGAAAACTGTGATGATCCTTCCAACTATTTCAGCTCTGTTTTGTTGTTGAATGTCTCCTTTACTTTGTCATTTGACAATTGGACATTTGGGTTCACCACCAGCTCCCCTAGACTTACTTGTTCCTTTTGCAATTGGCAAAATTAGCTGCTTTGTAGCTAATCAGCATCTCTGCCATAACTTTGGCTCTGTGGGATGGTTTGGCTTCACTGAAAGAGTTCTTGTTTACCTAATACTGCTTCATCAAGAAATCCTCATCTTAGACATCCCTTCTGCAATATCTATCCTATAGAATAGTCATTTACTACACAAACATCTGCAGGAACTGAATTCTGACCCATTGCATCATAGAATCATAGAACAGCCCAGGCTGGAAGGGACCTCCAAAGGCCATCTAATCCAACCCCCACTGCAATGAGCAGGGACAGCCTCAACTAGATCAGGTTGCCCAGAGCCTTGTCCAGCCTCACCCTGAATAGCTCCAAGATGAGATGGGGCCTCAACTCCCTCCCTGGGTAACCTGTTTCAGTGTTTAATCCCCCTCCTGTTAAAGAACTTCTTCCTAACAGCCAATTTCAGCCTCCCTTTTCTAATGTGAAACCGTTGCCCCTCGTCCTGTCACTACAGGCCTTCATAAACAGTCCTCCTCATTTTGTTAGACAGCAGTGCCTTGCCAGAGATGGTGCATAATGCTTTCCTTGTTCCGAAAAAATAAAATAAGAAGGAAATAATGGGCCAGCCTGACCTGTCACATGTAGCAGCTAATAAGTGAAATGGGATGGCCAAGATTAGAAATTTAAATAACAGAACGAAGGGTGCACAAAGCCTGCTAAGCGTGGCTAAAAATAGAAAGCCTGGTTTTGTTTTACACCAGAGACCTTTGCTAATAGACACGGCTTTAATTTAATGCATTAATCCTCCAATAAGGAACTATTCTCTGCTAGGCTGCCTTTCCTTCAGCCTTGCAGGCCTAGACTGAGCATGATTATTTCATCCTGTAAGACAGACGTTCTTGGTTTTGGGTCATCGGCCTCTCATAACCCTTCCCGCATCATTGGAACACTCCCCAAAACCTAGTGTTTCTAAGGCAGTGTCACTAGTGACTCTGGGATTCCTTGCACCCTTCTTGAATGCTTTGGGAAAGTTAAATCCCTGAGTGTGCTGCATGGGGAACTCAGAGAAACACTGGCATTGAATGTAGATGAGACATGTTTTGTGTGCTGCAAGGACAGGAAGAAAGGCTGTTCCAGGCGTAGAAACTGTGGGTGCTGGAAAAAAAAAGGCAGCCCCCATCACTAGGAGCTTACTGCAGGGCATCGGACCAGCACTAAAAACATCATTCCATGCCAGCTGCTCTCTTGTCCCACTCGGGTAATCAAAACTTAGATCTTTTAATTATTAATTGTTGCTTTGATTCTTGAAACTGTGGTTGTATTTCTTTACGAAAATGGAATTTGAAGAGAACAAGAATTTACAGTTTTTAATGACTGCTGCCACCAGCCTTGCTGAACAATGTTCATTCAGACTTCTAACTAAACTGCAAGAATGGTGTCTGACTTCTCTTTGGTAGTGATCCACATACAGCTCTTGCAGGGCTGAGTTCCACCGCAGCCTGCACTGGCTAACTGCATTTTGTGTTCCTTCTTGTGTTGCGGTCGTTCAGATGAGAGTGCCAGAACCACATTCGTTCTCTCGTCTTTGATTTTGTCTTTGATTTCTCCCTCTTAGCTAAAGGCACATGGAAATAAATGAGAATAGTTGATGCGCCTGATGCCATACTCCTACAAAACATGGCTTTCAACTTGCCTGTGGATTATGTTGCCTGTGGCAAGAGAGAAGATGGGTTCATGTTGCCATCCAGCATGGTATGGCTGTATCTGAATACAGTAAGCAACACTACAGTTGTTTTTAGAACAATAAAAGTGTATGAGAAAAGTGACAATTTATGTGTGGAAGGTGTTGCTACGGATCCATTACATTGGCTATAGTATTAGACCTGTTTTTCATTAAAAGAGGAAGAAAAAGGAACAGAGAAAAGACTATTATGATAAAGCTCATCTGAAACCTTTGTATCTAAAAGGAAATTGAAGATGTACTCAAGATTTACCGAGGCAGACTTCAGCTGGCAACCCCTTGGATAGACATGATGTTTCAGCAGATGATTTATTGTTTCAGAATTATAGGGTGGATGGTTGAACTTGATGATCTTGAAGGTCTTTTCCAACCTTGGTGATTCTATGAGTCTGTGATTCTTCCTTCTGCATGTGCCACTCAGTGTCCTGCTGCAGGGCTTGCTGAAGGACAGCATGGCTAGGTGGGGAAGCAGTGAGAAGCAGCAAACCCGAAGTAGACACTTGACTCTGAGTTCTGCATTGCCTTTGTTATCCTAAACACTTCTCAGGATTTACCTGCAGTGTTGGTCTGGTACCTGTCAATGTTCTGTTGGGGAGATTGAAGTTGATGGTGGAACATTTGTGTTAGAATACTACTGATGTGGAGCAAGTGCTGCATGGGCTTGTGGTGTTTGAGGGGGAAAAGTGGGAATAAATCCTCGTAGCCTCTCGAGTAACTTTAGCATAACATACTTAAAATCATAGAGTTACCAAGGCTGGAAAAGACCTTCAATATCATCAAGTCCATCCATCCACCCTACAACCCTGGACGGCACACTGCTGAGCTACACTAACTGGCACGCAAACGAGCCTTCTGGCAAAGGAGAGGAGGTGTGTGTGGAGATGTACACCGGTGGCACCTGGAACGACAACCAGAATCACCTCACTGTCTGCCAGATTTAGGGCTTCTCCCAGCTGCCTGCAATACCTGTCCCTTGTCTCTTTGCTTCTAGGTTGGGAACTCAGATAACACAGCATGAAAAATAAAAGAAGAAGCCCTTTATCAGCCTGACCTGGCTTTTAAACAAACACCAGCCACTAAGAGGAAACTCACTGTCCACTGAGATTCTCAGCGCATCTGCCTGTGGGTTGCTGCTGCTCTGTCACCCTGCTGACTCACTCCAAGTGTAGAGTTACTGTGCACACACCTGAAGTGACTTGTGGCTACCAGATCTCTCTTCACCTCCATATCCACAATACTCTAAGTTGTGGGTATTTTGATCCCTTTCTGCAAGTTTCCCTCCCCAAGCCTATCCGCACAGCACTGCTGCTGCTCTTTTCGTCTTTGCCCATCTTCACCCATAGCAGACCCCCTGAACAAGCAGCGCTGCTGGGGTGATGCAGAGCTGTGAGCACAAGGGGCAGTTGCCCACCTTCTGCTTGCCATAGGAAAGCTTTAGAGTCAGCAGGTCTTCAACACAGCTTAGACAATGAAGGCTCTGCACAAGCTCCACAACACAGAGCAATTGCTCCATAGAACCGTAAAGGTTGGAAAAGACCTTCAAGATCATCAAGTCCAACTGACCACCCTCCAGCCCCCAAATGCTAACCCAGCTCCCTCCCAAAACACCCTATCTGCCCATTTGTTGAACTCCTCTAGGGGCAGTGCCTCCACCCCTTCCCTGGGCAGCCTGTTCCAAGGCCTCTCCACTCTTCATGGGAAGAAGCTTTTTCTAAGATCCAATCTGAACTTCCTGTGGCACAACTTGACACCAGTTCCTCTGGTCCTATCGCTACTCCCTAGGGAGAAGAGACCAACATCTGCCTTATTACATTCTCCCTTCTTATTCCACACCTGGGTGCAGAAAACTATAGTACAGTTGCAGTTAGTATTAGATTGCACCAGTGAGTAAAGTCCCCATGGAATCTCCGGGCTTCATTTGTAGGATGCTCCATATGTCTTTCTGTTCAACTACTTTGAATACCCCACCAATAGCCATCAAAAGAGTTCCTTGCTGAAGTGCCCACCAATTCAAAGGGATGCTAACAGCCCGTGCTCTGCTGTACTGGGTGCTGCAGTTTTGAGTCACCACTTTGATATCTTGCAGATAAGATCTGTGATCAAATCAGTGATGCTGTTCTAGATGCCCATCTCAAACAGGACCCAAATGCCAAGGTTGCTTGTGGTAAGTTGTTTAACGCTTTACTTTAGTCTTCACTCAGTCACCATTCTGGTTTTGTGATGTTTGACAAGAGCCTAGTTCATTTTGTGTGTAGATTGAATTTTCCTGGGAGAAACAGATTAGGCTCCACTAGGTGGATTTTTGAAAGAATGTCTGAGTGTTTCGTTGATGAGTTAATTTACTGTATTTAATAAAGTGTGATTCTTTCAGTCAAAGTCCACATAACTGCTTGTTTGGCTCCTTCAGACGGAGTTGTGCAAACGGCTCTCAGGTCATTACCCCAGTTCATGTCTTATGTAACTAAGCCCCATCATCAGATTCTTCTTCCTGGGACTGGAGACAAGCTTGTGAACTAGCTGATGACTGATGAGTTCTATTTGTCTTCAGTGTGTGTTTTAGAGTGATTAATTTGATTTAGAAATCAAAACTTGGGGCTGTATTTCCCTAAGATCTCTGCATATCCCTGAATCATGCTCAGTGGTTTGACTTTTTCATTTGCAGATTGGACACACTAGTCCTTTCCTGATTTTTCAGAGGTATGGTGAATGAAATGAAAATAGTTTGTTGTAGAAGGAGCTAAATACTCAAAACCTGGGTAGTGGGGCCTTTCCAGGGTCCATCAGATCACTCAGAATCCCATAAACACACCCAGAGTTACTCGTCTCAGCAGGCTGGGTTATTGTGCTGCTGTGATCCTGACATCTTCTCTCTTTCCAGAGACAGTGTGTAAGACAGGAATGGTGTTGCTCTGTGGAGAAATCACATCCCGTGCTATTGTGGATTACCAACGAGTTGTCCGAGATGCAATTAGACATATTGGCTATGATGATTCAGCTAAAGGTTGGTGGAAACACTCAAAGGTTAAAGGAGCTGGGTCTCTTTAGCTTGGTAAAAGGGAGACTGAAGGTTGACCTCATTAATGTTTTTGAATATGGAAAGGGTAGGTGTCAGGAGGATGGAGCCAGGCTCTTCTCAGTGGCATCCAATGATAGTACAAAGGGCAATGGGTGTAAGATGGAACATAGGAGGTCTCACATAAATATGAGAAGAAACTTTGTGGTGAGGGTGCTAGAGCACTGGAATGGGCTGCCCAGGGGGATTGTGTAGTCTCCTTCACTGGAGATGTTTAAAACCCGCCTGGATATGTTCCTGTGCGACTTGGTCTAGGTGATCCTGCTGTGGCAGGGGGATTGGACTAGGTGATCTTTTCAGGTCCCTTCCAATCCCTAACATTCTGCGATTCTCTGAACCCCTAAGAACAAGCAATATGGAACCTTTAAGAGATTTTGGTTAACAAAACACCCCCAGTAGTTTCCTGTAGCCCTTTAGTTCCTGTTGGATTTACAGTAAGATTGTGGTGGGAAAATGTGATAGAAGCCCATCTTCAGGTTACCTCCACCATCACGTAACACTGGCAAGTCTAATAGGTCATAAAGCTCCTTTTTAGCCCAACTGCCAGAAATTATAAGGGAAGAGGCAGTCGTCCTCCAGTAAAAACCCCATAGTTATGCAGAGGTGCAGTAAAAAGCTAAAACAAACAATTGTACAGAGAAGTATAGCTCTCTCCTCTGCATAGCCTGTGTACAAGAGGTAGAGGGTGTCTCCCAACGGGATCATGTCCCTGTGGATGTGTGTGCATGTTACACTGGCTGAGCATGGGCTTGGTCAGCTGGTGACAATATCTTAGTTCTAGGAAGGGCTGGGTTTGGAGAGAAACAAGTTGCAATTTATGTGTCTAGGGACAGGTGGGTAATTTTGCCGCAATCTTCTGTAAGTCTTTCCATTTCCTTTTCAAACCTCCCTTTTGGCTTTTCTAAGTTATGTAAAATAAAATTCCCACTTCCAGATTTGCTGTCAGACTTGGAGCTGGTTTTCCTGGTGTCTCTCACACAAACTGCCACGAGAGATTTAGGGAGAGACTCCACGTTACATGCACTACAAGTACTGCATGAGAGAGCAGAGCCTTCAGCTGCGGAAAACATCAGCTCATAGGAATTTACATGCAGGACTTTAGGGCTCTTTCTTTGGGAGCGGCTCTTTATTTACTTTTTGGATGTGTTTTCTGCAGTTAACAATTCATAATCTGCATTGGCTTGGCACAGAGTGCCAGTGCAAGAGAAGACAAGCAGTAGCAAGCCATACAGGCAACTCTGGATACTCCACCCAGCCCCAGAAAGACAACCCCTCACCCCACCTAAAAATAGCAGTTAGGTTTTGAGTTCAGAATCCTTGAGAGGGAAAATTCTGCTGTATGGTTCTGTGTTGGTCTCCTTCATTGTGACAGCCAAAGATAATTGACTACTGTTCTCTTTTCTAAACAGGCTTTGACTACAAGACCTGCAATGTTTTAGTGGCACTGGAACAGCAGTCTCCTGACATTGCTCAAGGTGTTCATCTACACAGGAATGAAGAGGATGTTGGTGCTGGAGATCAGGTAGACATCACATCATACCTAAATCACCAAAGCTGTCTAAATGGAAAAGAAGTTGACTGCGCCCCATTAGCATTGTCTTGTTTTCCAAATCAAAATCTCTTCCATCTCAGTCTGCCCCAGAATAAACCCCATGTTTTTATTAAAAGAGATGGAAGTTCTTTGGGTTGGACTTTTGCTGGCTGGCTGTTACATAGTGAGCACTCCATGCAGGTCAGGAGAGCTCTGGCAGTTAGTAGCATCTGAGGATGGGTCCCGTAGAACAGCAAAGGATTTTTGCTGATGTATTTCTTGTTGAGTAGCTTTAGGTTCATCAGTCCATTCTTCTTGCAGTCAGACTTGTAAGAGAGAGTGTGCAAAGGATCTTTGCACTGTCACAGAGCTCCTGAGATCTTACAGAGCAAAACAGCTAGGTGATGTTTCAAGTGTCTTCATCATTAGTACCATGAAGGCAAGTACATCACATTGTAATTCTCTCTGATTTCCCAGTGGCAGCTACTACAATCACTGTTCCACGTAATTAAGCTTCATTTCTATGATCTAAATAAGGCAAGCAGATAATTATGGCATGTTCTCAAGAGAAAGACGCCAATACAAAACCTCCATAATCTGAGCAACGCCAGCATGAGTTTCACCTTTACAGTTGTTATCATTAGAACTAATATCTATCTTATAACAATGATGTTGGGAACCATAAAAGGAGCTTTCAGAGTCCAGGAGCCAAGCTAAAATTGTTCCAAGACCTCTTGAGGACTGAAAGAAGATGATTTTATGCTGTCATGGGGGCACAACACGACATAAGATGCAAAGATACCCGAGTTTCTTTGGCACTTTGATGGCCTCCCTTCCCATTGCATCAATTACCTTCCTGCCTTTAGTCTTTTTTAAATCAGAACACACAGCAGATGAGCAAAAATACAGTTCTGCTAGCTGTGTTTAAAAATGGCAATCTTGGGCACCACAGTGTAGAAAGGATATCAAGGTGCTGGAGAGGGGGGAGAGAGGGGCAACTGGGCTGATGAGGGGTGTGGAGAACAGGTCTGATGGGGAGAGACTGTAGAAGCTGGGGCTGTTCAGCCTGGAGAAGAGGAGACTGAGGGGAGACCTCACTGCTCTCTACAACTACCTGAAGGGAGGTTGAAATGAGGCAGGGGTTGGCTTCTTCTCCCTTGGAATTAGTGACAGGACAAGAGGAAATGGGGTCAAGTTGTGCCGGGGGAGGTTCAGGTTTGGATTTTAGGAGCAACTTCTTCCTGGAAAGAGTGGGGAGGCCTTGGAAAAGGCTGTATAGGGAGAGGGTGAAGGAAGGTGCCATCCCTGGAGGGGTTCAACAAACAGGCAGACAGGGTGTTTTGAGAGACGGGTTAGTGGTTGGAGGTTGTAGGGCAGACCGTTGGACTTGATGATCTTGAAGATCTTTTCCAACCTTGACAATTCTATAATTCTATAAGAGACTCTGCAACCCCTCAGGGTAGTGATAACACCTTTCCTATGGCAGAATAGTCCTGAGATTGTTTGCTGCAAAAGATTTTTTTTTAAGAGAAAGAACCCCATTTTTTTCAAAGCAACTTAACTGTTGTTGCCCAGGTTTCCAGCTCAACAAGCAAACCTTCAGTCTTTCAGTAGGAAAATTGCCGGAACGTGGTTTGTTTCTCATGACTTCGTAACATGTTGGAGCCTGATCTCAGTTGAGACTTCTTGCCCTGTAAGGCAAAACCACGCAAAGTAAACCTGGGGGTGATGTTTACACCTGGCTTCAGATGAAATCTCGTTGCCTTTGTCTATGATGCTTTTAACAGTGACTGAGGTGTATCTTTTCATCCTGTAGGGTTTGATGTTTGGATATGCAACAGATGAAACAGAGGAATGTATGCCTCTAACCATAATCCTGGCTCACAAGCTGAACGCCAGGTTAGCAGAGCTGAGGCGCAGTGGAGAGCTTCCTTGGCTGAGGCCGGACTCCAAGACACAGGTAAATGCTACTGCTCATAGTCCTTTCCAGAAATCTTAAATATTTTTAAAGATGGCAATGCATGGTGTTCAGAGTATCAGGGTAACCTAGAAGTAGCTGGTATGTAACCTACAAGCAGCAGGTAAAGTGTTTCCAATACTTATGACACCATTGCTGGGCACTGGAACAGGCTGCCCAGGGAGGTGGTGGAGTCACCATACCTGGAGGTGTTTTAAAAACAAGTAGCTAGAGTGCTTGAGGCCATAGGCTAGGGGTTAGGGAGATGTTGGCATGATGGCTGGACTTGATGACCTTGAAGGTCCTTTCCAGCCATAATGATTCTGTGATTCTGTGTTCTCCTTGGCCAAGCCGTGTCAGAGTGCCAGGAGCCTACCAGTGAAGAAAGAATTGACCCTTCACACCTAGGTGGTCTCTGAAAAACCGACAGGCGATCCAATGGATTTATTTTTATTTAGGGATTCAGGATTGACATTTAGGGTGAAGCACTGAGAATGTTCATTTTTGAGCTTTGGGAGTTTCCCTGGAAATCCCAACCAAAAGACACAATTTGGGCAATTTCATAGAAAATCAGGTTGTCCGTAGTAAACTCTTTTTTTTTTCCTCCTTTTCCTCAGGACAGCAAAATGGCTGAGAAAATGAGCTTCATTTCTCATCCCTTGGTGATAATGTGAGCAGTAATTTTTGTAATCACAGAATGGCCAGGGTTGGAAGGGACCTTAAAGATCATCCAGTTCCAACCCCCCAGCACAGGCAGGGGCACCTTCACTACGTCAGGTTACGCAGGGCCCCAGCTAACCTGACCTACAACACTTTCAGGGATGGGGCAGCCACAACTCCCTTGCACAACCTGTTCCAGCATCTCACCACTCTCACAGGAAAGAATTTGTTTCTCGTGTCCAACCTCAATCTCCCCTCCTCAAGTCTGGAACCTTTTCCTTTGTTCTCTCACTACACACCCATATAAAAAGCCCTTCCCCAGCTTTCTTGTAGCCCACTTCAGAGATTGAAAAACTGCTAGAAGGTGACCTGGGAGCCTCCTCTACTTTGGGCTGAACAACCCCAACTTGCTCAGCCTTTCCTCATAAGGGAGGTGGTCCAGCCCTCTGGTCAGTTGAGTTGCTCTCCTCTGGACGCATTCCAGGAGCTCTCTGTGCTTCTGATGTTGGTGACTCCAGAACTGGACACAGTACTCCAGCTGGGGTCTCACAAGTGCAGAGTAGAGGGGGAGAATCACCCCCTTAACTGACTGTCACTGCTTCTTTTGATGCAGCACAGGTCACAGTTGGTTTTCTGGGCTGCAAGCGCACGCTGACAGCTCCTGTGAAACCTTTGGCAGTGACCACAATAGTGTCATCATTGACATTCTGTTCTGATTTTGTTTTTGGAATATCATAGCATGAAGTTTGATGTTGATCAGTAACAACTTTTATAGCAGCTTAGGTTTTTTTCCTCCCTGTTCTGTTCAGGTGACAGTTCAGTACATCCAGAAGAACGGAGCAGTGATCCCGGTGCGTGTTCACACCATTGTGATATCTGTGCAGCACGACGAAACTGTTTCACTGGAGAACATGCGCAAAACCCTGAGGGAGCGTGTGATCCAGGCTGTTGTCCCTGCAAAATACTTGGATGAGAAGACTGTTTATCACCTTCAACCAAGTGGGCGCTTTGTTATTGGAGGACCTCAGGTTTGTCTGGTGGTTTTCGGGTGCTTCTATCAGCTTGTCCTTGCCACCGGGTGTGAGACTTGAACAAAATGCTCCACTTTCTGGCATGTCTGTCCCAAGGTGCCAAGTGGAAATTTGGGAGCAGCCTCCATGGGTTATTTGGCTGCTTTGCACCCAAGTCACCTCTGAGGACATGGCTGTATCCTATGTGGGCTGTGACCAGGCAGCAGGTTAAGCTCAATCTCATGCTGCATGTGGAATGTCCAGCCCAGCTCTGGATTTCCTCTAAGCTGGCACTGAGTGAGACACTCATTTCTCAGAGATCTGGGCAAGAGAAGCTTTGCTTCTCTTACAGCAAACCTGGCTCTCAGGTCTGTAGAGCTCATGCTGTCCCACATGACACCAGCGAGGTGGTCTGAAAATCAGCTCCTGGAATGTGTCTGCTGTTGTGCAAGCAAATGTTGATTTTGCCTTATCTAGGCAACGCAGGAGCTGGGATTTATAATTTGATCCTTCACTTATGGAAATCAGACAGAACTTCAACTTTCTGTAGTGTCAGGACATTTGAGATTTAGTTTTCCAAAACACATTGGCTGTTCCCAATGTTTTAGTCTTCAGTTCCCTTTGCAACTGTTGCAGCCAAACTTCAAAGTTCATTCCTGAAGGTACATCTGATTTTACAACAACTCCAAGTAGATGCTTGCCCTTTGCTGTTTGGATTAATTGTATTTACTGGAATTTGCCACAATTATTTCTAAGTTTCTGTGTGGCTTTTCCTTTGCATTTGTGGCACTAGGGAACAGGGTTTAGTGGGCAGGATGGGGTTGGGTTGACTGTTGGACTTTATGATCTTTTAAGTTTCTTCCAACCTTAATGATTCTGTGATGCTATGCGTAGCTCCATAGAACACGCAGGGAGGTGTTGAGGTAAATCATTGTAATTTTATGCATCACTGACATCCTTGACTGTGGACAAGCAGAGAGACAAAGCTGAGCAGTAACTTGAAGCAAAGGACCCGTAGCAGCAATCACAGCTTCTCACAAATAGAAGGAACGTTTTTTCCCTGCACCCATTCAAATTGTATTTGGCCAAGCAGCCAGGAGAACCTTTTCTGCTCTTGTGGTGGAACTGCATTGCTTGTGTTTGCACATACAAACACAGGCACATGCAGGCCGTGTCTGCAGCTTTGAAAGTTTACTTAGTATGGGCCAATCTGCCTGTGTGGCCATGGCCTTAGAGCTGCCATCATGACTTGTGCAATTTGCAATGGCTTTGCAGCAACTAGAAAATAATTAATTCTTTCCATGTCTTTTACACCTTGAACTACCTGACTGCTTTTCATAGGAGTATTACTCAGCTTTCTGCTGACGCTAGCTGGAGGAGGCTTCAGCTCAGTTCATCTAAGGAAGACACCTGTATTTCATTGGGGGTTTTCACCTTACATTTTTGAGGCCCATGATGCCTCGAATTCTGGCTGTGGCAAAATTAGTAATCTTGGAGCTGTCGCCAGTTTCCCAGCAGCAATGCCTGCTGATACTGTGACAACATGAGAGCTCATTGCAAATGTTACTCTGTGTGCCCAACAACAGCATTTGTGCTCTTTCAGCTTCTTTAAATTGAGGGTTCAGAGGCGGGTTTTAGTGGCTTCTCCCCCTTTCACCTGTCTGTTTCTCTTCGTCTCACTCAGTTTTGCAGTCAAGTCACAATGGCACACAAGCATCCTCATTGCAGCTGCCCATGCCATCAGAGATTAAGGTTTGTGTCAAGCAGAAGAGCCCTAGGAGGCCAGGAACCTTGAGACAAGCTCAGCAGTCTGAAGTTCAGACTGACATTTCACTGCTTTCCTGGCAGACTGGAGCAAACAGTGACAAAGGTTTCCTCTTGTGTGCAGGCACAGCCTTTCTAAGAAAAACCTGGACTCTCCACTTCTGTTTGCCATGCAAACATTCCAGCAGTTGAATTCTACTGACATGATATTCTGTAGAAAAAGAATTTCAAACCTGCTTGTACCAGGTGGAGACAGAATTTCAAATCTGACTGTTTTTCCATTTACATCAAAAAGCCTATAGTGAAACTGGGGAGTCAGACAATTATTCAGGTACTGATCACCTAACCAAGACTGAGTGAAGGTATCAAGAACTTGTGAGGGCAATCAGGACAGCTGAGGATGCAGCTAGAATGTTATCTGTGCTTCCTTACTGAGCATTTTATAACATTGATCCTTAAGAATCTGCTCTCAGAATGAAGCAATGCTTTGTTCTCAATTACTTGTAATCGACTGCTACTCCATGCACGTTGTGTATGTTTTAAGTTAGCTTGAAATATTTTGGGGTTGGATTTGGAATATGGGGGTATGTAGGGCTTTTTACACAGGTGTGTAGCAAGAGGACAAGGGAAAAGGTTCCAGACTTAAAGAGGGGAGATTGGGGCTGAACATGAGGAACAAATTCTTTCCTGTGAAGGTGGTGAGATTCTGGAACAGGTTGCCCAAGGGAGTTGTGGCTGCCCCTCCCTGGAAGTGTTGTAGGTCAGGTTGGCTGGGGCCCTGAGTAACCTGACCTAGTGAAGGTGCCCCTGTCTGTGCAGGAGGGTTGGAACTGGATGATCTTTAAGGTCCCTTCCAACACTGACTATTCTATGATTCCATGATTCTATGATGCCAGTCTCTGTAATGATAGTCCTCTGGAAGGGCTGGCTGCCAAGATCTGTGTAATGATGTTCAAACCAGCAAATTTGGGCTGGTAAATGTAGAAACAGACATGTTGTTTAATATTTGCACTGTTTTAAATCTGGAACAAAGCCTGATTTTTTCATTTTACTTATTTATGTAACTGTGTAAAATCTCTCAGTGGTTCCTCTGTGGCACACAGTGTGTTAGCAACATTCTGCACTCAGATCGGATGTGGCAGATTGGTCTAACCCAGAGCTCTGGGACTGTCTGGAACACTTGCTTTTGACACAGGCAGCAAGTTCTCTGGCTCTCTGGACACGAATCTGATTGCTTCATTGCCAAACACAATTAGTGGACAGCTTGTCCTATAAATCTGGCTTTAAAGAATGTTTATAGCTGCTGTTGTAACTCAGTGACATGAGTTTGTTCCTTCAGCTACTCCACAGCACTCCATATGCCGTGAACTTCCTTACACACGGCTGTAATCGTGGAAGTACACACAGCCTTGTCTGAGACTTATAATTCAGTATCAGTTGTAAACCAGACAATTTCTTGTACTGATTCAGGGTGATGCTGGTGTTACCGGTCGGAAGATCATTGTGGATACTTACGGTGGCTGGGGAGCCCATGGAGGTGGTGCCTTTTCTGGCAAAGACTACACAAAGGTGGACCGATCTGCTGCATATGCAGCCCGCTGGGTGGCCAAGTCTCTGGTGAAAGCTGGCCTCTGTCGCCGTGTTCTGGTTCAGGTATGGTTTGCTCTAAGTGTTGCCTAGCTCAAAAATAGTTTTACTTTTCAGCTTTATCTTGGCTACACATTGTACAAGACGCTGTAGTAGAAGCAATCTTGGTGATGGCTTGGCCTTGAAGAAAGGAAGATCTTGGTGTTTGGTTCAAGACCACTGTAATGTCACACAGCCTATGAGCTTTGCATTTAGCTTTCATTTTATTAGCTGATTTTCTGGACATTTATTGATCCTTCAGTACTTTGCCACTTACTGTCATGGCAATGAGCATGGGGTGGCTGGATAATGGGGAAGAGCATTATCCAGAGACTTCAGCAGCTTCAGAGTTTTGTCTCTCTTTTTTTTCTGCAAGTCCAGATCAAGTGGCTGGAGTCCCTCTGCTATGAGGACAGGCTGAAGGAGCTGGAGTTGTTCAGCCTAGAGAAGAAAAGGCTTTCGGGGGGAACAGATAGTGATCTGCCAGTCCCTGAAGGGGACTACAAGAAGGCTGCAGAGAGACTGTTTATGAAGGCCTGTAGTGATAGAACGAGGGGCAGTGGATTCACATTAGAGAAGGGCAGATTGAATTGGGCTTTTAGGAAGAAGTTCTTTAGCAGGACAGGGGGTTGAACATTGGAACAGGTTGAGCACTGGAACAGGTTGCCCAGGGAGGTTGTTGAGGCCCCCAGCTCTGGAGCTATTCAAGGTGAGGCTGAAGAAAGCTCTGGGCAGCTTGATCTGTTTGAGGCTGTCCCTGCTCACTGCATGGGGGGTTGGACTAGGTGGCTCCTAGAGTCCCTTCCAACCCAGGCCATTCTGTGATTCTGAGATTGTGCAGATACGGGAAGTGAAGAGAACGCCTTAGTTTTCCTGAGGTGGTTCGTTCCGTCTTCTGTTTCCCTCTGAGGTGCCGTGTTTATTCATTACCCACATTATATTTCTTGCCGTAGGTTTCTTATGCCATTGGGGTTGCTCATCCACTGTCCATTTCACTGTTCACTTATGGAACTTCAAAAAAAACAGAGAAAGAGCTGCTGGACATTGTGCACAAAAATTTTGATCTTCGGCCTGGAGTCATTGTCAGGTAAAGAAACACACAGACAGGACAACATCTTGTCAATCACATCCTGGAAATGATGCAAACTCATTTAGTGTTACGGTGTAGAAGGTAGCCTTGAGCCAGCGTGGGATTGTTCCATTGCAGTACAGCAGTCTTTCTCTCATTCTGGCCCTCTGCCAGTCTTCCCAGTTAATGTTTTCTTTGGATCCACCTGTGTGCCATGTTTTTAAGGTTACAAGTGCACTTTCAAGTTTCATAGGAAGTTTTCTACACATAATTTGGTCCTATGTAGCATGAGGAGTTCATATCAAATCAAACATTGAAGTGTTCCAAGTTACTGTGCTCTGAAGAAAATATACATTTGGTTTTACAAAAAGAACTGAAGGTTAATTAATCTTTTCCATTAACATTAATAATCCTTAATAATAAGGACTATTTCCTGTGGCCCTGAAGTATTTCACATTGATGTTTTGTTGTCACTTCTGTGGTTCTCCACTGGACAAGTCCAATGCTATCCTCACATCCCCAGAACACACTTGCTTGACCAAGGGCATCTGTTGAAATGAATATTAGCATCAGGATTTTAATGGTAGTTACCATAAAGTATCTTAATGAAAAGTATTCTCTCTTCTTTTTATTAACCACCCAGGGATCTGGACCTAAAGAAGCCCATTTACCAGAAGACTGCATGTTATGGTCACTTTGGAAGAAATGAATTCTCTTGGGAAGTGCCTAAGAAACTCGTGTTTTGACACTGTCAGTCACCCCTTCCAAACTGAAAGAGAGTCCGCTAATGACAAGAATGCTTCCAATGATCAGATCCGACAGCTTTGTAGTCCACAAAAGGAATTTTAGATTTTAAATGGAAAGAAAGAAAGAAAAAAAAGGATATTTTCTTGGAAATTGATTTTTTTAACCCTTAGTGTCTCTCATTATCTAAGGTATAAAGGACAGAGTCTGTTTTCCCAATCAGCGTAAGACAGCCAAATACTGTTCATTCTTATTGCTGCTCTGTTGGTTTTTCATAAAGGCAAAGTATGACTCAGGTACGCAAACCAGTGGCTGAACCTCAACCCTTGTGTGGGCAAAGGCAAGGAAGATGACTGTCCCAAGTCTGACTGAGGATCAGCAGATCTCTTACTTCTAATTAGACAACGGGAAATTCTGGGGTCCAATTTCCTTACTTGCATACAGCTGGGCTTGCTTGAAGGGGAGAAGGCTGAACACCACATAACTGTAGCTCAGCTTCTTTTGTAGAAGCTGTTAACATCTGTGTAATATTTAAATTGCCTTCACTACATCCATGCTGTTGCTGTTGTGTTTCAGTTCCCTGCATTTTTGAAGCCTAAGTGTTCTCCTGAAAATAACAATCACAGAATAAAGAGCATTTTCCTACCAGCTATACAAAGGTGCCTCTCCTTCAATGTTGTGTTGTTTAATGTTGCAGTGTAATGATCTAGCTCAATACAGCCTCGTAAACTCTTGTAGGATTTTTAGTTTGCCAACTTTTTTTGAGTTTTATTCTATTCTGGACTTGTGATATGGATTTCTCTTTCAGTATGTGTGGATCACTGCTTAGTCCTTAGTGAAAAAGTATTAGATTTGAATTTTTAGCTCATCTTCAGTATTCTCTCTGATAATTTTTGCTCCCAAACGTTGGGTTTATTGCATGGCTCACTGGGTTTGGGTTTGGTGTATTTTGGGAATGAATTAAGTGCATAGAAATTAATGCAAAACATCAACAAACACCTAGAGCATGAGGTTAGACTCTGGACCAGCACCTCCTCAGCGGTCTCCTGTGGAAAGCTGGCCACTAGATGCTGTGGGAGCAACCTGTACATGTTCCTCTTGGTGCCAGTGCAGGGGCACTGAGTCAGGGCACCACCATCCTTCCTCTGCTGCTGGAGACAAAGACAACCCAGGGTGGCTGGTGGTCTGATATGCTGGGCAGGAGCTACATGGGACAAGGATGTGTTGGAGTTTGTGTGCTACACCTCCTATAAAGCCACCAGCTAGTTTTGCAACACGCTGTGGATTCATTCCTGGTTTGTTTAGACTACGAGGGTATGAAATCACATTTATCCTCTGTGATCTGTTCTGTTTGTCAGTAGGCTTCCAGGCTGGACTTAATCCTGCCATGCAAAGGTTGCCAGTGTTTGGTCTCCAAGAGCCACTTCGTCTTGGCCGTGTGTCTTAAGCAGCATTGTATTAGATTTTTTGTGCTGTAGAAGTGCTGCCACCCCACGTTTCTCTCCTGGTACAGTGTCTTCAAACAGCTGTTGAGGGGGAACAGAAGGTCTGGCTGTGTGATCATTGAAGGAAAGCCGCTTCACTCTCTTCAAGTGCAGTACCAGCACACCTTTTGCCTGTTCAAGCTGGAAGTTGTCCCACTTTATTAATGGTAACTCTCAGCAATGTGTATAAGAGGCCGGATAAGGAAATGATTAGGAAATGATAATTTCTGCTGCCACAAAACTGGTTTGTGGAATAGTTACAATAGTGCACATCCATATCAGGACACCCCTGTTGCCTTTGGCTTCACTTCCTCAGGATCTCCTGGTCACAAGGTGCTCTACTACAGCCAGCAGAAGGAAATAAAGGAAAAATAAATGAGAAGAACCCTGAACAAATTGTATAGCTGTATAGATGCTGCAGTTGGAAAATTACCAATATTTTCAGATGTATAGACTTGTGCTTTCACAAGGAAAAAGGTCCATTTTGCTTTAAGATAATCGTCTTAGTGACCTGTCCTGGGAAAGGTGGACTAGATGACACTATAAAAGAGGACTGATGATCCAGCCCTGCCTCTTCTGGCTGGGGGCTTTGCCTCAGCAAAACCAGCATGGGCTCCGTCCTCCCCATTCCACTTCTGGGGTGGGGAAGAGATGACACAGAAAGGATGTGGCAGCTGGCCCAGCCCCACAGCCCTCCCAGCAACCCTGCTACACTCCTGTAGACGGAAGCAGGAGATGGAGGCCCTGCTGCCCTTCTGGGTCCAGCTGCCCTGGCCACCTGTTCTGCCTTGGGTAGGCAGCCCAAGAGAACAGGCCCTGGCTCCAACCCAGCCCAGCCTGGCCCCAGCTCCAGTCCAGTCCCAGCTTCGGCCTGGCTCCAGCCCCAGCCTGGTCCCAGCTCCGAGCTAGCAACACAGAGCAGAGAAGCAAGAACTTAGGGCCAATTTCCCCCTTCACAGGACAACCATCCAGCGACCCGTGGTGAGCTGAAGAATATTTCCTTTTCCCCTGTAGCTGAGGTGGGAGGAGGGGGAGAGAGACAGGAGGGGAATGGAACTCTCTTGGCCACGTTTGCGGCATGGGGGAGGTCTCTACTGATGCCAGCCATGCGGTCGGTTGCCATTTTGCGCTCTGCACATGGCCAGGGCCATGTGGCTGGTCGCCACCTGCTGCCACTGAGCAGCAGGAAGAGAGAGAGTTTGTCATTTCTGCCACTGAGAAAAAACTGAGGATACTCGAGTATTGGGGAGAGAAGGAACCTTAGGAGAGGCCTCTGAGAATTCCTTCATGCTTAGCTGAACTGTCTGTTCTGAAGGAAGCAGAAGGACTCAAGAATCCTTAGAGCTTGGACAAGGAAGAGAGACTGGATTATTTTAGGAAGCGTGTCTCCTGCATCGAGGAATGCAGTTCCAGATGCTGAGGAATCAGGCCTGTCCAATCAGCATTTTGCTGGAGAAGCTATGCTGAAGAATTGAAGAGTTCACTGGTCTGGATGTCCAAGGGTTTGGCATCTGCAGGCAAGAGTGGGAGATACATGAGGCGGGCCTGGAGGGTCTCTCCAAATGAATAGAAGAGAGGGTAGTTGTACCCCTCTCTGCTTGATTGACATGTTCTTTCCCCAGGTCTCTAATGCAAAAGCAACCTAAGGACCAATACAATAGTGATCTCCCATTGTATTTTTCTCAGAACATATGATGGCATTTGTGACAGATTTTCTGGTCTGTGTGCACTGACTTGCTAAACTTTTCCCTTTTTTTTTCTGTATACAGTTATAGAGTTAATAAACCTTTTTCCATTTTCCTTAAGCTATCTATTGTCTGGCAAATTTTGTCCAAGATCTCATTGAGACCTAGCTGCTTTGTTTTCTTTTCCTTTATTTTTAATTGTGGCCTTGAACCCACCACAAAATTGGTGCCGAAACCCAGGACAAAGCAGTTTATTTGATTGAACCCACTTGAATAGCTACACGTATTGCATAACAGGGCATGAAAGCAAAGCATCTCTGCCACAACAAAACCAAACAGCTGGAGCCAAAGTGATGGTAATAACCACAACAGAGTGGGTTGGAGAGGGAGTATGTGTGCCTGGATGGATCAGCAGGCTGCCAAGGTCAGCGCCCAGGCTTGACGCTGGGCAGGGAGTGACAGGCTGTGATGGAGACACTTGACCCCTTAACTAACCTTGCATCTGTTCAGCACAGGCTTCAAAGGGCAAGTGTAAGCCTGAGCCATAGCCAAGCCAAAAGCTCCTCTAGCCAACTCACAAAGGAGCAGTGCAAAGTGAGTATTGACACATATGAGCTTGAAACAGCTATCATGTGATTAATACATGATTTGTGGTGATTTTAGTTGTCCTTCCAAGAGTCATTTTTCAAGGAACAGAGAAAGCAGTGGGTACCAGAAGCCTTGCACATATGTTTCCCACTGTAAGCATTTGACCATGAGCCAACCACTCCACTCCTTCCTCGAGCTCTGCCTGCATGGCAGCATAGCTGCACGGTGTTGATCTCCCCTTGAGCAAGGATGCTATTCAAGGTTGCTTCACAAGACAGAGAGACCTACCAACACAGATTGATAGAAGAGCATATTTTGAGTTCTCTGAACTAGAGCTGGGCTGCACACCAAGTGAATCTCCTATTGAACAGGAATGGGATTCCTTACCTGAGACCAAAAGACTCTTCCTTGTCCAACGCAGAGAGCCCTTAATCACCACAGGTCCTTGGTAAGTGATTGGCAGCAAGCTGAAGTCATACTAGTGAAATCCATGTGCCTAATTCCATTAGACATACACCCATTTACCGAGTCTGAATTCAGCCATGCTCAGACTCCCCTCTGAGAGTCCACTCTGAACCTTTTGACTCAACCCAGGAGCTGAAAATTGGAAAATGTAACTTACTCTTTTTTCCATGTAGCTAAACTCGGGATGATACAGGATCTAGAGCACATTCTCTAGGTATCAAATCAATTGAGCCCTGTAGGTAAGGCTGTAGGTAAGGCACACTGATGTCTTCTGTATGGATGTGTGTGTTTATGGGTGAGAGAGACAAACACAGCCAGGGGAGGGGCAGGGAGAGAGCAGCAGCATGCAAGAGTGTGCAAACACTAGACATGTTTACAGTAAACCAGTTCATCTGAATGATTACCAGCAGGGTTGGCAGCAGCAGGGAAGCCAGACTGCCTCAGCACCATGAGAGACCTCCCCTTGCCCTCCCTAATCTGTGCTGGCAAGCTCTCCGCTGACTTTCCAGCAAGTTGGGCAATACAAGGCTCTTTAACTAATGCCTCATCCCAGCATTGACACACACACAGTTAAATCATCAGTGACCCACGGACCCACAACTTTGTGCCTCACGCCAGGGCTTCGGTGCTGAGGCTCCACAAGCAAGAAATAACAAGCTGCTGGTTGCCCACAGGAATAATGTTGTTGAGACCTTTCCTGCTCTGGAAAACCCAAGTTTTAATTAGCCTCATAGTGCTTCTTGCAGGTAAGATATTGCCATTCTTGAATATAACCAACAAGCCTTTAAATGGTCTCGGTCATAGAGAAATGGAGTGTGCCACTGAGGAGCTCGGCTCTGGGGGCCACTCAGAGGCAATCAGGTTGCCTACGGGTCAGAGCAGATGGGTCTCTGCCCAGTTTATTCCCATTGGAGCCCTGACTGCAGCAGCTACACCCGTTATCACCTGGGCTGCAGAACAGTGGCATAGTTCCATTCACAAGTACTGTTTGGTGGTATTTGGGGCTTGTTCATGTGTCAAAAGGAATTGATAACCAGCTCTGTACCTGCTTCTCTTTGATTTAGATCTTACTGAGATCGGAGCTTTTGACAGCTCAACGGAATGTGAAATGGCAACCGTCGATGCTATAAATGACAAACTCAAGGTAAGAGCCTGGCAGTGTCTGCCCATGGCTGCTCTGCACTCACCTCCTGTGGCACTGGGGGGAGCAGGACCCACATGGCTGCCAGGACAGCCAGTGCGTTGCCTGGCTCAAACCCAAAGCTCCTGCTGGGGAGGGCAGCGCAAGAGCGCTAATGGATATAAGTTGCTTCTGGGGAGATTCCAACTGAACACCAAAGGAATATTTTTCACTGTGAAAATAGTTAGACATAGGAATAGACTTCCCAGGGAAGTGGTGGATTCCACAGCTATCGACAGATCTAAGGCTCAGTTTGACAGGGTGCTAGACCATCTCGTTGAAACTGGATTACTTTAATTTAAGGGTTAGACTCATTGATCTTTGGGGTCCCTTCCAACCTGGTCTACTGTGATACTGTGATAAATGTGTCCCTCAGCCTGGTGTCTTTGGCTCTGCTACTGCTAGGTAAAAGCACAGCCAGTAGAGGTGTATTTTCCAGCTTTGTTTTCTTGTATGTATGTAAAGCACCTGTTACACCTTCTGCCTCACATCCATAGTGCTGTTTTCAATCCCAGTTTCAACTACAAAGTGCTAAATGTTTGAGCATGTGGGAGATAAGGGTGACAAGCCAATGTGCTGTATAGAGAGATGATACAGAAGTTGTTTATTAAGAAAAGCTACCAGATTTCTTACAAAGACCTTGTGGGGAATTAGTGCTAGTTAAAGCAATTGGATTGTCAAGATTATCCTTGTATGTTTGAACAAGAAAAAGAGGGTGGAAAAAAGTTACCACCTTCACAGATTAATTCAAAGGCCTTTCCTCATCAACTCACTCTTTTTTCTCCCCTAACTCTATAGAAATATTCAGAATGCCTCCCCAAAATCATTGCCAAGGGGGAACAAGCTTCCATCAATTTCCTTGCCTGGACACTGCAAAAATCACTTGATCGCTTGCGTGCTGCCCAAGCCAAATGTAAGTCCCATCCTGACCCACTGCCCTTCTTTAATGGGCCTTCAGCAAAGTGGCAGTGAAGAACCATGAGGGAAGCACAAGCACAAGCTTGAGCTAAGCATCCACATGTCTTGGGGCAACAAATAAGATAAAGCAGACTGCCCAGGGAGGAGGTGAAGGCACCATCCCTGGAGAGGTTCAACAAATGGGCAGATTTGAGTTCCAGGAGATGGGTTAGCAGTTGGGGGTTGTAGGGCTGATGGTTGGACTTGATGATCTTGAAGATCTTTTCCAACCTTGGTGATTCTGTGATTCTATCTCAGCAACAAGGCAGAAATCAAGACCGTGTGGTGGTGGGGTGTGGTGGCACAGCAGCATCAAGACATAGGGTCTCCCTGTCCCAGAGCCCAGCTGAATATCAATGCAGAGGCAGCACGGCCTCCCTACCCTTCAACAAGATCCTCTTTGGTCTCTGGGAATGAGGATGTTGGGCAGATTTTTTCAAGAAATATGTGGATAGATTTAGCCACAATAGCACTGAATGTCACTGCTGAGAATACAAACGACACTTTGAGCTGCTTTTAAAGTGCAACTGGGGCTGGCAGGGATTTTGCCATCACAGTGACAAGTGACGGAAAAATTTGGAACTGCCAAAAGGGGAAAAGAAAGGTTTTAAGGAGACAAATGGAAATGCTAATGTGACAAATTCATCTGGCGTGGGCAGATATCACCCACAACCAGGTCAGTTACTGTGCCTCTGGGTTGCTCAGGAAGGGGGAGGCTTTTGTACCCACTTTCACACTGATTTTCTGTTTTCTGTATCTCTTTGCATCTTTTTAATCTACTCAAAAGTCTGCAAGCAGCTACCTGCGTGCCCGCACCCAGAACCCCCTAGGAATGGCGGGCTGGTGTGTGTCACCATTGACAACACTCAGTACTGCAAGCCCATGTGTAATGAGGTAATGTCCACAGCTCACTCCTGCCCTACAAATATTTGTTGTGTAAGGCACAACTTTCCTTGTGAATAAGTGTTTTTCCTCCCTTAGGCCAGGGAGAGCTTGTAGTGTTTGTATTGACCTCGAATCCATTGTGGTCAAGAGGACAAAGAGGGTGTTGGGATGGATCAAGAGCAGTCTGTCTAGCAGATCAAACGAGGTTCTTCTACTCCGTTATTTTGCTTTAGTGAGATCACAACTGGAATCCTGTGTCCAGTTTAGCATAGAGCTACGAGGATGGCGGGGGGTCTTCGAACAACTGCCTTATGAAGAGAGATTGGGAACACTAGGAGTTTCTAGTTTAGACAAAAGAAATCTATGAGGGGATTTAATCACTGTCTATACATCCATGAGGGCTGGATGCCAAGAGGAAAGGAGTCCTCTCTTTTCAGTGGTGTCAGACAGGCCAAGGGGTAATGGATGCAAGATTGAACACAGGAAGTTTCACCTCAATCTGAGGAAAAACTTCTTTACAATAAGAGTTATTAAATCTTGGAAGGGATTGCCCAAGGAGACTGTGGAGTCTGCTTCTCTGGAGATGTTTCAAACCCAGCTGGATGTGGTTTTGTGTAGTTGATTTAGGCTTTGTAGGCAATTGTAGACAAATTCAGCAATTTGTCTCCATGATGCAGCCTAAGGCACCATTTGTTTAGTTTCCTCATCTCTGTTTTCCAAGGGTTACGACTTCCAGTTCCTCAGGAGAAGCAGACTGTATGAAGTGTGTGGCAATGTCACCAGTTTTGCCTGGACAACGCAGCTCCTTGGGGGAAAGGCATTGGCTGACTGTACTCGTGAGTAGTTCTCAGACACCTCTGCTCGCAGTGATAGGAGAGTCCATCTCTTTGAGAAAAAGGAGGAAAGAACAGTTTCTCTTTTCATGGCATGTGTCACATGGACAGAGCCAGTGCTGGGCTGGCAAACTGCTGAACGAGCAGTCACATCAGCTTTAAACTGATCCGTATTGCCGGGGCACTGCTATCTCAGCTCCTGGGTAACAAACAGAACCCATTTTTAGTGGTTCTGGGAAGATGCACCTTTCCTTTTTGCATCATAAATAGGTATCAACACAAACCCTACGTAGCACAGGTGTTGTGAGACCCACTGGACAGACAGCAGCACATCAAAAAGCTGCTGTTTATCTTGAAAAAGCAGTCAAAGAGCCTCAGCAAAATTGCCCAGCACCTGCACTCTTCCCTGTACAGACACGAAAAGAAGCAGCAGGGCCACAGCCAGCAAAGCTGGATGCCACTGCAGCTGGTGCACAGTCCCTGACCCAAAGCAGGCTGCCTGACTCCAATGTTACTGGCTTTACCTAAAAATAACCGTACGTAGATATACAAACGGGCCAGCCTCTGTCTCCTGTGGTTAATGGAAAAGAATTTACTGCTGACAGCACCTTGTTGCTGGAGCATCTGTTTCCCAAGGATTCCTCAAAGCTGTCATGCAGGTGCCTTTAGTCCAATCTTCAGTGCGGAAAATGCGAATGCTGGCATTTGTTTAAAGATCAGGACAAATCTAAGCTAAATAATTCAGCTCCTTTTTTCCTTTCTTTTGATCTTTCATCTTTCCAGCTTCAGAGATGGCCATCAGCGGAGCGAAGTCTGCCTATTTCCCCACCAACAGCACCTGTCTGCACACATTAGCCTTCACTACGACTTGGAGAGAGCAGGTAGACACTTTCCTCCAAGAGCTTGGTGATCAAGGCATCAACAGCTCTGGCCATGACAAGGAGGCTGACTGTATCATCTGTGGTTACTAGCCCAATAATGCTGGTGCCACAGACCAATCAGGCTTCTGCATGAGGACTATGGCTAGAGGAGCTGTGAAGTCATCACCAAGACAAGTAAACGTACAGCTTTTATTTAGTTAGAGGTCGTAGTCACAGTTTGACTGCAGAAATTATCAGTCATTAGTTAAACAGAATAATTGTTGTCAGAAATCATCTGTCGAGGGCACCTTTGCTGAGAAAGCACCTTGTTCTAAGTTGTTTCTCCAGCTGTCAGTTAATCATTGCTGCTGATGGCCACCACAGCAATGCGAGTCTCAGCAGGATCTGGCAGCAGAGGGATGATTCTTAACTTTACCGGTTGGGGTTAGGTTGGGCTGTACCTACAGCTGTGGGATGCAGGGCTGCCAGTGCTCTGCTGTGCCTACACATCTCTGCATGCCCCAGGTGTACCCTGCACTTGCTGTGGGGCCACACTCAGGCAGAGGCTGTGCTGACCACACAGGCTGGCTTGATTTTGGAGGGGAAACACAAAAACAAACAAGTTCTGGCTGGTAATAACAGTTGGGACAGGTTATATTTAGGGCAGAGCTCTAGGGCTTTGGGCTGAGCACAGGGCTGACCTAGTGAGATGCTCTGGCTGCTGCTACTGGTCTTAGCCCTATACTTCCACAGCTACTGGCTAGTCATCCGCACTGCTTTTCCCCCTCTCCATTCTATTCTAAAGCTGATCTAAACTGGGGCATATTTGGTTGTTGCCAGAGTTAACAAAAATTTAGCTGGTCGTGTGAATTTGTAACAGCTTTAAACAAAAATACATGTTCAAGGATTACTTTTGTTTCTGATGAAATACGAAAACATTTGTTCCTGCTCCAGTCCCCATCCCTCTGAGAGATCTCCCTCCTTTACACCTCCTTGCACAAACCTACGTGCTCATGGACTCTGGGAAACCAGAGACACAGAGTCAAGAGTGGGAAAGCCAGGCTGCTGCCCGCCTTGTTCTTGGTGCAAGTGAAGACCAAAGACAACTTAGCACTGGTGATCGCCTCTGTTTGTGGAGCTGTAGCTACAGAACAGATGTGTATGTTAATGTTCATGAAATCTAAACAGACAGCTTAGTTCTTGCGTGCTTGGTTTTCAGTGGAATCTGGGCTTGGGGGCTTGTTTTGATTTTCTTCTGCTGAGCAAACACTGAAGTCATCAGTCTGAAAACAACCTTGAGTCTTATCTGCTTGTCTTTCCTTTCTCTTCTTCACCCCTCCCCTGTTCATGGGACTCTCTCTCTCTGACTCAGACCACGCAGTTACTTGATGTATAATTGACCTTTATCCTATTAAACAGTTAAATGATTCAGATACACAAAATCATACACCGTCTTTCACACTCTGAATCCCATCATCACAAACACAACATTGGTAGCTTTCAAGCCCAGAACCAGATAGTTGTATGACCATGAGTGTTACAGACAATTACACCAACAAACAGATGAGCTGGCTGCTTATAAACTGTGAGCCAGTAACTTAAGTCATTGTGTTGGGGGGAAGAAATGCTGTAGTCTTAAAGAAAAGCAGCAGTTTTCCAGTCGCTGGTGGATTTGTTTATTTCTGGCTAACAAATATCTCCATTCAATTAAATTCTACTGTCTTCTTTGATTTCCAATTAACTCATTATCAGCTGTTGCACTAACAAAATTAAGTGGAGCACCAAACGCTTCCCAGTACTGGTACCCTACTAATGCAAACCTCCATTTTTAGCTGAGTTACAGTGACCTGTTCTAACACTTCCCAAACCAAGAAAATTAAATCACAGCACTGGAATTCATGAGGAAATCGAAGCAACTGCTCTTGTGAGCTAACACACTGTTTAAACTCTGCATTGTAAATCCTGCTAATGAAGATCCCACCGTGTGGAAGAAATAGGCTGTAACACTTTAATTTGCTGTGGTGTGAATTTGATATTAAGCTGGAGATTGGGGTGTTGAAGGTTTTCTCATTATCATGCAGAGGAGAGTTTTGTTCTGTTCCCACTACCCAAGTTACTCTTTTTACAGGAGAATGGGAGTTGAACCAATAAACTTGTACAACACAGCTGAAAACTAAAGGAAACTTAACCACCTAATATTGGAGTCAACATAATTTCTCTGTGTAAATTTGCATTGTGTATATCAGGCAAACAGCACTGTGTTAACTTCATCTCAGAGTCTTGCTGGGCACGTATGAGCATTGGGCCACCCCTCACACATTGGGCCACCCCTCACACTCCTGCTCTATATCCAGGATAAAGAGAGCTTTGCATTCTAGCAAACTTGAGATTTGCAGAGAGAGGGAGGTCCATACAGAAGGGAAGAAACAAAAACTGTGCTAGGACAGTAAGGTTTCACATCAGACAAAAGAAGCCTGTTTATTGCACCACTCTCTGTGGGTTGTGGTTTTGGCTTCAGGGAATGAACACAAAAGGGAGGAGGCTCTACAGAGAGACTTGGGCAGATTGGATTGATGGGCCAGTGTTAACGGTGTGAGCTTCAACAAGTCCAAGCACCAGGTCCTGCACTTGGGTCACAACAACCCCTTGCAGTGCTACAGGTCTGGGGGAGAGGGGAGAATGGCTGGACAGCTGCCTGGCAGCAAGGGACCAGGGGTTCTAATCAACAAGTATCTGAACAGGAGCCAGCAGGGTACCCATGTGGCCAGGAAAGCCAACGGCATCCTGGCCAGTATCAGCAATAGTGTAGCCAGCAGGAGCAGGGAGGTGATTGTCCCCCTGTACTGGGCACTGGTGAGGCCGCACCTTGATTACTGCGTCCAGTGTTGGGCCCCTCAATGCAAGAGATATATCAAGGGGCTGCACCGAGTGCAGAGGAGGGCGACAAAACTGGTGAAGGGCTTGGAGAACAAGTCTGATGAAGAGCGATTGAAAGAGCTGGGGCTGGTTAGTTTGAAGAAGGGAACGCTGAGAGGAGACCTCATTGTTATCTACAGCTACCTGAAAGGTCATTGTAGAGAGGTGGGTGCTGGTCTCTTCTCACAGGTGATTAGCGATAGAGCAAGATGAAAGGGCTTCAGACTGCACCAGTGGACGGTTAGGCTGGACATGAGAAACAACTTTTTCACAGCAAGAGCAGTCAGACACTGGAACAGGCTGCCCAGGGAGGGGGTTGAGTCCCCATCCCCAGATTGGTTGAAAGGTTGTTTAGATGTGGTGTTGGGGGATCTGATTTAGGGATGAACTTGGTAGAGTAGGGTTGATGGTTGGACTTGATGATCTCAAGGGTCTTTTCCAACCTGAATGATTCTATGGTTCTACTCTTCCACAGTGTGTTCCATGTGCACAACTATCAGCCACCTCAGCTCTGGAAACACCCATGGCTTCACTTTGCTTTCCTTACAGCAGTTAAGGGAGAGCAGTGCTTCACTATGTTTGCTTCCCTCTCAGTTTCTTTTTTGGTCCATTGCAAACCAAGAGGAGAAATCAATCTAGGATCTTCAGCCAACAAAGCAATCACACCACAGCCAGAAGATGGAAGGCAAAGTGCCGAGAACTGTCACACGTGAAGACAAAACTATACATGTCCTCTTTAACAAGAGCTTAGCAGCAACAGACTGGAAAAGTCCCAGTCCCTTTTGGATGGATCCTAGGAAGATCCTGCGAGATGTTATTGCTGTGGCGCATCCTCTAGCAGGACTGGTGCTGTGACAACTCACACGGAGCCATGCAGCGAGATCTGCGGCACACGCTTCATCCTCCAGAGTACCACTGCAGCGGGGGGCAGAGACATGAGAAAACTCATCACTAGCACCGCAGCGAAAATCACCAGCAGTATTTGCCACGGGGCCAGGATAGTTTCCACCATTATTTCCTCCACGGTAAGGGTCTGAAGGGTAAAGCAGAAAACACAGTGCATTACTTTCTTGCAGACAGGCATTGCGACCAGGCAGACCTAGAAAATTTCAAGTCTTCAGTTTTGGAAAACAGAAGAAGCAAGAGCAGACCAGATAGGAAGTGTTAAATTGTGCTGGTGACAGAGAGCCAGAGCTGTTAACTGGTGTGGCCTAGTTAATGGAGATGTCAATCAATTAACTCAGCACAGGACCTCCACAACTGAAAGCAGTAACAACCTTCTAAGAAGGGTAAATATAATCATAGAATCATAGAATCATTAGGGATTGGAAGGGACATCGAAAGATCATCTAGTCCAATCCCCCTGACACAGCAGGATCACCTAGACCAAGTCATAGAGTCAGTCAGGGTTAGAAGGGACCACAGGATCACCCCATTCCAACTCCCCTGCCATGGGCAGGGACACCCCACACTAGATCAGGCTGGCCACAGCCTCATCCAGCCCGGCCTTAAGCACCTCCAGGCATGGGGCCCCAACCACCTCCCTGGGCAACCCATTTCAGGCTCTCACCACTTTCACAGTGAAGAACTTTGGACAAGTGATTGACTGCATTACTTGCACCCAAGACCAGAAGAGTCCATCAGTTGGAAGTCAAAAAGAAATGTGGACATTTCTTCAATTCCTACACAACAGCTGCAATTCCCTCATTGCTCCCAGTGAAGCATTCCAGCCTTATGCCAATGTTTATTGGGTTTTGGCAGGAACTGATTGTCTGTAAATCCTGAGTCTCCCAAATGATCTCTGGCAGTGGGTGACTTGTGGTAGATGAGAACCTCATTGCCTGCAGCAGAACCTGTTCCCTGCTGGGGCACCATTTGGTGCTGCTCTTGTAGAGTCAATCTTTACTGCTGAGAAACTGTGAAGCAAACACAGATGTGCCTCAGGCTGGCCCCTGCTTAGAGGCTCCTGTGTCAGTATTTATGGAACTCATAAATCATCAAGGAAATTGAACCCTTGACTAATGTCCAAGCAGGTGAATTTTGTGTTTAATGTTGTGCTGGGTGCCCTGCTCTGTGGGTTTTGTTTCTTGAAACTTTGAAACTCTTGAAACTCTTTGCAGCAGCAGTAGGTTCTACCCTAGATGTTCTATTAGGCAAGAAAATGCTGACAGATAAAAGTTAAAGGATCTCTTGCTAAGGCCTAGAAATTCATGTGTGGAGGCTTGGGCTTGCAGCTGAGCCTGAAGCAGGCAGCAGGGTACTGGTCTTTATCAGATATTCTGTCGAGTCTTCACTCTTTATTTCACAGAATCACGGAATCACTCAGGTTGGAAAAGACCCTTGGGATCATTGAGTCCAACCATCAACCCTACTCTACAAGTTCACCCATAAACCAGACCCCCCAACACCACACGTAAGCAACTTTTAAACACATCCAGGGATGGGGACTCAACCCCCACACTGGGCAGCCCATTCCACTGCCTGACTATTCCCTCTGTGAAGAAGTTTTTCCTGGTGTCCAACCTAACCCTTACCTATTAGAGCAAGTCAAGAACTGCATTTCCCTTTGTTGGCTTTCTAACCATCTGTGTCAGGAAGTTATCTCCCTCACAGCTGAGAAACCTTCTGGACTATTCCCTCACTGCTATATTGTATTTCCAGCATATGTCTGGAAAGTTGAAATTCTCCATGAGAACAAGGGGTAGAGATCAAGAAATCTCACTCAGCTCTCTATAAAGTATCTTATCCATCTCTTCATCCTGGTTGGGTGGTCTGTAGCAGACTCCCACAATGACATCTGTCTCATTAGCCTCTCCTTTGATTTTAACCCATAAGCTCTCAACCCTGTCATCACCATCATTAAGTTCTAAGCATCCATAATTCTCCCTAACATAGAGGGTCACCCCACCACCTCTCCTACCTTGCCTATATCTTTTGAAAAGCTGGTAACCATCAATTGCTGTACTCTAATTGTGTGAGTCATCTCACCACATTTCTGTGATCACAACTATATTGAGGCTTTCTGTGTGCACAATGGCCTCCAGTTCCTCCTGTCTGTTGCCCAAGCTGCATGCATTAGTACACATACACCTCGGCTGGGCCACCTTTTGAGTTCTTCCTGCAGAGAGCTGAACTTGTTCTGCAAGGACACCTGGGGAGGTGAAGTTACTGGTGAAGATGTTTCTTTTAACCTCTTCAACATTTCATGCTCAAAGGAGAATGAGACAAAAAAAAGAACTATTCCTATATCAGAAGACAAAACTGTGGCTTGTGAGAAGATCAGTCAACCAGGAAAGTTGTCCACTAGGCCATTCACTGTACTTCTCAGTAATCACAGAATGTGCTGGGTTGGAAGGGACCTCCATGGGTCATCTAGTCCAACTCCCCTACAACAAGCAGAGGCATCTCTAGCTAGAACAGATTGCCCAGAGCCTCATCCAGACTGACCTTGAATGGCTCTGGGGATGGGGTCTCCACCACATCTCTAAGTAGCATGTTTCAGGCATCTACCACCTTCAGATGCAAGAATTTTTTCCCAATGTACAGCCTGATTCCACCCTTTTCTCCGTCTTAAAACCATGACTCCTCATCCTGTCATTCTCTGGCCTTGTGAACAGTCTTCCCCAGTCTTCTGACAGGTTCCTTTCAGGGACTGAAAGTTCACTATAAGGTGACAGTTCAAAGTCACTAGTTAGTCTGATGGAGATTAACGCAGTCAGATTGGACAGAAAAAAGCAATCAGTGATGCTAAACCAGAACATCTGAACGAGACTTAGTTTTCTTTACACCATCATTTGTGATATTTCAGTGGGTCACCAGTTCCCTCAGTGATGCTAAGGAAGCCTGTCAGATAAAACCAGATGTGTACTTGTGAATTTCTGGTGGTTTGTGTCTTTTTAGGTGTGGGGTTATTTAGGTGTGAGAGCTACCCAGTTAGATGCACAGATATCCTCCCAGTTGCTTTAGCACTGCTGGAGCTGCTGATCACTACTCACTTAGCGTGAACACCGCTTCTCCTAGACTTGTGATTTTGATGGAAGCACAAGCCAAAAGGGCTGAGCCAGCAGCAGCAGTGGACTTGTTCAGCTTCTTGCACCACTCAGAGATTAAAATCTTCAGCCTTCAAGTGAGGGAAAACAAATGTTGCTGGGTACTTGTTCTCTAAAGTGACTGCCAACTTCCTACTAATATTTAAAGGTAATGACACTCGTCTGGACCAGCTCTGTGAAGAGGTCATTGCTGCCTCTAACACAGGGTGCCTCTAACTTTGCAGTTACAGGAAGGTGAACTCCTCTGCTGCTATCTAGGGATCTGATTTAGGGGTAAAATTTGTGGAGTGGGGTTCGTCATTGGGACTGATGATCACAAGAGTCTTTTCCAATCTGAACAATTCTATGATTGTAGCTGTTTTAAGCACAAGTAGCAGGCTGTAGGAATGTGAAAAGTCCTGAGCCCTGCATTTCTATTATGCAGGAATTGGCTCTTAATGACGATGGTCTAGAAAGAGCTCTACAGCAAGAATAAAAGTGTCACTTAAAACTCCTGTAAAAAACAGAAATCAAATTGCTGTAGTAGTACGTTAGGGAAAATGCTGCATTTCAGCTGCACAAAACCCAAGAATGTTTTAATAACACTGCTTTCACCTCTGCAAGACCAACCATTTTGACCCAGAAGTGTTGTGAAAATGATCAGAATTGTAAAATAGGAAGAGAGATCTCCCTGAGTTTACTTGTGTTGTGTTTCCTCCATTTTTAGAAGATCTTCAACCTCTACAGAGGATGCTATAGTTGAGTGATCACATTTAAGTAAAACCTGTGTCTGTTTAGCTTTCTGTGAGTAAAGCCATGATAGGATGCAAACCTAACAGCATTTTAAAAGCTGTGTGCAGTTTGGGTGCAGATACCAGAGGTATAAAATCCATGAGAAGGTCTTAAAAACAAAAGTATTATGAAGATGGACCATATTTAAGGGTGCAAACCCAGTACAGAGTCTTTTTGCTAGTGCCTTTTAGCTAGAGCAAGATTCACCCTACCCCTAAAGTAAGCAGGGTGCTGCAAGGATAGTTAAAATGCAGCAGAAGTTCATCCTCAGTTGTGTAATGTACGTGTGCATCACTTTTTCCTGGACTTCTAAATTCTGGGTTTTTTATTTCTGCCGAATAAGGTGCCTTGGGCTACCTCAGAGCTCCTGGCATGTGACTGTTGAATACTTTTCCTACTCTTGAATGTGTTGTAGACAGGGGTTAGGCATATCGGACTGAAAGAGACATTTCCTGGTCTGCAAATATTTAGACTTTAAATGCTTTGGAGTCAACTTACATGAGCTGAAGGGCTGCTAATTTAAAAGGAAAATCAAGGGCTGCCTTATGCAGTGCCCTTAGACACTAGACACTAGAACCGGACTCTTTGATATTCACACAATCACACAACGTCAGAGTTTGAAAGGGACCTCTGAAGATCATCCAGTCCAAACCCCCTGACAGAGCAGGACCAAAATTAGGTTGGATTACTGAGAAATGCTTTCCAGACAGGTCTGGAAAGTCTCCAGAGAAGGAGAGTCCACAACCTCTCTGGGGAGCCTGTAATATTAATGGTTAGAAAACAAGTTACCTTGTTTTGTGTTCTATGTTTAGGTTACAAATTACCCGAAGAACAACTTTCTCTTTTCCGCTTCAAGCCTTCCCTGCTGCCAATCTCTTGAACAAATAGTTTAGCCCCCCTTACTGTTGCAGGAAGGCCAACACCTGGTTGAATTTGAGTTGAATCATAGAATTATAGAGCCTTTAGGGATTGGAAGGGACCTTGAAAGATCACCTACACCAAGTCACACAGGAACATATCCATGTGGGTCTTAAATGTCTCCAGGGAAGGAAGTCTCACACACAACTTCCCTGGGCAGCCTGTTCCAATGCTCTGTCACCCTCATTGTGAAGAAGTTCCTTCTGATATTTATGTAGAACCTCCTATGTTCCAGCTTACACCCACTGCTCCTCGTCCTGTCACTAGACGACATTGAGAAGAGCTTGGCTCCATCCTCCTGACACCCACCCCTCAAATATTTATAGACATTAACTAGATCACTCCTCAGTCTCCTCTTCTCCAAGCTAAAGAGACCCGGCTCCCTCAGCCTCTCCTCAAAAGAGAGGTGCTCCACTTCCTTCGTCATCCTCATTGTTCTATGCTGGACTCTCTCCAGCAGCATCACTGAATGTTTGCATCTCTCCCAGCCTGACTATCTGAAATCAGTTCTGGCTTTCTCTAATCTGTCTGTGGTCCTGTAGCCATCTGGCACTCTTCCCTCCACTCCTACCTTCTTGGTGTCCTCAAGGTGACTTGCAGATACCATTGAATTGCTTTGGGTGTCCATCCTCCACTGTCAGGTTGTGAGACCAGGTACTGGAGCTGCCAGGAAAACCAGGGAGGTGAGAGCAGGTCCCTCAGCTCTGTGAGGCTCAGGTGAGCTTGGCAGCCTGCACAGGTACTTGTTTGTACAGCGGTGCCTACATCACCTCCCACTCAGCGCTCTTAAAGTGGCACAAGCCTCTGCAGAGAGAGGATGAAGCTGTCTTGCCTCTACCACAATTTGCTGAGGACCAGCAAAACAATAGCTGACTGTTCTCACAGACACAAGGACAAGCTCTTGCGGTGAAAAATGGTGGCTTTTTTTGTGCCAGGAAACCACTTGGGCTTTCCTTGTAAATCATTTTAATCGGAAGTGAATAATCTGATCATAATAACCAGTTGGAATCTCAGTTATTTAACGAGCAGCATATGCAGCCGTCAGAGCATGGAGCCTGAGGCCCCTGAGGCCACTGTGGATCCATGGGGTTTGTACACCCAGCTCTCTCCCATGCTCATCTTTTCAACACTCTTTCTACTCAGAGGCTTCGCTGTAAGTATTTGAAAGCTCACAGCTCCAGGATCCATGATATGGAGTGGATTAGAAGAGGGGTGGTTAGCAGATCAAGAGAGGTTCTTCTCCCCCTCTACTCTGCCCTGGTGAGACCACACCTGGAGTATTGTGTCCAGTTCTGGGCTCCTCAGTACAAGAGGGATGTGGAGCTGCTGGAGAGAGNGAAAAAGCACATGAAAATCTTTTCTGGGGATAAGCATTCTGTGGCTTTGCTCCCTACTGCTGTGGAACTGGTGGTACTTGGTCCCTGATAACCGTTCCTCTTCTTCAAGTGCAGGGTGGGGTGAGGGACAAGGGATGATGCAACAGCCAGGCTGCAGCCTGGGTTAGTGAGTGTGGACAAAAAGCAGTGTGTGCAGCTGCCCTGGAGCCATGGGGCTGTCTGAAGGGGTGTATGTGTGCACACACTGAACCTAAAGTTCAGGCTTCAGGTGTGGCCTCCAACTGACCTACCACACAACAGGTTTTTCAGACTCTTGCAAAACACAGAAAATATGAGCTAGGGTATTCTTACAGGAATAATTTTCTCCATGATAGATGTTTTACAGAATTGAAAGTTCTCCAAACATTTCTTTCATGAGAGGACTTGTTTTCCACTGTCCAAGGCAGAATCAACACCACTTCTCCCCCCAGACTGGACACACAATTTCCATTTCTCATCATTTTTGACACTCGTCTTTCTTTGATCTTGCCAAAGATTTTAAGACAAAGATTTTTGCACAAGTCTGGTAGGGGTGTCACCATTCTCCCTTTGGAAGTGGTGCTCTCCCTGGACTGAAAGTTGAGCAACATCACAGAGTTTGGCCTGTGAGCATCTTGGGTTAGGGTTCATCCAGTGCAGATAATGGTGAGTAAATACGTGGCAAATAGTGGCCATCTCATGACACAGAGCTGGCATCTAGGGTTAGGAGGGGGTGGGTTAGGTTTTTAATACAAGTTCTTAAATGTTTCAGGAAATAACTTAGAAGTAAGCAGTTGCCAGCCTTTGGAAGTCCTGTCTTCCTGCAAATCAGAGTATGCTCTGGTTCAGATTTAGGAACTAAATCAGGTCCCCAAATGCTGAACTGATCTGCCCTTCAGGCTGACTCTGCTGGTTGCAGTCCTGCTGGGTGTCAGCAGGCTGCTGAAGGGAGCAGCTTCAGGGAGGCTGGGAAGTGTTTGTTTTGAGGCTTTAACTCCTTGTTTAGTGTCACAAGCAGCTGAAGTATCTGAAGAAGACTGGTATCTCTTGCTGCACAGTAATACATGGAGCCTTCTACCTTCTTTCTTAGGAGTTTGCAGAGGAAAATATCTGAACATGAGCTTGGGTTGGGGCAGGGGTGTGGGGGTGTGAAGCTTTTCTGCTCTGACAGGTATTTGTTAGACTGAAGGCAGTCCCTCTCTTCCACATCTCCTCTATCTGCAGGTAGTTCTAAGTTTGAGGTGCCTCTGTAACCCCCCTGGGAGATAAGCGGGGAAAAGCAAACTTTCTGTGGTGTTAGGTGTTTAAATTCTCACTGGAATACAGTGAGTGGAAAACTACTGTACAAGGTGATGCCTGTGCTCTTGTTTCCTTGTGCTTGTGGCAGAGTTTCACAATAGGACTCCTGCAAAGCTGAGGACTGCAAGGTGGGTGAACTGTGTAGAGAGTGGGGTTAATGGCTGGACTCAGTGATCCCAAGGGTCTTTTCCAACCTGAATGATTCTGTGATGGGTGCAGGCAGATACTGGTGAGCTGTGAAACACTGAGCTACAGAAGAGTTTGAAAGGGAAACAATGCCCATGGAATCTTGAGTCCTCATTTGCCCTCTTGGTTGCAAAAAAACAGCCTGTTTGGGCCTCCCATCATATAGGATTCAGTAGTTTATCTTTTGGTTGAGGTGTCCAGGAACAAGGCTTGTTGATCTCCTTATGTGCTGAACAGATGCTTCAGAAAAGCTGAGGACTTCTTGATGATCTTGAAAGTCTTTTCAAACATTGCATAACTTTAAGGATCCTGGAACAGGACTCATGGTCCTATGTAGTTACTGTGATAAAGGACTTGAACATTGCTGGAGGGCACAATTAGGTAACTAACGGTGGAGGCAGACATCAAATTTTTGAAGAAGAAATTGTCTTGGTTTGACATTAGTCCTGCTGCATTCTGCATCCCAACTCCACACCTGTAAGATGAATCGCTGACTTTGTGCAAGAGTGATTCTCAGGCCACAACATCAAGCAGAGAGCTGAACGGAGGCTGAGAAGAACCCTACCCTGTCACAGAGCAGGTGGTGAGAGGATGTGCTCGTAGCTGAACTTAACCCAGCACAAGAATGCTGTGTATGTCTACTGCTGCTCCGCAATCACAGTGATGCACATTGCCATGAGGCCCTGGACAGCCCACTCACTGGCTGTTAGCTCCCCTTCTGGTCCCAGTCACCTTTGTAACTGGGCTATTCTGTTTTTCTGACACAGAAGAGGACTTGCCCTGGCTCTAGAGCTGGTTGCTGTTTGCTCAGCTCTCCACAACCAGACTGGCACTCTGCCAGCCAAGTGCCTGGGAGAGTTGTGACTTACAGCCAGGCATTTGGATTTTGTGTTTGCAGATGACACTAAGTTGGGTGGGACTGTCGATCTGATGGAGGGTAGGGAAGCTCTGCAGGGAGATCTGGACAGGCTGGACCGATGGGCCAAGGACAGTTGCATGAGGTTCAATAACACCAAATGATGGGTCCTGCACTTGGGCCACAACAGCCCCCTGCTACAGGCTTGGGGAGCAGTGGCTGGAGAGTTGGCTAGGGGAGAGGGACCTGGGGGTGATGACTGACAATGGCTGAACAGGAGCCAGCAGAGTGCCCATATGATCAAGAAGCCCAACAGCATCCTGGCTTGAAGCGGAAATAGTGTAGCCAGCAGGACCAAGGAGGTGATCCTGCCCCTACACGGAGGCCCTAGTGAGGCAGCACCTCAAATACTGGGGGCAGTTTTTGACACTGCAGTATAGAAAGGACATAGAGGTGCTGAAGAAAGGGCAGAGAAGGGCAGTTGAGCTAGTTAGAGGTCTGAACGATTGGTCTGATGGGGAGAGGCTGAGGGAACTGGGGCTGTTCAACCTGGAGATGAGGAGGCTGAAGGGAGATGTCATTACTCTCTACAACTACCTGAAGGGAAGGTGTAATGAGATGGCGGTTGGCCTCTTCTCCCTAGGCAGTAGCAATAGGCCCAGAGGAAATGGGGTCAGGTTGTGCCAGGGGAGGTTCAGATTGGATCTTAGGAAAAACTTCTTCCCAGAAAGAGTGGGGAGGTCTTGGAACAGGCTGCCCAGGGCAGAGGTGGAGGCATCATCCCTGGAGGGGTTCAGTAAAAGGCACAGTGTTTTGGGAGCTGGGTTAGGGGTTGAGCGTTGTAGGGCAGTCAGTTGGACTTGATGGTCCTGAAGGTATTTTCCAACTTTTACAGTTCTGTGGAGCAGCAGCAGTGCTGTGTGGATAGGCTTGGGGAGGGAAACTTGCAGAAAGGGATCAAAATACCTATGGACTTGTAGGGAGATCTGGTAGCCACAAGTCACTTCAGGTGTGTGCACAGTAACTCTCTTTACACTTGGAGTGAGTCAGCAGGGTGACAGAGCAGCAGCAACCCACAGGTGGATGCACTGAGAATCTCAGTGGGCAATGAGTTTCCTCTTAGTGGCTGCCGTTTGTTTAAAAGACAAATCAGGCTGAGAGAGTTTCTTCTTTTATTTTTCATGCTGTGTTATCTGAGTTCCCAACCTAGAAGCAAAGAGACAAGGGATAGGTATTGCAGGCAGCTGAGTGGAGAGAGCTGGGAGAAGCCCTAAAACTGGCAGACAATGAGGCGATTCTGGTTGCACCTCTTGTCGTTCCAGGTGCCATCGGTGTACATCTCCACGCACTCCTCCTCTCCTTTGCCAGAAGGCTCGTTTGCGTGCCAGTTAGTGTAGCTCAGCGGTGTGCCGTCCAAGAACTGGAATCTCTTTGGAATTAGGGATTCCTTGATCCCCAGGTAGGCGTAGGTGTTAAAGCTCTTCACAAAGGACCGGATGGCATCATTCTCACCCGCGTTCCTTGGGGTGGCGATAGACCCTCCGGCATCTTTGCATTTCTTCAGCGCAGTGTGGAAATCAGCTTTTTTCCCATTCGTAGCGAATATTTTTCCTCCAGCTGCTGTTATAATCTCTTTCAAGTGGAGGACTGCAAGACAGAGTGAGAGCTGTTAACCTTTCAGGCATCGTTTGATGGTCACTTTGCTGCCAATTCCAATTCCTGCTGTTTTCCTCTGTGACTTCAAATTAAACCAAATAAAATATAAAGGAGAGAAAAACTTGAAACCAAAGATTTAAAAAATAAAAAAAAAGGAAAAATGCAACTCCCAAAAGCCAGAAGAAATCTGGAAATATGAGGGAAGGTGTGGGGAAAGGAAGAAACAAATATAGAGACAGTGAAACAGGAGCAGCACAGAAGAAGTTGGAGGAGGAGGGAAGGACAAGAGAAAATCTACATTTGGAAGAAGTATAAGAAGTATATTTTGTTTAAGACTGTACAAGCTCACTGAACTGGTTTGCAGTAGACATGGGAGTAAGAAGGATCTTAAATGGGATCTCGTTGTACTTAGTTTGGTATGTTTTTAGTGTTCAGTTTGTCTGTGTGGAGCATGAGATGCTCCAGGAACAGGTAGGGGTTTTAATCTGACTCATTTCTGACTTACGCCCACGTATCACAGCTCTCCCTCACCAGTTATGACACTCATCTCCCTACCCCGAGAGTTTTCACTCCTGTCTCCCAGTGAATAGACCATGAACAAAATGCTGTAAAACTGCAGAAAATTCACTCCTTTTCCTAAGAAACACTTTTGCTGCTCCTCCTGCTTATGCCCAGTAATTCAGCTCCAGCAGAAAGAACAGGCAGACAAGTTACCTCCTTCAAGCCTGGCAACCCGATGTTCTAGCGGATGGATGTCACTTTCTGTCTCATCACCAAGCAGCGGCAGGAAACCTGTGAACAAACCCATCTCTTACAAGCTTTGTTTTGCTGTTCAGATCCTGGTTTTTAGGCTACAGCAGAGAAAAATTTGTGGAATTAATCTGAACTTTTAAAAATGTTTGTTTGGCCTGTGCTAGCCTACTGCTGGGTTTGAAACAGGACAACTTATGACACATCCATCGGTGTAAGGACAGGGAATAGGTTCCTGGAAATCGGCAGAGTAGTGATGTTTATGGAAAACTCAGCAAACTGAGTTAGTCCTTAGTCAAGTGACTGAGCTAGTCCAGGCAAAACACTAGCCCCTGTGCAGTGGGTTTAGTTGATTTTGAACTGTGTTTAGGGATTGTTGGCAGAATCTTTCAGGGTGTTCAAGCACTTGCTTGCAGCTGCAAGCAAACACCTCACAAATGTGTTGTGGAAGGTGATATCCTTTTCTCTGTGCACTGAGCCACTGCATCGTTAAGTTGGAAATTATAAGCATCTTACGTCATACGAGGAATTAATAAGGCTCTGTTTTGTTTTCTGTCAAGTAGAGCCCCCAGCAGATCGTAGAAGGTAGCACTGAGTTTACAAAGCACTAAAACAGAACATGGCAGTACATCGAGATAAAAGTGAAGACAGTAACTGCATGTACCTGGCATAAATCCTTCATCTACCTCATCTTCAGGCAAGCTTGAGAAACCAGGCACTGCAGGAATTCTTGAAGGTTTACCTTGAGCACAGCATGGTAGCAGGATAAAAGCTACTCCTAGGATTTTGTGGAACAACGGTGGAGACAGCATTATCTAACACCAGGTGTAAAACACACTTATGATTTCCAGTGCAGAGTCCTGTGTTAAGCTGGGGGGGGGAGAAAAGGCAATGTTTTCAGAATTTTGCTGTCTGAGTTTGAAGTTTTCTGTACCTTAAGCTTTGCCCTCAGTGATTCCACTGATTGAATTATTTGAAATAACCTCAAGATTTTATACAAGACTCCTGCTGGTCTGCAGGAGTGTCCAGAGCAAAAGCCCCAGATGTCCGCTTCAAAGATTTTTTGCATAGCATTCAAAAAGCTGAATCTGCTATAGTAAGAGAAAGGTAGGTTAAGATAAACTGGAACATGATGATTTTATCTGTTGGTTTAAAAGCTAAATAATTATTAATTCTTATTCTTCCATCATGCCTTCCACCTTTTAAGGGATCTTCAGGTGATCTCCACTGTAAAAGTAAGTGAAAGATTTAATACAAAATGTTGAGATGCAAAGTAAAAATCTAAAACAGAAAGGTTTGTGATGAAATTACATTGAAACCTATTAAAATTTAACAGAAACCTACTGAAAGGGTTTCAACTTACCTAGCAGCTCCAACCTGAATAGGAAAGGCTCAGAAGTGGTCTAATTTATAGGGCAGGTAACTTGAGATTGATCTTGTTATCTACAGGAAAGCCAAAGAGCTCGTAATGTGGTATGAATCACGTATGTGTAGATATAATGAACTTCAGCGTGAATGATGGTGGGGTTGTTTTCTTCAAGAGGTAAACGCTTGAAGTGTGAGGAAAACACTTGAGGCTACTTGTATCATTTGTAGAAACACTGACACGTTTCAAACACCCAACCCTGGAGCAGAACAAAGCAGTTTCTCAATATGAAATACTTCAGCGTGAAATACCTGGTGTTTCCATAGAACAGCTGTGTAAATGTTAAATTGTAAATGGCACTGAAGAGAGGCCAAAACGCTGAAGTATAACTTGCACCAGGAGCACCCCTATTGTTTTCATTACGGAGCGAGGACTTGCCAGTGATAATTACCAAAGCTTTGCAACTACATGGACTTCCACAATGGTAGCAGCAAAGGCAACAACACATCTGTGGCAGATGTAGAACTAACAGCCACAGAGTTTAGACATAGTAAACGATAAGTTGTATCCATCAGTGACTTCCCAATGAAGGAAATGCTGCTGTGAGGCAGCCCTGTAAGAACAGATGCCCGACATGTGGAGCACTGTTGAGTGGCAATGCACTGCCAGGCATTGTTAAGCTGGACCGAGACCTCTTTGTTCATAGATTCACAGACCAGCAAGTTGGAAGAGACCTCAAGGATCATCTAGTCCTACCTATCAAGCTAAAACTAAACATCCCAGCAGCCTGTCAAGCCAGGTCTTAAAACTGTTTAAACCTAATGGAGACTTTTAAGAAAGGAGTTCAAGGCTGTGGTCTGATTCAAACACACATAGTATGTGGTTGCATCATCCTTGTGGTACCAGACCAGCATCCTGATGGTGCAACAAGCTAAGAGCTGAATCGGCTGAGGAATAAGTGTTTAGAGATTAGTTGGGGAATATGAGCAATATCCCTATTGGCCTAAGATGATGCTGGACTTAAGCAAGCCCAGATCACCTGTACCCTGTACTTTGGTACTTAGCTCGGCACTGATGCAGAACCCTGTGCCATTGGTGTTGTGACCACAGCAGCCTGATTAATCCTGCAGCATTGTGTATCAAGTGCCCTGGAAAAGTCACCAATCCTGTGAAAAATAAATATGTGGTCCCCAGCTGTGTGTGCCTTGACAGAAGAGGGACATTTCAGTTCTGCATGAGTAACCTTTGTTTAAACTTGCTTGTTAAATTTGGAGTTACTTAGCCTTTGAGTGTTTGACTTAATGCTTTTAACGTTCTTTTGGCTGAGGTTTTCTAACTGTTTCATAGAAAAAGACCCAGAGAACATGAGATTAGATGAGTCATTAGCAGGGGTCAGATCAGCCCTAGAAAATGTCACTGGCAAATCCTGAGTGCTTGTGTTTGTGGTGAGAACAGCTTTAGCACTTCAGCTGTGTCTGGAAGAAATCACAGGTTAGGCAAGTGTGGGAAGAGTCTGAAGCTTGGCCTCCATTAGTGTGTTCAACGTGCTGAGTGATGGCCTGGGAAACCTGGAGGGATGCATGTTGTCTTGTGTGATATGCTCCTGAGAACTTCTTTTGATCTTCATCAGCACATAGATAAGATGGAACAAGCTAAAACAGATCCCTATTTATGGTTGCCCAATGGAGTACCCTATGTGATTATCTTAACATAAAACCATTACAATTGGAATAGACCTTCAAGATCATCAAGTTCAATGGTCAGCCCAACACTACCAAGCCCACTAAACCATGTTTCCAAGCACTGTATCCTCATCTTTCTTTGAGTCACATATCACAGAATCCCAGCAACATTCAAGAACATAGATTGTTAAAGACTAATCTATATTGAGGCAGCATTTCTTCTGCTCTTCTGCATCTGCAGTATGGGGTTTTTGTAATTCCAGCACTAGCAAAGCAAATTAAGAATGTTCTGAGTGGGCTGTGTCGCACAGTATGGGTAGGCAAAGGGATCACATGGCAAGGACAAAAGCCGATTAGTTCTGCTTTCCTAGCTGCTTCAGGGAAGTACAGACACTGGAGTTGAATTTCACTTTATGAAAGTGTCTGTGTGTTCCTGCCGTGTTAGCCATTCCTTTGTGGCTTACCCTCCTGAAAGTTGTTGCCTTTATTAATTCATAGTGCTAGTCACACCCCATTAATCTTGAAAGTTCTTTTCTTATTTTCTGTTTGTATTTAAATGCCCTGGCACTACTCCCATGTTCTGTTTATGCTGATTTTGTTCTATTCTGCTGTTTTTTCCCTTCTACTTTGCTACCACCTTGTCATCAGCTTTCTGCATCTTTTTTTCCAAATCACTGCCGGACTGTCCACAGCAGCCCCTTGATGGTTGGGGCTGAGCACAGCAAGAGCACAGAGCATGTGAGAGTTAGTGTCTCCCCTTCTCAGAGGAGGGTGAGGACACTTTTTCCAAGTTTCAAAAACAGAAAGAAAATAATTTGGCAACATATGGGCACCTGGCAAACTTCAAACAAGGCATTTCTTATTTCATAGAACTCTGAGCAATTCTTGACAACAGAAAGTCTTTATCTGACCTATCAGCAGCACGCTGGGTCCTTGTAAATGCTGCCACCGTCTTGCTCCACTTACTTGCTATGTGTCCAGGATCTCAGTGAAGGTCATAAAGTCCTAGAATATGTTGTGCTGGAAGGGACCTTTTAAGGGTCATCATGTCCAACCCCTCTTTGGGGGGACAGGGACATCTTTAGCTAGATCAGGTTGCTCAGGAGTCCCACCAAGCTTGACTCTGAGTGTCTCCAGAGATGGGTCCTCCACCAACCGCTCTAGGTTACTTGGTGCAGCTTGGCTGAACACCATGTAGAGTTCTGTGGTAATAATAGAAAGCAAGACAATATTTCCTCAATAGATGTTAAAATAGCAGTTTAATGAGAAAGAGAAAAACCCCTCATGTTTATGAACCAGATGAAACTCTTATTCTAGATACTCTATAGTTGCCCTCCATTGTCTGCCGAAGAAGGTTGAATTGTCCTCTATGGTTCATACTACCACAATTACCACTGCTGCAGCCTTCTCAGGGGTTAAGGTATACTTTGCAACTCCTTTTGCCCTTTAAGTCACAGGGGCAGGGATGGGTGAACACTTCACCCAGCATTATGCTGACTTACATCATCCTTGAGCCAAATTCAGACAAAGCCTGGTTTCCTAACAGGGACTCAAATGAAAACAAAACCCTCCTGTTTCTTAAATGTTCTTTTGTTTCCAAACATCCTGAATCAGTTGTGCTTCAGCCCCAGGTATGTTTGTACAGTTGTAGGGTAGGGTAGCATGATTCTATAACACTACACTTCAACATCTGATGATGAAAATCACTTGCAATCTGACCCTCTTTGGGCTCCAGACAAATATGTCTATTGGACCATTACACAACTGTCTCAAGAACATTCTTTTCCTCTGGCTCATAAGAGTTGCAGTGGAGCCATCAGTTGTTCTTCCATTTCTTAGTGTGGTTTCCAAATCAACAAGCAGATTTCCTGGTGGCACATATTTGTTCTCCTATTTGCACTTATTGTTATTGCAAAGAGAAGCTGCAAATAAATGTAAAACATACAATCAATCCCTGCCCCACTCAGTGTTTGCAGCACTGCTAGGATATTGTAGTAGCAAGTATTGGTATTTTCCCACTATATGTGTTCTATTCTGCAGAAAAGAACTGGGAAATAACATAATTATTCTTCATATTTTTCTGTTTCTAAGCTAAACCACTGAATAATTAAATTATGCAGTTATAGAAGAGGATATCACTCTAGACCAGAGAATTCTTTCTGAAATGAATACCCATCACTTTGACAGCCAGGTGAAACTCAATGTTAAATAAGCTGTAATAACTGTATTAATTTTCTTTGATGTGATACACAAACCTATACCTTCAGAAGATACAGAATCTTTGTCACCTTTTAACTTTTACCAGGACCTTAATTCTCAATCTGCTTTTATAACATTCAAAATGTGAGTGGAGTATTTTCTGAATTAAATATTTCACTGTTAGATTGATTTTCTACATTAATTTACTTTAATTGAGGAAAAAAAGACTGTCCTGGATTTTTCTGGTCATTATGAAATAGGAATTATTTTTGCTCCTTGTGTCTGTAAGGAAAGGTTTTATCAACGTTTTTCCCTACAGTAAGAGAAAAGAGACACAATTTATTCTGTTTCTTCTTGTGCTGGACCTTCCTGTCTGTTTAAAAAACAAATAAACCCAGACTTTGGATATCTCACCAAAAATAGACTGAAATGCTTGTAAGTGCATTGAACAGCATTTCAAGGGTTAAATTCACAGAATATTAGGGATTGGAAGGGATCTCGAAATATCATTTAGTCCAATCCCCCCCTCCACAGGCAGGATTATCTAGATCAAATCGCACAGGAACATATCCACGTGGTCTTTAAACCTCTACGGAGAAGGAGAATCCACAGTGCCCCTGGGCAGCCCATTCCCATGTTCCCATGTTCTGTCACACCCCTTATGAAGAAGTTCCTCTTCATATTGATGTGGAACCTCCTGTTTTCCAGATTACACCAATTTCCCCTTGTCTTATCATTAGATGTCACTGAGCAGAGCCTGGCTCCATCCTCCTGACTCCCACCCTTCACATATTTATAAACATTAATGAGGTCACCCACCCCTCAGTCTCCTCTTCTCCAAGCTAAGCTGAAAGAGTTACAAAACAAACTCTCTAAGAGAACAAAATAATGGCTTCATAGAATGATTTCGCCTGGAAGGGACCTATCTAGTTTCAATCCTCTGCCATAGGCAGAGACATCTCTCACCAGATCAGGTTGCCCAGAGCCCCATCCAACCTGGCCTTGAACAGTTCCAGGCATGGGAATCCACAACCTCCCTGGGAAGCCTGTTCCAGGGCCTCAGCACCCTCATGGTGAAGAACTTCTTCCTAATATCCTGTCTAAATCTGCCCTCTTTCAGTTTCAGACCATTGGCCCTTGCACAGGCCCTAGTAGAAGGCCCTGGAGAAGTGAAGGCTCTGAGGGGACCCAAGAGTAACAGTTGTGTAATGGTTCCAGAGACAGGGCCTTCATCACCTCTCTGGGCAACCTGGACCAGAGGGTCCTTATCCTTATTTTTGGTCAGCAAGTCCTTCTCCACAGGGCTGCGGCCTATGTGGGTAGTGAGGGCCTTGCGCTCGAGCTGCGAGAAAGCCCATTTATCTAGGAGTGCAGTCAACACCTCTACATATTGAACTTCCGCAAGCATTTCTCTCTCCAAAACAGGTAACACTCACAATTTGTAATCCACGCAACAGCAATTTCACACAACTGCCATGTCCCTTCCAGTCCCTGGAAGGGGCTACAAGAAGGACTGTTTAAAGGTCTGTAGTGATGGGATGTGGGGCAACGGCTTCACATTAGAGAAGGGCAGATTGAAATGGGATGTTGGGAAGAAACTATTTAGCAGGTGGGGGGTTGAACACTGGAACAGGTTGCCCAGGATTTGAGGCTCCATCTCTGGAGATCTTCAAAGGGGAAGGCTGTACAAGGCTCTGGGCAACCTGATCTAGTTGAGGCTGTCCCTGGTCCCTGCAGAGGGGTTGGTCTAGATGGCCTTTGGATGTTCCTTCCAACCTTGGCCATTCTATGATTATATATGGTGAATACATTGGTTAGGTGTGTGGAATATGGAAATACTTTATGAGAACAGCTAAGGAGTTTCTTTAAATTACGAGAAATGTTCCCAATCTCAGCATGCACTGCAGTGGGAAAAAGTGCTGTCTGGTTGTTCCTTCATTGGATCCAAGGTTGTTTTCTTTTTAAGTAGAAGAAGTTCTCTTGGGTTTCTTCAAAAAAGTAATAGCAATGTCCTAAGCAGAAAAAAATTGGACTCTGACACCCAGCCTAGATTCTTTGATTATTGATGCAGTACAGACTCACTGTGGACTGGAAAGAACACTTTTCTACACAAAATGAAAAACACCCAAGTGTCTCGAGGTGATATTTTGAGTATTTGTAATGTTTTATACAGTCAGGATTTCAACAAGAGGTTTGTGTATTTGTGTTGTAAACACAAATGTGGTGGAAATGAATAGTTGGTTAAGCGAAGTGATGGGATACACCAAACCTAGCTGGAGACCTGTGCAAACGCGTATGTGCATTTAGTTTGCATAACAAGCATTGTATTGGCAGAGTGGGCCTTTTGTCTCTTTATCCAACATGATGCCTTACTATGCCAGGTAAAAAACAACTTGTACAGTTCAAAGACTCAAAAATGGCCAGCAAGGCTCATTTATTAAAATACTAATAACTGAAATGCAAGAGGTAGAGGAAGTTGAAGCAAACCTCCAACTCTTTCTAGCAGATTTAGCACAACTGATCCGAGCTAAGACCAGGAAAATCAGGAAGACGTTATTTGCTGTTATTTAGCCTTGTCCTTGCTCAGAGTAACCTGAGAGTCAGAGTTCTTGTCATGGCATGACGTGTGCTAAATGGTATCATGGCCATAGTCTCCAAGGAAGGTATTCTGTAAAGCACATTCACACTGAATCTCAACCCATTTCAAAGTGCCTTTCAGACCAGCTGCAGTGCTGTATGTAGTGCTGGACATGTCTCCTCTGCTCCCAGAAGGATCCCCATATCTCCCACACCTGAAACACGAAGCTTTCCTACTTGACAGGGCTTGAAATGACCCTGTGAATAGATCCCACCTCTTCCTCAGAGCAGGCCAGGGACAGGGAACAACAATGCCCAGAGTGAGTCCAGGTTTCTGTGGGCTCTGTCTGCAAAGCGAATGTTGGGAGGAAGGAGGAGAAGGTGAAGTAGAAGTGTTTATGAATGTGTTTAAACTCCTTAGGTGATGTGAAAATGGTAATGGACGAGCCCAGGGCTTCCTCACAGTGAGTGTGAGAGGATTTGCTCAAGGCAAATTCTCCTCACCTTAAAGTGAGTATGTGAGAATTTACTACTGGTGGTACTTCACTGAGTGTCCACTGCTCACCAGCTACCCAAACTGTGTGGTGGGTAGAAAGGTGTCTCGTTGAGTGTCTGCTGGAACATAGGAGGTCCCACATCAATATGAGAAGGAATTTCATCACAGTGAGCGTGACAGAGCACTGGAATGGGCTGCCCAGGTGGGTTGTGGAGTTTCCTTCTCTGGAGAGGTTTAAAATCCACCTGGACATCTCCTTGTGTGACTTGATCTAGATGATCCTGCTGTGGTGGTGGGATTGGACTAGATGACCTTCTGAGGTCCTTTCCAATCCTCAGTATTCTATGATTCTACGATCCTAGAGGATTTGAGTTGTGGTTGGACTATGTGGTTGCCTGGCATGACCAGCAGTCAGACAACTTGTGTTTGAGCAGATTGAACTTCCAGTTTTACCTGATCCCAAAAGCACTGTGTGGTTGATCAGTGTTTGGGAGAACACAGGTGGCATTCTAACTCTGCAACGGTCATAATTTTATCAGGGAATGTGTTGCTTCCGCAAGAAAAAGCAGTCTTTGATAACTTTTACATACATGTGAAGCAATGGTTTCACACTAGAGAAGTGCAGATTGAAATGGGTTGTTAAGAGGAAGTTCTTTAGCAGGAGGGGGGTTGAACACTTGAACAGGTTGCCCGATGGCAAGGAGTTGAGGCCCCATCCCTGGAGATCTTCAAGGGGAAGCTGGAAAAGGCTCTGGGGAATCTGATCTAGTTAAGGATGTCCCTGGTCACTGAAGGGAGGTTGGACTACATGACCTTTAGAGGTCTTTCCAACCCGGGAGATTCTATGATTCTATGTCCATGTGGATCTAATGCAGTGTTTATTTTACAACGCTTTAGATGCCGTAACTTTTGAAAGTAGAAAAATTAATGGTAACTGCTACTATTAATGTTTTCATAAACAAAATATACATGTTTTATAAAGTAAATATGAAGTATTTTGCAAACTATATATGGATTCTGCATAAATCCCTGTGTGCTTCAGTGTGACAGAACACCAGCCCTAGAACTCACAGATGCACAAAAACAGAGACCATAATTGTTCCAGTTGAGTCGACCTCTGTGCATTTCTTTTAATGCAGAAAAAATTAAACACATGGAAATGTTTCTGCTATGAAGCTGTGGGCAATTTTAACTTCAGACTTTTCCAATATCCCAAGTCAAACCTTGGGATTTTCGTCTCACCTTCATACAAGCACAGTGCACAGAGACACTTTGTCATGAAAAAGCAATTCTCAGCTATTCCCAACCCTCCAAAAGAGACAGACAAATCAGATGAAGCACATTTTATTAAATCACCTACCACATTTGGCTTTTTTTTTTTTTTTAGGGAGAAATACAATAATCTGATTCCTTTTAGATTTTGTAACATAGGGTAACTGCAGGAATTGCGTGAACCTGAGACACAGGATATCTCATGGTCTCTATAAGCTAAGGCAGCCAAAAGGCCACTCTTTAAAATGTACAGACTGTGAGGCGGTTCAAGCTGCATTTCCTGTCATTCCAGCTGCCATCAGTGTACATCTCGACACATTTCTCTGTCCCTCTACCGTTAGGCTCGGATTTGTGCCACTTGGTGTAATTCAGAGGAGTGCCATTTATATAATTAAACTGACCTGCAGTCTCCCCCTCTTTAATGCCCAGGTAAGCATATTGGTTATACTGCTTCACAATTCCCAAAAGAGCTTCGTTCTCTTCGTCATTCATGGGACATGCAAGAGTTCCTCCAGCCTCTTCACAGGATTCTAGTGCAGAGGCAAAATCCATTCTCTTCCCATTGCTGGCCAGTATTTTTGCTCCTACTTGTTTTATTCTTCCATTGAAAGCAAGCACTGAAACATGAGAAGCAAATCCTAGTTAGCTCATTTATTTGCTGGGAAAACAAAGAAAGAGAAATCAAGAGATGAAAAGGAAAATAAGTCTGGAGAACAGGTCTGATGGGGAGAGGATGAGGAAGCTAAGGCTGCTCAGCCTGGAGATGAGGAGGCTGAAGGGAGACCTCACTGCTCTTTACAACTACCTGAAGGGAGGTTGGATTGAGGCAGCTATTGGCCTCTTCTCCCGAGGGACTAGCAATAGGACAAGAGGAAATGGGGTCAAGTTGTGCTCGGGGAGGGTCAGATTGGATCTTAGGAAAAACTTCTTCCCAGAAAGAGTGGGGAGGCCTTGGAACAGGCTCCATAGGGAGAGTGTGAAGGTGCTATTCCTGGAGGGGTTCAACAAACAGGCAGCCAGAGTGTTTCAGGAGATGGATTAGTGGTTGGGGGTTGTAGGGTGAACTTGATGATCTTGAAGGTATTTTTCAACCCTGATGATTTTATGATACTAAGTGGTAAGAGAAACAGAGGAGGGAGTAGCAGGCAATAATCAAGAGTAAAAGATGGTGAGGAATAAAGATCTTAAAAATTCACTAGTTATTCACTCTATGTTCTTATGCTGCTTTTGACCACCTGTCATTGTTTTCCCCATTGAAAGGTGCCCCACTAACATTGCCATGTCAACCCTGTTTTGCCTGTTGTACTCAACAATTTTCAGGTAAAGAAGTAAGAACGAGGAAAATTACCACGTTCAAGTCTGGAAACTCGGTGCTTCAAATCTGCTAAAGCATCAGGGTGTTCAGTGTCCAGAGAACCCTGTAAACCTAGGTGAATAAAAATAACAGTTATACAGCCAAGCAAAGCTAGGCTCTGCTCATAGAAAGAATTGTTTGGGGAAAGCTAATCAGTTTCCAAAACTAACTCGTGCACAGGGTGTTCTGTCAACATCATCTGGCATCAAATAACTAATTTCTCACTAATTTTTTCACACTAGGGTTAACATATATCAAAGCAAACAAACAAACCCCTCCAACGCTCTGAAGTGCTGGTAGGTTCCCTCTGTGCAAATGGGTTTTTCTAGATTGAAGAACTTGTTTGTGATGGCTGTGAAAAAACTTTGCCTAAGGGAACTTGTTGCATCCCAATAACTGTTAATTAATTTGCACCAGGGAGAATTTTGGGAGGGAACTTCAGCATTAAATAGAACCTAATCTCAAACTGAGATCCCTTACATGGAGGAATAATTCTAACAGTCCTTTAGCCTTGGTAATGGACCTGGGCACCAGTGCCAAGTGTGTTCCTCATCAGATGGCTTTTGTACACACAATCTGTGAGTACTGGAGAAACATGCCAGCATCCTTGTAATTACACCTGTAAGTACTGGAATAACAACATCTTCATACTGGAAAGCAAGAAGCAGCTTCTGCTGTGAAAGCAGAAATTTCCTTCCTCATGGGAAAAACACTACAAAGATATGTGTGTATTTATATCTATTACATTTACATGTTTCATCATTGATCACCTCAGGTCAGGAGGCCTATCATTTAGAAAATAAAACTAACTAAACCAACTGTTTTCTCCATTCAGCGTTCCTCCATCTGCTTAAGGCAGCCCCTTCCCTGAGAGTGTGTCCCCTCTTGTGCCAACTGCTCCAATCCATGCAGCCTTTGTGACCAGGGTGTGCTGCTACAAAGGGACCTTTCCTTACCTGGCTGCCGTTGCTGTCCTTTCGGTCCAGGGGCACCAGGCATCCTGGGAATTCCTGGACAATTGCGGAGTGCGTGGCAAGTCACAAGCACAAAGGCTACCACCGTGAGCAAGGCGGATGAGAAGGACAACATGATTGCTCAGGGCAACTGTAAGCAAACACATCGATCACAAATAATTCTGTAAGCAATGGAATGTATTGGCTTCATATAATTGATCAGTGTGTTATTGTTTCTTCTTTCCTGCCTCCCCATTCACTCCTTCGTGAGGGGATTCTCTTTCCTTGTTTAACTGCAGTCTGTAGGTTCAGGTGTAAGAGAATCTTCAGATTTATTTTGCACAGATTCTACACAAAACCTCTTCTAGGGTGACAGGGATTGCTCTGCTTGTTATGATGAGAATGGCAGCTTCTCATCTGGGAGCAGAGAAATCAAATCACCTATCCTATCACCGTTTTGGTATCCCTGCTATTAATCACTGAGAAATGATGGGCTCGGGTGTAACCAACACTTAAACCATTAGCTGTCTGCGAGGGCTGCGATGAAGCAGCGGTGCAGATGCTATCGACCTGAAAGGTATTATCTACAGCGATGGCTCTGAAGCTTTGGAGCCAACTAGTGCTCCTTCTGCACAAAACCATGTAATCCCATTTATTTGCAATAAGCAGACTGGTAGTGTTACATAATTTTATAGCTCCGTTGACATTCCTGCCTTTATTTTGAACAAAACTCCACAAGCTTGAAAATGTCGGAGTTAGTCTTGTAGAAAATGCATTCCTACTGGTTAGCAATAGGCCTTTTCACCTGGTTTTATCTTCTCAGCTCTAATAAGAAGCAGTGTTATGATCTCAGTGCTGAGGCATCATGACTAAAAAGCACACTGAGACTAGAGATCATGGGAATACTGTCTGGTTATAGGACCTGGACTGAGGGACCCTAAGACTCTATGGCATGCAGGCAGCCATCTGTTGGCATCATTCAATTAAAGCAATGAGATATACAGAAAGGCTCAGGATGCCAGAACAGGTATTTCTTTCTCATGAGATGAACCTGATGGGTTGACTCTCATACAAAACAAGTAACTTCATTCCCATGACATTTCTTTAGGCAAGAGTTAGAGGGCATCATGTATCGCCCTCCCTTAAAATCTTCCAGAATTGTCAGGATCATTTACACTGACACATAACTTGTTCTAAATCCATCTCTGCTTCAAGTTGAGAATAAAATTGTGGTTGCTTTGAATGCTGCAAGTTATTAATTCTCAGAATAAGTTATCCATCACTCAGAATAGGGTATTTGTTTCAAAGCTATATGCCAGTCAGAACCCAAATATCTGCTTATTATCTTACCATTTATTAAGTGATTTGGACTAAAGCTGGAATGTCTCAAAAATCAGCCCTTGACCACAGGAATGCTCAATTAGCTCATGAACTTCAGCACTTCACTGCATACAGAATCTGCTTCAGTAACAGCAGCATCTGTTACTGTCATGAATTCCCACTTTAGAATCATAAGGGTGGAAGGGACCTTCCAAGGTCATCTAGTCTAACTCTCCTGCAACAAGCAGGGACACCACTCACCAGACCAGACTGCCACTTGAACAACTAGAAATTTCAAACCCACTTGTGCTGTATTGCGAGTGCTGTCAAGATTCACCTGTTGAACCTTAAGCACCTAAGTTTGTCCACCCTTGACTGAAGGCAAGCGGACACCTCTGGCAGTGCTGGCCAATGACATAAAATGCAGCTTATTAAAGTTTAACTGAAACCTAGCTTAGGTGGGTAGGAATATTTCCATCCCCAAGATAAGGAAATGCAATTACAACAGTTACTCGTCATCCAGTGCTGATTGTTCAGGGAATTATATTTGAATGGACTATTGTGTCCAGCTCATAATTGGGTTATGGTGCAGAGCTAGAGTCCTAATCAGTTACACAGCAAAATGGAAAGAACAGCTCTTCAGTTTAATCCACTTGTAATGACCTTCATCACTCACGGCAATCTGATGGCCTTCAGGCATCTCCTCATCTACTAAACGTGCTGATATGAGAGAATAAAAAAAGGTACTAATAAAGGAAAATTTCATTTGAAGATCTAAATACGACCATGGAAACAAAAAGGAACAGGTTTGCCTTCTGTCTGAAGTTCCTTGTGGTTTATTAAAAGCAAATTCAACTTACCTTTCTGCTTCAAAGTGAAATGATAGAGCAGTTCAGGCAAGTCCCATTTATATAGAGCCGTGCTTGACAAGTGACTCCTCTGAAGTGGAGGCTGGATACCAACAGCACGATTTGCTTACACACTTGTTATGCAAATCCTGGGAGCAATGTCAAGGGTTGAGAAATCTCTTTTTCTGTTTCAAGAACAGGAAGCCAAACCTGGAGGAAAAAACCCAATCCAGAACTACAAAATATATAGAAATCTAAAGGATCTTTCAGTGGTTTGGAGTGACATTGTAATCACTTTCTCTGGTTTTCAAAATGCAAACCCAGCAGATGACCACCAGTGGCTTTTGTAAAAGGGAAGGTGCTCCTGTTAATGAGAGAAGAACATTACCTCTCAAAAGGAGCCTGACCTGTTAATGAGGATTCTAACCTTAGCTTATCATCTCTCCGTCTGATGTTCTTACCCTAATGCAATTTTCTAGCTGTGTTTTATAGCTCAGTGTTTCTGTCAGCATGTGGTCTCTTTTGCATGTTGGGTACAGCTCGCTTGGTTAGAGATGGATCCTGAATACGTGCACAAAGCCCACAAATGGAGAACAGCTGCAAGGGAAACAGGAACTAGAGGCTCTGCTCCTTTTGTTTCCCAACAACGATTGGGATCTTGTGAGTAACTTCCTTCTGGTTCTGATAGCTTCTGCTGTAAGGACACAGTCTCTTTCTCTGAAGAGGTTAAAAACCCGCCTGGATATGTTCCTGTGCAACTGGATCTAGGAGATCCTGCTGTGGCAGGGGGACTGGACTGGATGATCTTTTGAGGTCTCTTCCAATCAGTAATGTTCTGTGATTCTGTGATTCTGTGACAGATCCTAGCTGGGGTTTGTTTTAGGACAGCCCCACACATCAGGCCCTCACTGGTATCACTAATAACTGCTTCGCAGCCCTTGTGTTTTGCTGGTCAAGCTGCAGTCAGGATGGCTTCCTCTGCTTGCTTGCCTGTTACTAGAAGAGCTTAAGTTTTTGTCATGGTGCCTAACTGTAATGTCTTCCTACCCAGCTGACATCTTTAGACTCCTCATTCAACAAACATATGCCCAATGTCAACTGGCTGACCTAACTAAGAAAATGCTACAGGAGGAGATACATTTCGCATCCCCCTTAGAAGTCACTTAAATCCACTTCCATTCATAGCTGAGAGTCTTCTCCTACAGCTAGAAGTGCTCAGCAATCCACACTCATAAATGCATGTGACAGATATTCTGTCATCATGGCTTTTGTCCTTCCTCCACCTGACAGGCAGTGAAACTTTGAACACAGCTTTGTCATTTCACAAAACCACTAATCCCACCAGTTGGAACTCTTTCCTTCTGTATTCCAGATGCTATTGATGCAAAGGACTGCTGTTAAGCATAAAAGATGTGGGTTGGCCAGTACCCAGTAGGTAAAAGACCTCGTTTCTGAATCCCACTGTAGTTTGGGAACAGCACAAATACCAGATGATCCAGTACCACCCAGGCATGTAATTCTGCTTCTAGTCATAGAATCATAGGGTTAGAAGGGACCTTCAAAGATCATCTAGTCCAACCCTTCTGCAACAAATAGGGCCATAACTCACCAGATCAGATTGACAAAAGCCCTATCCAGACTGACCTTGAATGGCTCCAGGGATGGGGCCTCCATCACGTTTTGGGGCAGCCTGTTCTAGGGATCCACCACCCTCAGATTAAAGTACTTTTTCCTCATGCCCAGCTTGAATCCACCTTTTTCCAGTTTAAAACCATGACCCCTGATGCTATCATTCCCTGCCCTTGTGAACAGTTTTTTCTAGCCTTCTGGCAGCCCTTTTCTGAGATTGGAAGGCCGTTAGAAGGTCAAGAAAGCCCCACCAGCTCCACATGATCTCTATCTATTCAGAGAAGTGTTGGCATGAGAAAGACATGGCTTTAGAGTTAGAAAAACCTTATAAATTAGTATCTTTTGCCAAAACTCTCCAAGAGCCATCCATTTGATAGCAGTTCTTCACCGATGAGTTAGGTTGTGCAGTGGAAGCCATAATCCAATGTGGGAGATTACTTAGAGATTACTACACTTTCCTGTGGCAGAGAATAGGGGAAAACAAACAGACTACCACAAGGAAGGAAGAGAGCAAATATTTTTTGTGCAACCCAGCACTGCTGTAGAAAAGTACAAGGCTCTGTACTCAGAGATTCACAGCTCACCCTGTGTGGTAACAGCTGAAGATTTTTAGCTGTGAGGCACCCACAAACCCCAGCCAGAGAGCTGTGAGGGTTTCAGCAGCCCCAGATGCAGCATCTTTCTCTCTGTCATTAGGCAGAACAGAAAGATTAATTCTGCTGTCCTCTAATGTATTATATATAGAGAAAGACCTTGGAGTCCTAGTGAACAGTAAGTTCTCCATGTGACATCATTGTGCCCTTGTGGCCAAGAAGGCTGATGGCTTCCTGGGGTGGATAAAGAAAACTCTGTCCAGCAGGTCTAGGGAGGTTCTCCTCCCCCTCTGCTCTGCCCTGGTGAGACCACACTGTGTCCAGTTCTGAGCTCCCCAATCCAAGAGAGACAGGGACCTACTGAAGAGAGTTCACTGTGGGGCTAGAAGGATGAGGAAGGGACTTGAGCATCTCCCCTGTGAAGAAAGTCTGAGAGAAACTGGGCTATTTAGTCTGGAGAAGAGAAGGCTAAGAGGGACCTTATTGCTGTCTGTAAATATCTGAGAGGTGGGTGTCAAGTGGAAGGGGCCACTGTCTTTCCTGTGGTGCCCAGTAATAGGACAAGGAATAATGGGTATAAACTTGAACATAGAAGCTTCCTCCTCAACAAGAGGAGAAATTTCTTTCCTCTGAGGGTGCTCTGTAGACTTTCAAACCCACCTGGATGCAGCCCTGTGTTACCTGATCTAGGGGATCCTGCTCTGGCAGGGAGGCTGGACTGGATGATCTCTAGAGGTCCCTTACAACTCTTAACACTATGATTTCAGTATATGCTTTGCTGCTGCTGCTAATGCCAGCAAACTGGCCCCAGACCGTGCTGTAGCCTGGCTAACTCAGCAAAGGAAATTTTGGGGTAAAAAAGGAACCTGACTGTCAAAACAGCTGTGCACGCTGCCCTCAGCAAACTATTTTGAAAACTAAGAACAGCCGAGGTGGTTTCAAAACCAGAGACAATTTTATAGAGCTATCAGACCTGTAATTTTCAGAAAGCCAGGTGAACTCTCTATTGTGTTCCACTGCTTTGGAACAATCTGGTTACTGACAGCCTTACCACAGCCCCATCTGCACCAAGCGGTGACATGGCCTCCCACAAGAAAGGCAGACCTGTGTAGCTACATGAACTTGTGTCTCCATGAGACATTAACCTTAAATGTGTCCCTGTGCTGCAAGCTCCTGGTAGCAGCTCTCTGAGCTGGTCCTTGGCACAGCAGCTGTGTGGGAAGCAGGAGTGGTCAGCTGTCCATCTCTGCCTTCTTCATAACAACAGTATTTCTTTATATTTGTCTAGTATGTCTACTGTAATCTGCTCTGCTGCTACATACCCATACAGACTTAAGCACCAGGTTTAGGAGGACTAATTGGCATCTGCTTAAGCCCTCATCATAAATAATAGAGAATCATACAATCTTTAAGGTTGGAAGATACCTAAAAGATCATCCAGTCCAACCATAAACCCATACCCACCATGCTCACTAAACCCTGTTTCCCAGGGCCACATCTACTTGTTTTTTGAACACCTCCAGGGATGGTGACTCTACCCCCTCCCTGGGCACCCTGTTCCAACATGTAACTACTCTGTCAGGGAAGAGATTTCCTGATGTCCAGCCTGAGCCTCCCCTCTCACCACTTGAGGCTGTTTCTTGTCCTATCACTAGTGACTTGGAAGAAGAGACTGCCCACCACCTCTGTACACCCTCCTTTCAGGTAGCTGTATGGAGCAATAAGGCCTTCCCTTAGACTCCTTTTCTCCAGACTAAACAACCCCAGTTTCCTCAGCCACTGCCCATCAGACCTATCCTCTAGGCCCTTTATTGCCCTTTGTTGCCACTTTTTACATTAAGTAATGAAGCAAACCAGTAGGTAAAGTGCTGCCTCCTCCTCACCTGTGGTTCAACTTCATTGAGACAAATCCAAAAAATTAATATGGGAAGATGAACCCAAATAATTTTGACTGAAACATTATTTCTGTGCCTTGAAAGAAAAAACAAAGGGAGAAAACCAGCCATGGCACATGGAATCAGGCAGCAAGCAGCTCCCGCCTTGACATAACACAGTAGGTTTATCATAGAATCATAGAACGGCCAGGGTTGGAAGGGACCTTAAAGATCATCTAGTTCCAACCCTCCTGCACAGACAGGAGCACCTTCACTAGGTTAGGTTACTCAGGGCCCCAGTCAACCTGGCCTTCAACACTTTCAGGGATGGCAGAGCCACAACTGCCCTGGGCAACCTGTTCCAGAATTTCACCACCTCCACAGGAAAGAATTTGTTCCTCATGTCCAACCTCAATCTCCCCTCTTCAAGTTTGTAACACTCCCCCCTTGTCCTCTTGCTTCATATCCATGCAAAAAGCCCCCTTCAGATCTTGGAAAGCTGCTAGAAGGTCACCTGGAAGTTTCCTCTTCTCCAGGCTAAACAACTCCAACTTGCTCAGCCTGTCCTCATAGAGGAGGTGCTACAGCCCTCTGATCATTTGAGTTGCTCTATATCTGTATGCAGAGCCTTCTTCCTTCCTTCAGGCAGGGCAAGTATCCATCTCCCTCCCTATATTCTCTGCCCAGGTTTAGTAAAAATTTAACAATATTGTAATAATCTTCCGTCTTGTCCTTTAGAAACAAACAGAAATATTCTAATTCTAACTTCATAATCTAATAATCATAATATCTTAGAATGGCCTGGGTTGGAAGAGACCTCCATCCAGTCCAACCCCCCTGCAGTGTGCAGGGACATCCTCGACTAGAGCAGGTTACTCAGAGCCTTGTCCAGCCGCCCCTTGAAGATCTGCAGGGATGGGGCCTCAAGGGTGTCTATCTCACCCATTTCATACCTACAGAAACTGACATTTGGTGAGTTGCTATTCCTGGAATCACTGAGGAGAACCGCTTCTCACCAAAGCATCAATTCCCTTTTATACCCTGTTGGCCATATTCTTGACTTTCCAAGTCCTCCCTGTATCTTCATCACCAAGCAGGTAGCCCTCGACAGAAACAGCACAACAGAGCAGAGACAATTCCTAATCCTTGGTCCTCCATACAACAAAATTACCCACTGCAATATCAATTAGTAGTGGCCTGATGGAATAAATATTGTCTCATTTTTACTGGAAGTAGTGCAAGGAGTGATCATAGAGGTGCCCTGCCACATTGTGTTCCCATGGAGATGGGCTCTGCCATCTCCTTGCTATCAAAAGTGGTAATAGGAAGCAATTTGTGCCGCTGGCCGATATTGCCTTGGAAACGTATGCTTGCAATTCAGAACTTGCCCTTATAAACAGCCACCTGGCCCTTGTTATCAATTTAAAATACAGATAATCTAGCCTGCAGGTAGCAAAAATATCCTGCTACGTTGTTATTACCTGGTTATTGCTGGGAAATGGCCCAGCTAACATCTCGCTGGTAGTGTCACAACATATATAACCAAAAGCACTGACAACATTTTATTGGAAATTGAAATCTCAAGTCCTTGCGAGAAACCCGTTCTTGAAAACACATGGCAGAAAATAGAGTTATGAAGGAAAAGAATACACTCACTGAGGTGCTGGCCAGGGCTGATGGAGACGGTCAAATGAAGCTGGTTTGCCTATTACCAAAGGGACCCCAATGGTGATGAGTTCCCAGGAAACACCACGTAGTAGACAGAGCTGATTTGATCCCTTTGCCCATCATCAACACCTGAGATGATGTGAAACTACTCAAGGAGCAGTTATTGCAAAGGTTTGGTGTGGAAATAATCTTGGGAGATTCCTTTAAGGAAAGAAAAGTTCAGCTACATTTTATGAAACCCCTTTTCCTTTTACCCTGAGCATTCTTCACAGTGAGGGTGATGGAGCACTGGAACAGGCTGCCCAGTGGTGTTATGGAATCTCCTTGTCTGGAGACATTCAAAACCTGCCTGGACATGTTCCTGAGCAACTGAAGATGAAAAAGTGAGATGAAAAAGAAAACAAAAAAGCTACTTCCAATAACTGACTTTCAATTTTTTTTTTATTTGCCCGATGTTAATCTCATGGACAAATAACTGTGTAATGCTTTTGCTCTCCTCTTTAATCTTTTTAAAGTGCATTATTGTCAATTGGCAGAGGCCCACGGGATGAGGCTTGACAGGGCCAAGGACAGGGTCATATGCTTTGGCTACAACAACCTCCTGCAGGTAGAGATTGGGGAATGAGTGGCTGGAGAGTGACCTGGCAGTACTGGTTGACAACCAACTGAATAGGAGCCAGCAGGTGCCCAGATTGCCCGGAAGGCAAATGGCATCTTGGCTTGGATCAGGAATAGTGTGGCCAGCAGGACTAGGATGTAATTCTCCCCCTATACTGGGCACTGGTGAGGCCTCCCTAGAGTACTAGGGGCAGTTCTGGGCCACTCACTTCAAGAAAAAGATTGAGGCGCTGGAGTGGGTCCAGAGGAGCAATGAGGCTGGGAAAGGGACTGCGAGGAAAGTCTGATGAGGAGAGGCTGAGGGAGCTGGGGGTGTTTATCCGGGAGAGAAGGAGTCTCAGGTAGTACCTTCTCCCTCTCTACAACTCCCTGAAGAGAAGTTGTAGTCAGATGGGGGTCAGGCTCTTCTCCCAGGCAACTAGTGACAGGATAAGAGGGCAGGGCCTGAAGCTGCACCAGGGGAGGGTTAGGTTGGATGTTAGGAAGCCCTTCCTCACTGAAAGGGTGATGCAGCAGTGGAATGGACAGCTCAAGGCCACGATGGAGTCTCCATCCTTGGAGATGTTTAAGGACAGACTGGATGTGGCACTTAGTGTCCTGGTCTGTGTTGTGGTGGTGTTAGGTCATGGGCTGGGCACAATGATCTTCCAAGGTCCCTTTCAATCCCAAACATTCTGTGATTTCCTGACCACATCTGGAGTATTGTGTCCAGTTCTGGGCCAGTTAAGGAGGTATGTGGAGCTGCTGGAGGGAGTCCAGCTTAGTGCAACGAGGATGGTGAAGAAAGTGAAGCACCTCCCTTTTGATGAAAGGCTGGGGGAGCTGAGTCTCTTTAGTCTGGACAAGCAAGACCCACTAATGTTAACTACTTAGCTAACAAAACATACTTCTCTATTCCATGGGGGTAGAGCCATCAAATCAAGAAGGTTAAAAAAGACCTTCAAGATTATCAAGTCCAACTCTACAATCCCCAATCACTAAACCACCTCCTGAAACACTCTGGCTGCCTGTTTGTTGAACTCTGCCAGGGACGGTGCCTCCACCACCTCCTGGGCAGCCTGTTTCAAGGCCTCTCCACTCTTTGTGGGAAGAAGTTTTAGTAAGACCCAATGTGGACCTCCTGTGGCACAACCTGACCCCATTTCCTCTTGTCCTATTGCTAGTCTCTAGGGAGAAGAGGCCAACCCCAGCCTCAGTCCAAACTCCCTTCATGTAGCTGTAGAGAGCAGTGAGGTCTCCCCTCAGCCTGCTCTTCTCCAGGCTGAACAGCCCCAGCTCTCTCAGCCTCTCCCCACCAAACCTGTTCTCCAGACCGCTCATCACGCCTTGCAGCCTTTATAGCAGCTTTGTATGCAGTTGTGCAGCTCAGACACTCTTTTTCTTGATGGAAGTCCCACCAAATTACTAATCACTACCCCAGCTACCTGCTGCCCTGCCTGCCTGTATCTATTTGCCTGAGGGAGCCGCGTCGGCGCTGCGTGCACCGCCCCGCTTTGGACACCGGGAGGCAGCACCGAGCCGCGCGGCTGAGCGGCGGTCTCCTCTGCCTCCGGCCGTACGGATGAAGGGGTTTTCATAAGACCATCGAACCGTCCCCGCTTCTCCAGGGAAGGTGCCAGCCCTGATTGCTGCTGCTGGTCTTCGTCGTCCCTATGCAGCCCTTCAACAGCCCCAAAACCCCTGGGGTCAGACTTTGCTTTGCATTGCGGGGTTGCTGCTCCTGCACATTCTCCTTTGCTGGCTGCTTTCCCCATCATGGAGTCCTGCTGGTTTAACTTCAGCCTCGTGTGATTGGTGAGACTGTCCCACACCTGCTTTGGGAAGGGGCAGAGCAGTGATCTGGCTAGATCACTTTGGCCAAGTGATGCCAAGGTGCTTCATAAGCCTCCCTCTGGCCCCCACCGTGAGGGGCGGCTGCCCTTGCTGCAGCTGCTCTATTTGCAGTGATGATGCTCTTAGCTTAATTAGGATCTTGTGGAGTCACTGACCCCTCTCTTCTGGTACCTGAGGCTGGCAGGAAATGTTTCTTCTCCTCCAAGCAGCATAGGCTCACTTCTTGGTTAGACCAAGGTAAAGTTTCATTGTTTTTTCTTGGATTTTCTACTCTGGTGTAAGATGCTCTCTGTGGTGCATCCCAGCAGAAGAACTCATATCCCTCTGCTATGGGGCATCATGCTGAAGAGCTGGACTGGAGCTCTGTTCCCTATGACAACACCACACTTCTGAACAGGAGGCCGAATATTAAGTCCTCAATTGTTTAGATCTAAAAATTTATGTGTGTTAGCATGAAAACACAGCCTTGTTTGGGTTATCTGTGCCCAGATAAGGGAGACAAGTCTCCCAAAGCTTGAAATCAAGTGCCAAGGTAGGGGTTTGGGATGAGTTCATGATTAATTTGAGCTGCTCTGTGTTTGTATGTGGTGCAAGAAGTGTTTCAAAAAGAGGGTTTTTATCCCAAACAGTGTTCAAGTTGCCCTGTAGCTACAGGACTTGCATGACTAGGGACTCTCGACCTATGTCCTCTCATAGAATCATAGAATCATCTTTCACTACAGCTGCTGGCAGATTTAGGCTCTATTTTAGGATTTTATGTGCTTGAAGAATTTAAGGAGTGATTTTTATGTTAAAGATTTGACACAAGCTCCTCAGCACTGAGCTGCATTTGGTCTGGCTACTTGAGGTGGGGTTTTAGGAAGAAACCCTCAGCACAGCAAAAGCCCTGGGATTTGGGGTTCTAGTCAGTTTGTGTTTTGTTGCTTTTATTATCAGGTTTTTTTCTTCTGGTAGGTGCTAATGATAGTTTCAAATAACGCAAACACTGCTTCTTGCTGAGCTTTTAATATACAAGTGCTTTTTGTTATGAGTTGTTAGAAGCCTAAGTGTTCTTAATATCACAAGGTGGGCGTTCCAGTGGATCAGATATAGGATATTTATTAGCTTCCTTACTGCTTTTACATTACTGCTGCATTTCATGGTGGTTTGAGTTTCTTCTTTGTCATACCCCTTGAGAAGAAGGCAGAGGATCTGTCTGAGACTATCAGCTCTCCCTGTGTGACCCAAAACCTGACTGCTTTTTAATATTTCCAAAATTAAAAATAATACCCAAAATTCTTCATCTGCATGCATTCTCTGTGCAAACGCTGCCTGTGCTCTCAGGAAGCTGTGATAATGCTGATACTGGAAATTGCTTACAGAGTTGGACACATCAGGCATTTCAATTTTCTACTGTTATGAATAACGTTAGAGAAATGGTCTGGAAACTTCCTTGATTGCATGCAGTGATGGTTTAGGAGAAAGTCTTTCTGCAATTTGATGTCTTTTCTTTTTTTTTTTTTAAAGTAGAATCATAGACTCACAGAATGGCCTGGGTTGGAAGGGACCTCCAAAGGTCATCGAGTCCAACCCCCCATGCAGTGAGCAGGGACAGCCTCAACTAGATCAGGTTGAACAGAGTCTTGTCCAGCCTCACCTTGAAGAGCTCCAAGGAGATACTGGGTAACTTGCTGCCTACACTGTCCTCTTTAAAGCTGCAGAGAGCCACAACAGAGAACTCTGCTTCCATCCACTGCTTCCAGGATTCCTGGTTTGCCTGGAAACTGGCAAAATTACCTATGTTGTAGACTAAAGAGGTGCTTGCACATCCTCACAGGAATTACTGATGTCTCCCCAAAAGATGTGCTAACATCAGTTGTCAGCTTTGTTAGATGAGTTATTTGCTGAAAGGAAGCTGTTTCTGGGGAACTATTAACTCGATAAATCCAGCTGCTGCTAATGTAACTAAGGATATCTCCCTGCCGTTGAGTTACTGCCTGTCGCGCAGACTCATGCCCCAGCAGCAGTAAAATGCCTGGAAGGCAATTTTGTTGTTGACTCTTATGTCTGTGTAAATAGTGAATTTACCCTAATGACTGGATAGGGTGTAATTGGAAGCAGTTTTCAAGGATGTAATGTGCATATTAATTATGAGTGTGAACTGGCCATCAGGAAGACTCTCCTCTGCTCCATCCCCTTAACATTGGTAAACATCATTATCTTTTCTAATGGGCCATGATGACACAAAGTAGGACTGATCTGCTCTGGGAGTCTGTTGTGGATTCTGCTTATCAAATAAATTTCTCTGGTGAGTTTGCAGCAGCTGTAGGTGATCCTGCTGTGTCAGGTGGATGCGACTAGATGATCTTTCGAGGTCCCTTCCAATCCCTAATGATTCTGTGATAGACCTATAAGGATGATTGGGGGTCTGAATCAACTGCCTTATGAAGAGAGATTGAGAACATTGGGACATTTTAGCTTGGACAAATGAAGGCTGCAAGGGGATTTAATCACTGTCCATACATCCCTAAGGGCTGGGTGCACAGGAGAAAGAATCCTCTCTTTTTAATAGCGTCAGACAGGACGAGGGGAAATGGATGCAAGCTTGAACATAAGAAGTTTCACCTCAGTCTGAGGAAAAACTTCTTGACAGTCAGGGTTATGAAGTCTTGGAAGGGGTTGCCCAGAGAGGTTGCGGAGTCCCTTTCTCTGGAAATGTTTCAGACCTGGCTGTATGCAGTTTTCTGTAGCTGATTTAGGCTTTGTAGGCAGTTACGCTTTTCAGTAATTTGTATCCTACTTGAGCCAGGAGGGTTGGACCTTTGAAGGCCCCTTCCAATCCTAATAAAGTGTGTAAACTGTGCTCAGCCGCTGGTTTGTGGCTTCATGTGTTTGGAGGTGAAAAATGACCACAGAAAGAGTGAAGCCTGGTTGAAGCAAAGGTTGTTTTTTTTTTTTTATTAATGCAAGCACATCCAGTCAAACACGGAATATCCTGCTTTATGGTACAGCTTTATACTTAGTGTTTCAGCTCAGAATAGCAAACCATGGCATTTCAGGAACGTATCAAACTGAGGGAGGAGAAATAAAAAAGGAACCAACGTGGATACTGCATTGATTTCAAGTTCGTAAGAGAACTGCTTGACCAGTGAAGTGCACATTCATGTGAAAGCTTTTCTTATACATTTACAGAAAGTGATTTAAAATTGCATTTCAAATATATATATTTTTTTAGACTTTAAGCATCCCTTTTAATTTCCATTACATAAACAAAGCTGATATACAGTCCCTCTTTATAGTGTCTGACAATGTTACTAGCTAGAACATCTCTGAAAGTGCAAAACACTGTAATAATACAGTATAAATAGTCTTACTCTAATCCAGGGCTGAAGGTCACTACTTCAGCACAAGAAAAATAGCAGCAGATCGTAAGAATTATACCTTCCCCTCTTCTGGGCTGTTCTTTGCTAACAGTATTCTACTTCTTCCTTCCACATGGCATAACTTGCCATTGTTTCAGATGTCTTGTCAGTGCTATGGGATAGCTAGGTGTACATTTATCTCCCTTCCTACTCCAACTGCCTTTAATTTTACATGTTTGAGAGGAGTGGAACAGGGAGAGAGGGAAGGCTCTTTCGTAATTTGTACTGCAAGGCCAATACAGCAGATAGTTTCTGGGAAGTGGTTGCAGGTGCTACATGAAACAGCAGCACCACTCTTGTTGAGGCACTCGGCAAGAAGAGTCCACTGGAGCGGAATAAATCAGACCCTTGGTCCAGGAAACCTTGCCCCTTCTTCAACAGAAGGCAAAATACGATAAAACCCACCTACTTAGAGCTGGTAATTTTTAAAGAAGCTTGTGCAGACAACCTCTGTGAGACTCAATGAGGGAGGCTGCAAACACCAGAGTAAAAAAGAAAATAAGTCTAATTATTTGTCTCAAGTCGTTATCTTTAAACACATCCAGCCCTGAAAACCCTAACAGAACAATTACTGGAAAGGATCTGAGATTTTTCTTTGATAACCCAGAGTCAGGTGAGAAAGACAAGCCCTGAACTGTGGTGTTTTTTTTTTTCCTGGAAATGAATACCTTGAATCGGAACATAAGCTGCTTGGATGCTCACTTGGGTAGCCGATTGGATAGCTGGAGGCATAAACTCCAGACTAAAAGGAGAAATGAGATGATGGTAAGCATCAGTGGGCTTACAGATTGCCTCTAATCTTGGTACTGACCTGGGGTTCCAAGGCCTGACCAATTTCTTACAGTGCTTTCTCAAAGATTTCAATGGGGTTTGGCCCTGAGAATTAATCACGGCTAAAATCACAGCAAAAGTTTGTATTGTCTTTGCTCTACCTGTCTGTAAGTGCAGACCAGCATTTCCAGAGGAACCAGGGGAATTAAATGACCAGTTCAGTGGTGACAAACTCTTCTTAAGCTTCTTTGGAAGTTCTAGCCTTAACTTTAAATAGGACATCCGAGTTGACTTCCCTCTCCCTAGCTCATGTCTGATCTTTATTTTCCAAAACCCAGTTTAAATAAACAAAACCCCCAAAACTGAGTCTGTTTTGCAGAGATAATCTAGGTTAGACATCCTTCTCTTAAACAAAACAAAATCCCTGATTATTTTAAAAAGGAAAATACAAACTACTCTGACAGCCAGAATTCAAAGGATAGTTCCTAGAAGTAGTACAACTTAGATGTGTGCGCCTTCACACATGCACGCATACGTACTCACACACAAACACACATCCCCCAGCAGTTACCACCCTTATCTCTTTCCAAAACGTAACAAAAATATGTTTGCTGCACCATCAGTGTTACAGGCAGGCAGACTCTACCTCATGTGCCATATTCTCCCTTTTATTTAAAAAGTACTTTGTAGCTGGTTTCAAGACGCTCCTATTTTTATTTCCTTTACTTCCAGTCCAGTGTGAGAGAAGGTACGCTGAACGATACCAGTACCTTGTAAGGCACTATTTTCTGGCGTAGAAGAACGTGCTTCCTGTAGATGTCTGGGGCCTTGACTCCACAAACACTAACATGTGTGAACTGATTTGAGGGAGACCCAACACTTGACATGTTCAGTGTTCTATAGGATACTGGTCCAATGGAGTATTTATTTAACCTGAACGCTGGCTTTAGCTGGAATCTGTGTTTGAGTTTTTAGCCTGGTGGAAGTAATAGAAAATAAAAATTTGGATGCTGACAGAATAAGATTTCCCCAGGGATACCATCTCCTGTGATACATTTCATCTCTGAGAACAGGGCCCTGCCCTTATATTTAAAATAAAAAAACCAAACCCTTCACTTAAGTGCCTTAAGATTGACATGAAATATTTACCACATTTTATTTCATAAAAGTTACTGTATATACAAAACAGACCTCAGCCAGTGAGGCCTTTTTTAGCTCAGTCCAAGTCTTTCAGGTCGTAAAAACATTTTCATTCCATGTGCTTCAAAGTCTGCAGATCAGATCCCATAACCTCAGGCTCTATTAAGCAGAGTTGTCCTAGAAGAAGAAAGAATAAAAAAATAGAATTATCTTTGATATCACAACAACGAGGTTTACAGTTTTGGTACAGGTTGCCAATAGATCTTCGTCCCTTAATAGCAAAGCATTAGGTTAATTTGAACAGGAGTCCATCCTTTTATAAGATTTGTTAGTGCGTAGATGGTTAGTGAGTAGACCTTTGCAGCATCTCTGTGTTTGTTTCCCTGACAAAAGCAACTCTGAACACTGCTGAAAACGTAGGTAATTACCCTGAATTTGCTAGCCTATACAGACTATTCTCTTTCATCACTCCAGTGGTGATCTTGCAGCCTAACTGATCTGGCTGAAGAACTGGTTACAAAATCCAAGCCCTAGTGAATTGTTTCAGATTTTAATTTTGTGAGAAAAACTAATTATAAGTGAGCCTCAATTACTGGGTCTCAGTGCATCTTTGCAAATAGGAGGTAGGAGGCTGATAATCGTGTGCCTGACCACATCTGCATCAAGACTGTTATTCTGAGGCAGCATCCTACCTGAGCGTTTTCCAGCTGTCTTTTTCCATGTGGTTTTCTGGACCTTCACTTTCAAAGGAAGCAATGAACAGCGCTGGTAAATAAAATAAAAACCATTAGATAAAATCTGTCGTTTTAACTGGGGAAAAAAAAAGCTGAAAGTTGCAGTACAGTTTGTGTCAATCATTAGACTTCATAATGAGGTTTATTCTCATCGAAAGCTCATACGTATGTTATATTTTTGCATCTTAGTTCTTTTAATCTCCATACTGCCTGCATCTCAGCGCGTAGGAAGCCTCGCTGTAAGTCCAGTAACAGATTTACCTTCTTCACTATAAATGGGAGCTGTGAGCAGATAGCTCTGAATCTTCTTGTCTTTTTCAAAAGGGCACTCAACCTGCTTCCATGTCAGAAAATCATGAATCTGTCTTGAAATTTCCCAGAATTTCTGCATGAGAGAATTAAAGCAAGATTATGAACATCTTACTGTTGTTTTAAATAGTAGTTATGTTGTTGCAGTTGCAGAGCCTCTGAAATTATATCATTTTATCATAAAGTGATGTAAGTTTATGTCTAGATTCGTGAAACCATGAGCTAGAAGCTCAAAACAGTCAGTATTCATAAAGTACAAAGTTTAAGAAGGATTACAGTTTTGGCAATAGCAAAGCCCTACCTTGAAATTTATCTGCCCGTTGGGCAAGCGGTTTGTGTGTATTTTGTGCAGAAAGTAGATATCTTTAATAAAGAGATTGAAAACCGGGATGACTATTTTCTCTCGATTGCTGTTGGCAGTCTGAGATCGCTGTGCTGCTCCTTGCAGGGCTGTGCGGTAATTGCAGAAGTTGCTGGATGGGTCCATGTGATGCTGTTTTTATGGAGGAGGAAAGGCAGTCAGAAAATGAAATCAGACGATTCATAAAAGGAAACAGCTTTGATCTAACCACAAGAGTTCACACTCTGTGAATCTGTTGAGCCCTTCTTTCGAGATAGAATAGCTTATACTGGTTAGCTGTGTAACCAGGTTTCTCTAGCTTATGCCTTATTGTACTGGCTTTACATTGATGCTTTGTTTCAGTGGTTAATGGAATATAAAGCAATATTGGAAAAGAACCCTGAAATTCCAACTTGCCATCTCCACTCTTTCCAAGGACAATTAAGTGCTGTTTCGGATCCCCACTAGATGGGGTACTCTAATTAGTTTCAAGGGTAGCAAAACTGCATTTACTGGAGTTAAAAATACCTTGATGCAATTACATTGGGTAAAAACACGCTAGGAAGAAATAACCTGGAGAAAAGTTGCATCCACTTGTTTTTACAAGTGAGTAGGGAGCTTGACATTCGGGAATGCTCTCCCTCAAGTTTCTGTGCTGGTGCTCTCTGGCAGAGGTGCCTTCTATGATCTTAGTAATTGCATAGCAGGGGTTGAGGTGAAACCACTTGGTGTGTTTCTGTAGAAAGTCTAAACTTCATACGTACCTCTAAAACATCGAATTTGGCTGTTTTGACCTTGGACCAAGTTTTCTTTAGCCGTGCCACAGGACTCAAGTTCATGCCAGCTGAATGGAGAAAGAAGCGACAAAAGAAACTGAGCTCAAAAAAATCCAGGGCTATCATAGTTGTGTTTTTGTACTAGCACCACACGTTTTAGAAGGAAGCTCAGCTTGACAAACAAAACTCATAGCTCTCACTCACGGACACATTAGTCTCTCCCAGAAGAATTAATCCTGCCTCTGCCTTCTGGTGGAGTACCTGTCATCTGTTGAAGATACTCACAGATAATAGCCATCATTGAGTTGAAGTTTCCAATGTTGAAGCATTCTCTTGCTACATCGATGAAAAATTCCACCATTCTTGTGCGCTGCTTTTTCTTTACCACCTTAAAAAAAACCCCAAACCCAATGAGATCTGTTAAGAGGAAAGGGATGGCATGAATCCTTGAATGGGGTATTTTAACAGGTAGATTGAGTCACCATTTCAAGACTGAATTCAACTAAGTCTTGTGATGAAATAGGTCTGTGGGTATTTTGCTAAGATTCATTTTCAATAAAATAGTATAAGTATTTGGGGCTACTATCAATTATTTGCCTAGTTGTGGGGGGAGTTCATTTTTTTTATACATAAAGTTCAGTGTCTTAGGAAAGCTTGTATAAACAAGCTGGACATTTAAAGCAATTTCCTCTTGCTGGAACAGGGCCACACCGTGAAGCTGCTATCAGAAAGAACACAATTTTAAATCTCTGAAGAAGGGGGGTAGAAAAAGCAGTGGGCAGACTTAAGACTAGGGACATGTAACATGAACAAGAGACTTGTCGTACTCTGATTTTTTTAGTTTACTGTGTTTACTCTTAAATAATCCCTTGAGAAGGTAGTGATGATGAGCAAATATATCCCCACACATGCAAAAAATCTAGAAAGTGATGCTGAACATCTGGTCTACTAATTCTCTTATAAAGCAAAATGAATACAGAGCTGTACAGCACTGTCTACCAACTTCCATCTCTAAAATACACTGGTCTTTCTTCTTCTTATACAAAGAGACAGAGAACACCCATTAAAAACAAAAGGGGACGTGGTGGTTGTGGGCAGTACACCTTCCATTTCTTGGCTTACTACACAATAGAGGCTACTTTAACTGCCAATAAGTCTACTCTCCTCAGTTTTTTCCAACCTCTTCAGTAATCCACTTTCTTTGTAGACTTCTGAAGAAAGTTTACCCCTGATTTTTGTACAACAGAAATGAATATATGACAGTGCTAATAATACACAGATTATTAGGTGTTGGAAGGGACCTCCAGTGGTCATTGAGACCAACACGCTTGCTCAAGCAGGATCACAGAACCTAGGGCAGGGCACACAGGAACACATCCAGATGGGTCTTGCAAGTCTCCAGAGAGGGATAATCCACAACCTCCCTGGATGGTCTGTTCCAGTGCTCTGTAACCCTTACAGTAAAGAAGTTTTTCCTCATGTTGAGGTGGAACTTCCTGTGCTCCAACTTACACCCATTGCTTCTTGTCCTATCACAGGGTGCAAGTGAAGAGATTGTCTTTTTCTTCTTGATACCCAGAAATATCTAAATGCAGTGGAAGGTCAGGTGTTTACTGGTAAATCTGCATTTAAAGATCAGGACCTGTGAATTTATGGATATATTTAAATACATATGCAAAAGAATTCCTCACTCAAACTCCACACAAGTTCCGTTTCACTGCATGACTAATGCTGCTTGGAAGCTACACCAAACCAGAGAATCTGTGCAAAGCCATGCACATAGCCATGAATTCTTAATCATATAAGCATGTAAATAATGTAATGCTTTAGTAATGCAATTATCTTCAATTGCACTGCTAATGTTTAAATCTTCATTAGACCACTGCCTGCCTTTTGTCCTTAAGACCAGGATCACTTTGCTACCTTGTTTTCTGTGAACACTTACCCGACAAATCTCTGTAGCCACCAGCATGCTGAGACAATTGAACCAATTGTCATAGGCCTCCAAATTATAGGTTTTTGTCACATCACCTCGGCACTGTTAAGAAAACAGCCTGCTTGTTAATCACATCCTGTATCGTGACAACGTCAACATAAACTTCCGTTTCATGTCTTGATAAAATCTTGCTGATTCTTTTTTAAGGCATGAGCCTAAAGAAGTTTAGAAGATGCTAACCTTCCTTGCCCAGGTTGTACTTGAATTACGGAAGTTCCTTACCCTGGTTAGCTTTTCTTTTTTCCCCTCTGTGCCCCTTCTTGTACCTTGTGATTATCCAGAGAGTCCATGTGGCTGACAATCTGCATCAGATCCTCTGGGTAAATGTTGCTCACCCTCTCCTGTATTTGAAGAGATGACAGAGGTTCACTGTACAGGCAAACAGGGAGTCCAGTGGAAAACATCGAAATAAGGGGAACATCTTGGTTCATTCTCCTACAATACGGATGCATGAGGTGTTTTTATTAGTGTGTCTAACTGATCTTGCTCATTACTCATTTGGGTGTTTTTTAATTGAAACATTGGAGGCTTTCAGTGAGGGCACAGCAATATGCATATGGAGGAATACATCCATATTTAGTACATGGAATATGAAATGATTTGCACAAATCAGTGTCTCACCAGCTCAATATAGGTCAGCTGCTGGGCCAAGATGAGAGGGTCACAGCACACACTCAAGATGTCCTTTTGAGTTGACTGTGGCTTGGTTTTGAGGATGGTGCCTTTGTCAGTAACAGGTTGCCGGAACTTCTCTCTGATTTCCTGGTATTGGCTCCGTGCAGAGAGTGCCATCAGAAGATTCTGTGTCATCTGGCTAATGATCTTTTTCACTGTTCCATTTTCCTAAGCAAAAGGCAGAAAAAATGACTGGTAAAAACTTAGCTCTTATAGATTGCCAAAGAATTTCTGATTGGGGAAAAATAAATGCCCATTATCCACTTTCGTCTTATCTGAGCTGATTATCCTGTGACAAATGAACTTGTTCAAGCTGCCTACGTGACTTCACAATGATGACGTTACGCTTGCCTGCCTTACCAACTCCTTCACTTGCCTGGCTGGTCTACTCCTAGCAGGAGCTTGTGGCTAGTGCCCCATGTCAAAGGCATCCGTGTAAACAGATTAAAGATGGTAATACCAAAAGGTGGTAGAATTACTTGTTCTGGGATACTCTGTGTGTACTAAGCTCATTCAGATCAGACCCAATGATGATCAAGCCTGTCGTGATCAAGATATTCAAGCAGAATCCAGGAGTGTATACTCCTAAAATGCCCTGGCTTGGCTTTGGACAACTTTAGCATCCAAATATTTAGTTAAGAATATGATATACATCGTGTTCTTGGATGACTGAAATGCCTTCCAGTTCATTGGATGTGGACTTTAAACGTGGGATACACAGATACACAGATCATTAGGGATTGGACGGGACCTCCAGGGGTCATTGAGTCCATCCCTTCTGCTCAAGCAGGATCATAAAACCTAAAACAGGTTACAGGTTACACAGAAACGCACCCAGATGGGTCTTGAAAGTCTCCAGAGAAGGAGAATCCACAACCTCTCTGGGCAGCTCGTTCCAATGCTCAGTATCCCTTACAGTAAAGAAGTTTTTTCTCATATTGAGATGGAACTTCTTGTGCTCCAACTTACACCCACTGCCTGTTGTCCTATCACAGGGCACAAGTGAAAAGAGATTGTCTCTTTCTTCTTGACACTCAGTTCTCATGGATTTATAGACAGTGATTAAGTTTGCAAGGGATCTTCAAGGGTAAATCCAAAGAAATATAATCCACGTGCTCAATGTTCTGGCATCTAAGGCTAACTGAACTCTGTCTGCCATTGATTATTCATGTCCTGGAGATATTTCTCTGAGATCAACCCTGACAAGCACTTGAGCACTTTCCTACTTGTCCACTCCTCCTCTTTCCTGCTTTAAAAGACACAGGTTCTCTGACTCCATTCTTCCAGCTGCTGGAAAAGCTCTATTAAAGACAGTCTTTCTTTTCTCTCCTAAGCAATTGTGCTCTGCCTTTGTGAAAATTATTTCTCTTGAGGTTAGCCACAAGGTTAACTGTTAGTTTACAGCCTGCTGTGTTGGTTTCTGACAGTCAACTAGATACACTAGAACAAGCAATGAAAACAGGATCATTCAAAGAAGCCACTAACACACAGTGATGACTGAAATTGTGTGGCAGATGTGAGACAATGACTACCAAATACTTGTGTATTCCATGCTATAATTAAGCAATAATAGTGTCAAAACATAGCTTTACAAGGCAATAATCTGACTCCCCAGTGAAATCAAATGAAAAGCTGAAGGCAGTGTAGCTCATCTTAAGACAACTGGATCACTGCTGAATAGCAGCTGTGGGGAGCCATTTCTGATATTGTGCTACATGTGCTCAGCAATGCCAGGGGAGCATGAAGGGGAGACTGAACTAAAGCACTAATTCTGCTCTCTGACGTGCTCAGCTTTTTGTTATAAATCGTTTGACTTCAGCTGCTGCATCTGACTTAAACTTGTGTCTGGGAGGAAGCTGGAATTCTAGATAGGGATCAGAGCATTAAACTTGAAGGACTCGAAGGCAGGTGAGAATATTGCAGACATTAAGTGAAAGTGAACAAAGAAACTGCAGTTCTTCAGCATGAGGATGACTGAACACTGGAACAGGTTGCCCAGAGAGGGAGTCGATGCCCCATCCCTGGAGATCTTCAAGGGGAGGCTGGACAAGGCTGTGGGCAACCAGATCTAATTTTGGCTGTCCCTGCTCACTGCAGGGGGGTTGGACTAGGTGACTTTTGGAGGTCCCTTCCAACCTGGGCCATCCTATGATTCTATGACATGAAAACCTATGAGTTACCTTAAGCTACTGTGAATTCATTGGCATCTTAACACTTAAGACAAATGCCCTCAGAGTTTTAGTGCTTTCCTTTCATTAGCTCATCAGTCTTACCTTACATTTTCTTAAAACTTTGGAAAATAGGTCAATAGCAAACAGTTACTTGAGTTCAAACAAGGCATTTGTACTTCATTTGGGGCACAACCATGGCTGCAGCTATAGCTATCTGAGGTCACTCGAACAGGAACCAGAATTCTTTGTGCAAGTTCTCAGTTGGCTTTGTCTCATGTATGAAGAACAGCGTTCTAAGGGGATTTGGAAAGCTTTAAAAATACAAAATAAAACCTCAAATCATTACCATAATCCCTTGCTGTAGCACAGTATGGGTCATTTCTTGTGGTAACAAATCCTGAGAGCAAAAGTTGTTTTTTGTCAGTGGCAAATTATGTTTCCTAGGGGTCATTTTGGTTCTGTGATTCGACAGGTCTTCGCTGATCAAATCTGATGTGAAGCATTGTTAAGGGGATAAATACAGTGATGCTGTAATTAATGGATATCATCAAATGTTTAGATGCCTCAGATATCGGAGCGCTGAGCCACTCCGTGAAGATCAAAACTTACTCATTCATAATAGAGTGAGAGGGAAGGGTAAGAGAAAGGTCACAAATTCTTTCTAGTTCAAAGTAACAGACAAATACTAAGACACACAAAATAAAAACCTTTTCCAAGTCCCATTTCACAGTAGCATCTCTGCCAACATACATAGCTTTGCCCTTGTCTACAAAGGGAGTAGAAGGCACACTGTAATACTAGTTCTCTTCCCTTCCTACTAAGGCACTGAAGGTAGTAACATCCAGGTAAACAGCTTTGATGCAACTCAACTGACATAGTTCCTTTTGACAGCTCAGTAACACCCAATTGTCTTGTGTCCTGCCACTGATTCAGGCAGTGCCATCAAACCTGTTGTTCTTCATTTTATCTGCACTTGAATCAACAAATACACCTGGTATCCTTGTCTTCCAATTTCCTCTTAATTGTTCTCAATATTACTTTGAAGTTGTGGGCTTTAAAAATAAGGAGAAGCATCTACTGTGTAAGTAAACAAGGTTTATACAAACACTTCACAATTAATTTCCTTGCTGTTCTTTTGTATCCTTCCTTCTGTCTACTGGTAGTTACAATTTCTTTCTCAATGTGAAAACAGTGTGGGCTTTGTGTGTATGAGGGGAAAGAACCCTGACTAAAAACCAATAACCAACAAAACAGAAAAACTAAAGCCCTTCTTTTATTTGAATTTGTTTATTTGTTTCTTTTAGAAAAGTCTCCTGGGAGGTCTAGTTTTCTTCACAGAGCTGTTTATACTGATGATTGGACTAGCTAGCAGTATCTCCACCCTGAGTAAAAGTACCTCTGACACCACCTGTTGATATGTCTTGTAAGACTTCAGACACATAGAGTAACAGCTCAGCCCAAAAGGTGGTTCATAACTCATCTATTTATGAAAATTAAATATATTGTGCCATTAGAATCACTGTTCCTTCATTTCCCCTTCTGTGCCACATCCATTTCTCATACATCATATTTTGTCCTCCAGCACTGGGTGATTTTACATAGAGATTCTGTCAATAGACCATCACGTTTGTTGCTCTGCCCCTGTCCTGATAGCTTAGCCGCAGGAAATACAAACCCTGGCTCCTTCATGCAGGATGGAATATGGCTTTAGTATGTGACAGCTTTTCTCCCCCTCCCCAACCCTACCTCATCACATTGCGTGATCCTATGAGCAATTTCCTTCAACTCTTTCATGGATTTTTCATCTTGGAAATCATAGGGGAATGTTTCAGTCCATTCCTTCAGGAGCTGAATGATTTTGGCAGTGAAGGATTTTAACTTGGCCTAGAAAGAAACAGTGAGTTGATTAGTGACAGAACTTCAACTGCTGTTGAAGGCATGAAAATAGCGACACCTTTGAAAGTAATGTGAATTAGTAGTAAATGAAGGGGAATGTGAAAGAGAACTTAACTGAGAGCCAGTTAACCACATGGTAGGATTTAGCCTTCTTTCATTTTATCTTGGTGATGTGTCTTACCAAGTATTTTGCAGATGTTTTCAAGGTTAGTTGGCTAAAGCCAAGAAGATGACAGGATAGTTTCCGTTGCGACTTAAGTCAATGGGACTGAAGCTGATTTATGCTGTCTGAGGCAGCAGTACCTTTGTGTTTGGATTCAAACCCATCAAAACTGCAGCACTCTACCAAGCACCATTCACAAGAAACATTCTCAGAGACAGTTTTGTCCTATAGGATTTATCAGATCCTCCAGACTGAGCTGTGTATTAAAATAAACAAATTACAGGCAAGATGTGTGTGTTCTCTCCAGGACATCTACATGAAAATGGACTTTCTATTTTCAAAGTGTTTGCTCTTACTCAAAAAGCTATCAGTGACAGAAAGGGGAGGGAGAGCTTCTTTTTCTAAGTTTTTTGTTACCTCATAATCTTCTGAGGCTTTTTGTCAGTTAAGACCTGAATTGGGTGCCAGTTTTTCCACTATCACAGAAAGAAGGTTGCGTTTACTTTCCTCCTTGCGTAAGCTACAGCAGTCCTACTGCGCAGCAATTCCTTCTCCCCATGCTTCGCTTTCCATCAGCTTCTTAGGGGCTGTGAGAGGACAGCACAGGGGTGTCACTCTGGGAAATCAGTGTGTTTTCTTTTAAGAAGAATAAGAGAACGTCTTCCAAGAAGTGCCAGGAACTCATGCCAAAACATCATCTCTTCAGAGTATGTCCCAGTTGATTTAATCAAAACCAGAAGTCAACCAAACTAAGTGCTTTTTTTTTGTTTTTACTTTAGTTTTACATCTTATTGGTATGCTGTCCCTGGGAATATTAACAACAGTTACTAAAAGCTCTGAAGTTAAACCACGCACCCTTGACTTCTCACTCTGAAAACAAGGGAGGGGGAAGAAGAGTCTGAAAATCCTTCCTTAAGCCATGGCAAGCATCTCTATATAGAATTATAGGGCTGGAAAGGACCTCCAGCTGTAGTTGGACTATCTAGTCCAAGACTCTTGCAACAAGCAGGGACATCAGTCACTAGACTACATTGCCTAAAGCCCCATCAAGCCTGGCACTGAAAGTCTCCAGGGATGGGACCTGACTTCCTACATTACGTATAGAGTAAAAACGGAAAAACAGGTACCTGCAAAACATATCACTCTTCACAGCTTTTTTACACCTGAAGAGCAATGTTTTATCAGAGGCTTCTAATGTTCTTGGACAGTCTTGTTTGGGTCTTTCCAGTCTCTAGTGCACTTAACAAGGGTTAAATTTTATCCTTTTGAGTGAAGCTTAACTACTGACTTGTCTATTATAATTGATGTCTTAAACTGTTGAAACCTTTCCTTTTTATGAGTGCCCAGAAGGCAACTAAGTGGGCTCCAAGGCACCCCAGAGCGTCCTTCTTTTGAATTCACTGTTGTCTGGCTGTTTTCTATAGGACACATTGGTTACCCAGTAATGTAAAAGACAAAGGAATGATAAGTGTTATGGTGTGTAACCTCAGAATCTGGCTCCTTGCCACTTGCCCAACTCACACACTATCCAGGCAACAAGTCAGCCCAGCTTCTCTCTTAACAGATTTGGTTAAGCAACCTCTATCAGAAACCACCAGAGCTGCTTTAACTACTTCTGCCAGCTACTTCCTGCTGCAGAGCCACTTAATTAAAAGGTGCTGGGAATTGATGATACTTTAATGGGTTATGACTGTAAATAGTGGAGTGTCTTGAGTCAGAAGTTTCTATGCCGCATGTGAAAGGAGTTTTCTTTGTTGCCAGAAAGAAAAAATGCAAATGCCAGTGGCCAAATGATTGTAAGACATGCAGTAGATGAGAGCAGTCATTTGAAAGTCAGGTCAGAAGTTATGTGGAGTTTTCCAAGAATGCTGTGTTTAGTGGGTAGGAAAAACAATCCAGTTTAAGGGGCTAGGAAGGAATCAAGGGCACAGTAGGAAAAGAAGCTTCCCAAACACTCAATCGTGTTTTATTGTCACCCTGCTGTTCACTGGTTTTCCTATGGGCCCATCCCCAAATTGCCAGCAGAAGTCGTGAGTGTGCATGTCTGGAATATGGGCTGTTGTTGGGTTGTAATGCCACCTCATTTCAGCGTGGAAGCCATGATTTTTTAACACATCTGCTGAAAAGCAGAATACTACTTTACAAATAACTATCTGGGAACTAAATCACTTGAATGTTTGAAGAGAAGACATTGTTTTTATTCTAAAGTATTGCCTAAGCGTAGTTATTCACAATACATTTTTCTTCTATCCTATTATGTTTAAATCCAAGTATTCAATTTATGTATTTTGACACTAGCTACTGACAACAGTCTTCCTCTTCAGATGTTTCTCTGGCACCTACATGACAAGTGAACACAGCTTTTTGGTGAGCAGATCGGGAGACTGGCCTTTTGTGCAAGTCATTTTGTACCGAGCGGTTAGTTTTTTCCTGTGCAGTCATTTTATGCCATATTATGAGCCTGCACCCCAGTCTCATAGTAAGGGAGAAAGAATCATAGAATGGCTCAGGTTGGAAGGGACCTTAGAGACCATCATCTCCAACCTCCCTGCTGTGGGCACGAACACGTCTCATCTGGACTTGGAAGAAGCCCTTAGGTCTGTACTGCCAAACCACAACAGTACCTTCTGTACCTCAAGAGTCCTGATGTACCAAAGGAGAACAAAATGGGACTGTCAACATACTTAAGACTAGGAATGTGAGTGTGTCATTTCTCATATAGGAAAAAGAGGTCCAAAACATATCCAGATTCAAAGAAACTAACTTTTTCAGTAATAACTGCTTTCATCCTTGCTTCAGTCACTTCTACCAGCATTCTGGTATTTTATTTTCAGTCAAAATCCCTTCAACACACACTTTCCGTAAGGGTGAGATTTGTAAGTGCACATCCCACTGCACTGACCCAGTGTGGTCTAACCTGCCAGAGTAAAACTGCAGTCACACGTGTCAGTGCAGGCTACAATTTTAAGCAGTACATCCTTTCATTTTCATGAAAGGTAACTTTCTGATTTACTGTTACTCCAACGTAACAAAGCATGCCACTGTTAACCAACAGCAGAGCACTCTAATAGGATGATGAGGGTGACTGCAGAAAGGGGGATCAGATTTGACAAAGACTTATCTTGGTGAAAGCCACAAAGCGACTTGAAGGGCTGGTGCCATGACAAATACATGTTGCTCCAGTGCAGAGTTCTGACCTGTAGCTCATGAGCAAAGGTGTACTTCCAGACACTGTATCCAACTAGTGAGGTACTACAGACGCTATGTTTGTGTCTAGCAACAGTACTTCAAGGAAAAAGCCCCAAATACTGAAGTGTATTCAGTAACACAGACCAATTCTACTTGCAATTTAATATTTATCGATCTATTCAGCTTTACAACGAGAACAAGAGAGTAGGAAATACATGACAGTAGCACAGCTTACTGAAGGACATAACGGTCATCGGTTTACCTTTTCTGCCTCAGTCCCAGTTTCTAGCTGCTGCTTCTGTTTAATGCAGATCTGCCCCACTTTAGCCAAGAGCTCGTGTGGGTGAATGAAGACTCGTGAGCTCAATAGGAAAGTGAAGATGTAAGTCCTCTGTGGAAGCAGAGAGAAAAAGAAAAACCAAAGGAACAAGTTGAATAACTTTAGCAAAAATAGTCTGTCTTTCTTAGAAAAACTACTCCATGAAACTTTCCTGCTTGGTTTCTTTAAGAGCCATTGTTTTTCACTGAGCTGCAGAGAACTGCTTCAGGTGTTTTCCAAACCATGGCTGTCATTTCTGTGTTTATGGGGTTTTTTTGGTTCCTTTTTCCCCCCACTACCACTGACCCAAGCTTTAGCTTAGATGCAGCGACATGACAATAATTTAATTTGCAGCTTGGCTAAATATTCAATGCCTGCTTCAGAGTCTTCTCAATGCCAACAATTATTATTTATCATTAAAAATAGCCTCTTTGTTTGTATTTTAAAAGGTGTCATGCAGTGTATTCCAAAACCTACACCTGACTTGATGCCTTCATGCCCTTCTACTGCTTCAGTGTTTGAGACTTGGCTCTGTACTTGAGTGTAATCGCCTAAGTAATGACAACAGCACTGTAAGCACTTCTAGTTTTGCTTCAGGCTCTTTGACAAAATTGGAGTTGGGAAATTGTAGGGGATCTCCTTGACAATGGATCTCAATTAACTTCTGTTGTATTTGCAGTGTATTCCTGTGCACTGTGCTTGTAGAAATGGGATTTGGCAGGCCACAGCCAAGTGTGCATATAAATAGTCCAGGGCTCTAGAGACATCAAAAATCCTAAGTCCGCTTATCTAAAACATGGCGCTTATCAACCATCAGCTACCAAACTGTGCTGTTGGCAATCTCTGTTAAACAATAATGTTATCTTTAGGATCCCAAAAAGCTTATGGGGTTTATCTTTCTGCTCACAGTAAGATGTGCTGTTAATAAAAAATGGTGTGTCTTTAGAACTCAGTGTGCCCTATAATATACATTTGGCACCAAAGCCCTCCAACTTTCAGAAGGGGGAAAATTTCATCTTTTTTTAGAGATGAAATTTTTTAGATGAAATTCACTAAAAGTCCCAGTGTTCTGGGAGTGAGCAGTAAGATTGGTTAAGCATGTATCTACTGCACATCCAGCTCTGTCCTGAGTGTGTGGAGGAAGCTCATGAAAAGAATAGAGTGTGATGGAGCAGAAGCTTTCAAAATGCTTGTTTGGATTTGGAGATCTTAGTAGGACCGGGGTTCATGTATTAACCTAGGAATCACATTAATTCCATTCAATCAAACTGGATCTACAGGCTTTGCCTTGTCTGTTGTTTATGAATGGAGAAAGAAGGGAGGGGAAGGGTTAGCTGGATGGACAGTTTAGATCAGGCTCTTGAGTGGTGCTTCCACTCATGCCTACAGCAGATGGACAGCTTGGGGCCACCTAACAATTGGACTCCCAGTGACTTCAAGCAAGTGGCTGGGATGGTGACAGCACACTGAAAGCATGTCCTTCTGTCTTGATGGAGTGGCTGCAAACAGCCCCCAAAAACATACATTAGTGAAATTTAAGAAAGTCTCTCTTCTCACAAGCAATTAGTGATAGAACAAGAGGGAATGGGTTCAAGCTGCAGCAGGGTAGTTTTGAACTTGACATATGGAAAAGTTTTTTCACAGAGGGGGTGGGCTTCCTGGGGAGGTGGTTGGGTTGCCATCCCTGGATGTGTTTAAAGATCATTTGGATGAGGTATTGAGGGATATGATTCAGGGGTGAACTTGTACGGTGGGGTAGACGGTTGGACTTGATGATCCCAAGGGTCTTTTCCTACCAGAGTGATTCTGTGATTCTGCTTTCATTTGGTATGAGACTCCAGAATTCCAGAGGAGTTTCTTTGCAATGACAAAAAATTGAAGTTCGTTAACTTTAAAAAGAATTCAGTGTATCTCTGGTGCCTGCACTTGGAAACACTGTATGGCATTTTGTTGTCTTTGGAGAAGCTGTATAAAAACATCTGTAGTGGTGTATGTGGTCTGTTAGGAGCACTAAAATTAGGCTGAAGAGCCAACTTGAATCACAAAAGGGGACTTGGTTGTGTTGTGTTACAGGACAACATGTTAGATGTTTTGTCTTATGTGTGTGAGAACAATCCCAGGCTGATATGCTCTGTAGTGAATGAAGGCAAGAGAAAGAATAGTCTTGGCTCCTGAGATTTTGGGGGAGGGGTTTGGGGTTATTTTGTCTGTGCCTGGTTATCTTCTACTATTTTTTGTGGCCAATTTCTGTGTTCTGTTCTACCTGTGTTTTCCTTGAATTTAAAACTGTGGACTATCTAGGAAAGGAATTTAACTGTTGAACATATCAGCTGCCACTGGGCTGTGAGAAAATTTTTGTTCTGTAAATGTGAAGCAACTCATTTTTACAGTATCTTGCACTTGAGGGAGATAGACAATAAAAACAAAGAAATAAGGGATTTTCATCCCTTCACCACATTCTTGTTTTGGGGGGTTTAGAAGCCTATTTGAAAGATGTCACTACATGCAAGTACCAGGAAACCACAACTTAAGCCACGCAGTCCTGCCAGTGACCTTCACTCTGATAAGCTGGAACACATTGTTTGAAGGAAATACATAATTTTGCCTCTTATACTAATTCTAGTGTTGGTCCCTTGGTGCAAGTTTGTGTGATGTGGGACACTGTTTATCCAGAATGACTCTGAGAAAGGCCTGCACCACAGAGTATCAGTTCTCTATTTTTATGCTGCAAGGAAAGTGTGACCTGATGACCTGTGCTGCTGTTTGGTTTCTTTGATAATATTTTATATGATGTTCAAAAACGTGCTGAACTGCCACGATGCAGGAAGATAACGCCTGACCCTAAAAGTGCATACCATCCATTTGAGGCTCTGACGAGTAATCAGTGATGTGTACTAGACCCAACCAGTGCTTTTCCAGACAAGGCTGGACTACCAGGCTTTAGAAACTAATTATTATTACTTCTGGAAATCATCTGCTGTATTTTTATTCAAATTGTTTAGGGTGCTTAACTGGAATGAGGTTCAGAACTTTGCAACCCATTGGTATCTAATGGTGGGGGTTCATTGCTTATGCTGGCATAGACAAGAGTAGCTGCAATTAACAACCAAATTAACAGTTATAGGTCTGGCAGATGTACTGACCCCCATTTTCTTGCTTCTCTGCTAATAGCTGCTCCCTATCCAATAAGGAAAATTCAGGTTGAACTGAGCCATGTGTTTCAGCTGAGTGGTAGATGTCTGGGGTTATGAACGCAGTGGTTAGGAAATATTTCATACTAAAGTCATATGTCTTACCTAGATTAAGGATTTGTGTGATTTGTTGCACAGGTACTACATACAGACTAAATGCTAGAACTGCATAAAACCCAACACTCTCTTGTAGGCAGGCTTTTAATCTCAAAGATGATGCCATGGAGAAGGAAATTTGGCTATGAAGCTAGCTGGATTGACAATAGTTTACAAATGCTTCTATAAGCTACAAGATCGAAAGTTAAGCTGTGTTTATCCTACAAAAGTGACAGGTATTTGGGAGGAAAGGCAAAAGAAACACCTTTTCTGTGCTTGGAGCAATGTAAGCTGACACAAAAGGGGCTTGTGCTTTACAAGAGACTAAGAAACCAAATTCCTTTAATGCCTAAGTTGTTGCTAAGGCAGAAGCTGAATTATATATTTAAAAAATTCAAAAAGCATGAGCGCACAAGACTAGAGAAGGAATTGTTACTCTCTGACCCAAGAATGCACTGATGTCTTCTTGGGGAGGAGAAGAAAAATATCTGTGCAGTCACTGCTCACTCTGAAACATCTTGTTTGGGAAATACTTTCCTGAAATGCTTTCTTGCTTGGGCAAAAGGGTTGCAAACTGGTACATTCCGTTCCTAAGTTCCCAAACTCCTCCGTTTCATGAGTAGACATTTTCATATATGCTGAACAAGTCCCTGCGCACAAACAAGCCTCAAAGGAGCAGTACACAAATGCAGGTCCTTATCTTTCTCACCCTCCCTTGTCCCTCTTGTCTTCTGCCAACATGGCAAGTACATTTTTGTTTAGTTTCTATAAACAGCAGAGAAAGACACTCAGTGTTTTTTTTCTTCCCCGCCCTCCTTGGGGTTGGGTTTTTTTCCCCTGTCCAGAAGGATACTGTGATCTTTAGCTGCATGTCCACACAGACAGGAATGTCTTCTGAGCACCATGCTCAGATGTACTCATCCAAAAATGTGAATGAGATCTGCAACTTACAGATATGTCACTCTGAAACTAAAGCAACTGATAACTCATCACAGTGTGATTTAGTTGGTGATGTCTGGTTGCTTTGCTTCACATGTGCAGCCAGAGGCATGAGACTGAGAGATATTCACTACCTTTCTCTGGCTGCTTTTCTGACATGGGTATCAGCCTAAACAGCTATCCCTAACCCTCTGTGGAGCTTCCCTAAAAATAGAAATGTGCATTAAATCAAGTATAAACATGCAGCTGAACTAAAATAAAATCCTTTCATTTGAAGATGACTGTATTTCAGCTTCTTCTGTACATTGTTTCAAGCTTATTTATCTACTTATTTTAAAATTAGTTTGTTCAGTTAAACTGAGATATGTAACTGAAAAAGTGTGTCCTGCAGTAGAGGAGAAGAGTTTGGTTTAATGCAATTTTCTACCTCTCTGCTGTTGCACCTCTCAGCTGTCAGCTTGCTGTCTCTTTAAACTGCAGTCTCCCAGGGTGGGGTCTGTCACTTCCCAGTTTGCTTGGAGTAAGGGATAGAACCATGGAAACTGTCACCATTCCAAACGAGCTCGCAGACCCTGTAAGTAACGCTCACTTTACAGAACCATTTGCAGAGTAGCTGTGTTGGAACTTGTAACATCAGATGTATTTATAACAGGGGATGTGCATTAGCAGCTACTTAAAAGAACTTAGCTGTTGTCCAGAAATCCAAGCAGCAAGTAACTATATTGTAGTATGAAATAAAAGACAAGGAATTGACTCCTTGGAAGGTTTTACTACAGACTAGCTCTACCCACTGCTTTCTTCTACACATCTCTTCTGCAGTGTGTATGGGGGGCAGGGAGCAGAGGCTTCAGAACTAACGATGGTTATATCTGTGCCTCATAAAACACTTAGTACTATGCATCTGTCATATGGAGTGCAGTTGTGTGTTGGCCATATTTAAATCCAAGGTTTAGGATTACTCGGGAATATGAAAACATCCTGGGTTTGGTTCTTTGAATCTTCTGCTGATGACTGATGGCAGTTCAGCTGCTACAGTCCCTTTTCTGTGCATAGTGATTACGGGTAGTGTCTGTATGGGGGGACTTTATCGTGACTGATGGTAAACCACAGTAAGTAGTTCTACAATAATCAGACTAAGAAACATACAAGACATAGCATGGCAGACAATGGTAAAACGCAATAAGCAAAATGCAGGGACTAATAGTGATTGCAGTTTCCCACCCCTTGTTAGTCTTTGCACAGAGCTGGCGTGCTTCTGTCATAGCTGCTGCTTTTTCAGAGCTCAGATGGGATATCTGCTGTAGCTTGGGCAACCCGTTTGAACAGCATCTCTCATTAAGGGGTACAAGGGGTAATTTTAAGTGATCAAGTGATTTCTTAATAATATCCTAGGTTCAGATTCTTACTACACCGAGCTATAAGTAGTATTTACTTCAAGGGATCGTGCTGAGGATGTTTAATCAGTTGCAGTATTATTTTCAGGCTCAGAAACGTAAGTTATTACAGTGTGGGCCCATTAAAATGTCTTGAAACAGTATTTTAATTAACATCTATTTTTGGGTCTTTTTTCAATGGCCTAACTAGGAGATGCATAGAAAATTTAAGGAAAGAAAAAAACACTACAGCTGGTCTTAGGTTTGCTTCCCTAGGTAGGAGCTGGTTAGTAGTTAATCTTTGCAGCATTAGAGCTAAAGCAGCTTAGAAGGATTGAAAATTCTGTAGCTAATGCTGCTTTTAATTGGTTGTTAAGGCACCCATTTGGGTTCAACATGGCTTTATCTTTCTAACAAGTGCTCTCCTTTACAACCAGAAAGCAGAGAATCCGCAATGAACAACATATTTAGTGAAGGAACACTGCAAGCCAAAGAAGTGCATCTTTACATCTTGAATGGGACCAAGACAGCCTCTTGGGAAGTACCAATGCAGATACTAATGCAGGACAGTCATGGGAAGAAAAAAACCACTTTTCAGAGGCTACTTACATCTGGATAGTAGTCCATGGTGGGCACCAGGCGCTCTATCAAGGCCTCCAATGATCCAGAAACAAGGTTTCCATCCTGATAAACAGGGTCAACACTCCTTTCTCCCATATCTGGCTGCACTTGTCCACTACTGGAACCAAGCATGCTGGAAAATATTGGTGTCTGGGGCATAGTTTCCTGCAGAAAAAATAAAGAGGGTTAAGCTTTCTTTTGGGATGTCCTATGTGTGGGTTTTAGAGAGGCAAGCATTAAACACAATTACATATTTGCCTGAGCACAGCTTGGGCATTTGAGCCAAGTTCTGAACCCAAGCAGTCGCACATCTATAAGCTGGCTTCGTAGTTTGAACCCTGTCACTAAGGCTGTAGGTGCAGAAGCTACAAGGATGTTTTTCACTGCACTTGATTTTTCCTTTCTTCTTGGCTCTGAAGCAAAACTATACCTTTGTGAATTTAAAAAGAGGGACTTTAAGGCACAGTGTGTGTTTGTTTGTTTGTTCAGTACGATGCTGTTTCAGGGCCTTTTAAAGTCCATTCTTTGGCCAAAACACTTGACTTGTGAGGATAAATCCTTCACTGCTTCTGTAGCTAGAAATTGACCAGGCCGGGGTGGGGGGGAAACAGCAGGGGACAGACATACTCTTTGAACAAAATCATCTTTGTCTCCTGCACGAACTGGGTGGAACCGAATGCTGTGCCATGTACCATTCTACACAACCGATTCTTTGGAAGTTTATGCTGAGGAAGCCAACCTGCTGTCGCAAAACCAAACGCACACACGAAGGTTTGGGGTTTCCACCTCCCTCCTCTGGGCTCTGTGGGTACCAGCTGTGAGTACACCCTGCGTGGAGTGTCTGTTGGTTCGTTTTAAACCGGTTACAGAAAGCTTTAACAGAACATCCTGCTACTGAACATAAAGGTTGAAAACAGTATTCGGCGTCAGCACCGAAACAGTTCCCCCTGGCTGCTGAAGTAGTTAAGGCTGGAAGGTACAGTGAAAAGACGTCGGCGTTAACTCTTTAGCTGCTGCCTAGGAAACAAACCCGATGAGAAGCACTTAGCTGGGTGCAGGGGATTAGGCCAGTACCTTGAACCTGACAGGAGCTGACAGAAGCCGAGAGCTGCTCCCGACTGTTTTCACAGAATCATAGAATCATTAGGGATTGGAAAGTCTTCTCTTCTGCAGTGGTTCAAAACCTAGTTAAAGAACTGAAAACCCTACATATGCCGCAAGGTTGCGGCTTTTTTATAATCAGCTTTCTTTTCTGGTAGCACTTGAAACGACTTCAGAGTAAACCTCTGTTATTGTAATAAAAGGTACCTGCTTCCTCTCAAGTTTTCCCAAGTGATCACTCGTGTTTACAACCCGGGATCCAAAGCGTTTTCCTGGTTCTTACAGCAGTGCTGCCGTGCGGCTTTAGCCAGCAGCCCCAGTACCCATAGGTGATGCAGAGGGAACTGCGCTTCCCTCTAAGTTGAAACGGAGCGACGAGGGAAGCTCCTTTGGGCCAGTTCCCCAAGTTCAGCAAATGGTCAGAGCAGAACATGCAGGTCTTAACAGTGTTATCAGAAATGAGAACACGAAGGCTGTGGCGTTCAGGCGACTGGCGTTCCACACCTCCCTGCTGGCCGCGCGCTCTGCGGCACGCAGCGCTCTCACGGGAGGCTGGAGCTGCCAGCTCGGCGCTGCGGGCGGTCTCATTGCCCGGCTATTGGGGTTTTTCCCTTTTAAGGTCCATAGCGAAGGAGCTGGAAGCTACTCCTCGGGCTGGACTGGCCGTGGTGGGCGCTGCTGGCTCATCTCGCCGCACCGCGGGGAAGCCGAAGGTAAAGTACCCCCACCCGCCCGAGCAGCCCCGGCGCGGTGCTTTCACAGAATTGTCGAATCATCACAGCTGGAAAGGACCTCAACAAGTCCAGCCTTCATCACAACATCTCCCTAACCCCTACACCATGGACTCAAGTGCTCTAGCTACTTGTTTTTCAAACACCTTCACGGACGGCGACTTCACCACCTACCTGCGCAGCCTGTTCCAGTGCCCAACCACTTTCTCAGTAAAGAACTTACTCCTTTCGCAGCAGACACACCCCTGGGGGCGCCGCCGGGTGTCCGCACTCCGTTACCGCTTCAGTGTTGTTTCTAACAGCTCTTTTTTGCCACGTTCCGCTCCCGGCAGAGCTGCCCAGGGGGGGACCGAGCGCAGGCTCCGGCTGCCGCCACCAGATCCCAACCCCGCACCGGCTCCCAGGGATACGGGTCTCACCCCCGCGCGCAGTTCCGTCCCGCGCGCACAAGCCCCTCAGGCAGCACCTGCCAATCTCTGCTCGTTCCCGCAGCCGTTACGCGGGTCCCTGGTCTGGTAGCCCCCGAGCCGCAACCTGCACAATGCGGGAGGGCTGCGCGGCGTGTACTCACCCTCATCGTCCTGCGCGGCGTGGAGAGACGCCGCGGCAGCACCGCGCTGACAGCCCATACCGTACTCCCGCCCGGCACCGCGCCCGCCGCGCGTGACGTCACGGCCCCGCGCGGCGCCCCGTTGGCTGAGCGCGAGCGTGGCCGGTTCAAACAGAGGCGGCGGGGGCCGCGCTAGCGCGTGCGGTGCGGCCTCGTCTCTGGTCTCTGTCTGTGGTGCAGTCGCCTGTTTCCCCGCTCACCCCGGCCTGGCCGCTGGCGATTGTCTCATAGGGACTTGTGTTTGGAACGTTTCACCCTGCCGACTTTTGTGGTTTTTCTGCTCGGTGGCTGCTTTTGGGTTTGGGGTGTTTTTTTCCCCAGAAAAAGTCTGTAACTGGCTAGTTTCTTACAGCACAGACACAGCGTGGGTGTCTGAAAGTTCCTCACCTCGTACGGTGGGTAGACCCTAGAGCAGTGAGCACCACGTGGTCTCCATCCACCACCCAGCAAGCCCAGTGCCATGGGGCTGAGCCTTTCGCACAGCCACAGCTGAGCTGCTGTAGGACTGAGGCCCTAACATGGCCAGAGCCCAGCTGCTTGGAGACTGACGGAGCCCTTCACACCACAATGAGACATCAAGCAAGACAGCGGTGCAGGAGACCTGGCTCGTAGGACTGGGTATGTAGTTCTGCCAGCTAAGCTGTTTATACTGTCACAGGTGGTAGCACCTGCTGTAATGACCACAGTGTTGAAGGGATGCTGCCCAGCCCTCCTTGCTAAGAACTCGTTTTATTCTTTCTGCGGAAGTTCTTTCTCTCTGCAAACTGTCTGAGCCAGTCATCGGATACTGCTGGGCTGGACATGGGCTGCAGCGCTGTTGCAGGACCAGGCCTCGTTGTTTCACACAAAGCACTGTCAACTATCCCAAACACCGTAATTTTAAGATTTATAGCTAATCATCATTACTGCTTGCCTAACAAAATTTCCTCTTGTTTCTTGATTTCTTAACAAATCTGTTACAGTTTATTTTCCTTATTAAAAATGAGCTCTTCCTCTTGAATGATAGGTTGAAAAGCCAGTCCTTTTTAGCCCCACTCCTACATCTTAGGTCTTCTGCACCACCTTTAGAGCATGCAGGCGCTGTAGCAGACCTGGCACCTGATTACTCTGAGTCTCTCCCCTCTTACAGTGTGCTGCCTGTTTCGGACACTAAGAAAGTCCAAGACAGCTGAAGCTTAGGATGTCAGTGCTTAACACAAGAGGAGGGTGAGGGACAAGTTCTGTTGAGTCCTGTTGGAACATTATTAAGCTATTTGTAGAAGGTTATCAAATCAGGAGGTAGGAATTCACAGGCTAACACTGTATGTTAAATACAATGCTGCTTTCTGAAGGCTGTGAACACCTTTTACTAATTCATTTGCAACTCAGAACACCACCAGCAGGCCTGCAAATAAGTACTCATGGAAAACAAGTATGGGATGTCATTCTGTGTCTAACCTAATGTTTTCCCACCTTACTCAAACATTTGCTGAGGCTTGTAGAATTATACAGCCATTAATCTTAGCAAAACATACATAGTTCATTGAACTCTACTCACAGCTTCAATCTGTTGTAAAAACAATCTCAGATCTTTTTCTTTGGGCGTTTTTTTGTGATTTGGGTTTTGATGGTTTTTGGTTTTTTTTTTTAACATCAGAAATTGTATCTACCCTGTTATTGGAACTAAGGAATGTAGTTTAGAAGCTGGTGAAGGGCCTGGATAGTAAATCTGATGAGGAGCAATTGAAGGAGCTGGGAATGGTTAGTCTGAAGAAGAGGGGCCTGAGGCAAGACCTCGTAGCTCTCTACAACTACCTGAAGGGACATTGTAGGGAGGTGGATGCTGGTCTCTTCTCACAGGTGATTAGCGGTAGGAGGGCTTGAAACTGCACTGGGGAGGGTTAGGCTGGACATGAAGAATTTTTTCACAAGAGTAGTCAGACCTTGGAACAGGCTCCTGAGGGAAGGGGTTGAGTCCCCATATCTGGATGTGTTGAAAGGTCGTTTAGCTGTGGTGTTGGAGGATCTGGTTTAGGGGTGAACTTGGTAGAGTAGGGTTGATGGTTGGACTCATGGATCTTTTTCAACCTAAATGAATCTATGATTCTAGTAGAATTAAGGTAAATGATGCTAGCCAGGCATGCTGCTGCTTCTCCAAGAGTCAAGCATCTATACTCTTGTGTATAGACAGAGGCCTGTTACACCACCACATAGTGAACAAACACTGTGAAAAAGCACCCAGGGCTACTAGCAAGGTTTGCTATGGCTGACAGACTGTACTTCTTCCCCAGAGTACAGATTGCACAGGAGCTGATTCTTGCTATCGTTGGATACAATCCAATGTAATACCTATACAGACAAATGGCCAAGGCTTACTGTGTACTCTACAGTTCCTTATGTGGTGCTTACTGGTAGTGTTTTCCCACCCTCCTCCATTCTGCAGCCCAGCAAGTTCTGTTTGGATTTTTGGGGTATGTATACGTGAAGGGGGGTGAGTCTGTGTGCACATATTTCCTATTTGAGTACATATCTGTGTGTGTGTATGTAAGCCTTGGGGAAGGGGGGTGTGAGGTAATGTGACTTCAGGGAAACATGTCTTTTGCCTTTCCTGGCATGCATGGCGTTCCATTTTGGAGGCACTATATTGTATAGCTTTGCGATGCTGTGGGAGGGGTTTTCACAATCAGAGAAGCTGGAGGCCTAAATTAAGCTCCTATAGCACGTAGCAGATGAATCATGTTATCCGTTTATTCCCCTTTCTCTGTCTGTAAAAGGTGGATGGTGACCTTTAGCTATCTGTGTTCTGGATGTTGAAAACTGTCAATACAGGAACCCTCTGAAGTCTAATTGTTTTTGTCATTATGTAACTTCTGTTCCTCAATGATTGCTTGCATTCTGAAGATGTTTTCATTAGGCATTGCCTCATGTTACTGGTGGGTGTACACTACAGCAAGTTTAATCAGAAAAGCCTGTACTTGCTCCATTGCTTTTGAAGCAACACTGCTGTGGTTCCATCCCGCTGGTCAGAGCAGTATCTCACTGCACAGTGAGTCAGCAGCAATCATGCTGTGACTGTCTCAACTTGCAAGGTTGCTTAAGTCTCTCTTGGATTGGCTAACATCAGCCAAACACATTCTGTTGTCTTATGATTTATGAACTGGATTGGCATTTACAGTATTTGGGTTCTATTCCTGCTTGTGCTGGACCTACTGGACAAATTCTTTAATCTTGCTGTACAGTTACATCTCCCCTTAGAGACAGAGGGTCACTGGATTTGCATGCTAGATGCGGTTCCAGTGGTGTGTCATATCCAGGCAACATGAGGTCTCCAAAATTCTCTTGAGAACCCATCACCTTTGCAAATGCAGTTACAGCAGTGATTTCTAGGTCTTGCATTTTGGAGGGTTATAAGGCATATAGGGTAATGTCATTTGGAACCTAAAAAAGAATGGTGGGTTAAAAAGGCACCTTATATTGATGTGGTTTATTGATTGATGGCCTTGGTTATAGACTGAATCATTTTATCTGGACCTGAAATAAGGTGTTTGTCCAGGAAATGCCACTAAACTCCACAAGCAATAAGAGCAGTGCCCTCAGATGGGGCTTTTGCATGAACCATTTGTAAGAATTTATAATTTATGAAGTAGAATATAGGTAGAGCTTCAAAGCCTCAGGCAAATGTCTTTAGGGAACATTAGGGGTTTGGTCTTATGCTGCTCGGAATTTGAAGATTTCCTTGTTGCATACACATTTTAAGATTTGAAACCTATTCTCAAACCACTTTGAGATGACTTTGAAGATTTCTAAATTTCAGAGATTCATGCTGCAGAATAACTTCCTGGCACATTAATAACTTGGCAGCAGATGGGAGTGGGAGAAAAGAGTTTCAAATCGTGGTTCTGAATTGAGCAAAGCTTTTTAGGGTCTATATTTGAAGTGAGGCTGAACGCTCTAACCATCAGTCTGTGGTTATTACTGACCGTGCCTTCATCTCTCTCTCTCTCTCTCTCTGACCTGGGACAAAATGAATCTTCACAGCATAGTTTTGTCAAAGCTAATGAACGTTGTGGTTTGAAAATGGTACTTTCCAATTTTAAAACATTTTGTTGAGGATGTTTCAACCAGCTCTACCCCTGAGAAACCCAGCAATTTTCAGAGCAAACCAAGTTGAAAGCATAAGAACAAGTTAATGTGTGGTATAGCACTGTGTCTGTGTTCAGTTCTACCTGAAAGGGAAGCTAGTTGTAAAAATTCAGTCACCTATCTGTGGAGCAAACTGTGCCTCACTGGCCCTGCAACACTATTGGAAATAACTATTTGCTGAACATCACAAAACTGATTTTTCACTGATGCTCAGTACTGTAGTTCCTCCTTGGAATGAACAGAAAGTTCTTCCCCAGGATTTAGAGAGAACATGGTGCTAATCCTGAGTGTTTTGTGCCTCTGCCAAAATAGGAGATTTTACATAATCTGACACAAGTTGCCCATGATACTGGTGTGTGGCTGTTAATTAGTGACTGGAATTATAATGCTTATTTTGGCACAGCTGCCTGAAGAAGTTCACAGTAGTCCATTTTGTTTGTGATTTTCATAGATGCTTGAGTTGTAAAATTATGTCATTTTTAGGCATTATCTTGCCTGCTGATTGAGATTTTTAAGGTATGCCTAGCTAGGAAACAACACTAACATATCATGAGTATCTTTGTTGTATCCTTCGTTGGATGAAACAGCTTTGATTTTAAAAAAGAAAGACAAAAGGAAATGATACTCATTTGAATCAATGATGGAGCAAAACAAACGGTCTTACAGTGGTCTGAGGAGCTTGAGCCATTTAAGTGCATAGGAGAGTAGTCTGAATGAAAGGAAAAGATCTCAGGAAAAGATAGTTGGCTTAGCCTGCTCTGCTTGGAGGAGCTGCTACAAGTCATCATGCATAAATGACATTTTAGGCAAGCAGGGTGTAGCTGAACAGCTGCTTCCACTAGAGCTGTAGATTTGTTCAATTCATATTCATGGCGTAAGTGTTCTGGAGATGATGGAGTCTGCCCAGTGTTTCTCATGTCTTGTTTTCCAAGCAAGGGCAGAAAAAGTATAAAAAGCTGGATTTCATGTTTGTGGTTCAGTCTGATTTTTACTGTAAGGTGGAGGCTCTCTTTTTATTAATTTTATTCAGGGCCATTTTGAGCTGAATACTGAAAAGTAACTTGTATTCTATTTTAAATTGGTTTGAGATGAAGGAGTTCTAGCCCTATCCCAGCTAGTACATCCTTCACTTGCATATTCATGTTTGCTGTGACACCAGCTATTCCAAGAATGTGCCACCACGCAGAAAGTGAAAATCAATTATGCCAAGAAGAGAGCATGATCGTACATCAGCAATTTGGTGCCCAGGGGAAGAAAAATCAGCATGTCTGCTGATGTCAATCTCCTCAAGATGGTATTTTTGTAGATGCACATGGGTTGCTATTTCTTTTAACCAGCTCAACAAAAAAGAAGTTTATTTTTAGTATTATAAGCTTCGGGGCATGACAATTAGCAGATCAAAATTGCCAGTCTGACTAGTCAATTTTCTGTTTGCTTTAGCAGAAACAATGACAACAAGACCATTAGCATTTCCACAGGTATTTTGCAAGATTCATTAAAGTCAGCAGTGAGATCAATTTTTGTTGGTTGGTTGGTTGGTTTGGGGTTTTTCTCCCCCCTATTTTCAATCTCTTTCAAATTTTATTGTACAGCTGGGCTGGGGAGCTCATCTGCAGTAACTGACTTGTGGCTGTATTAGCATACAAACACTTGTATAAAACATGTGATGTATCATCTCATACCTGAACTGCTGCTGGCTATTCAGTTCTTATTGTTTGGATGCTTTTTGCTGACGCAGCCAAGAAGTTACAGAATCACAGCATATTAGGGATGGAAGGGACCTCGAAAGATCATCCAGGCCAATCCCCCTGACACAGCAGGATCACCTAGGTCAAGTCACACAGGGACATGGTCAGGCAGGTTTTAAACATCTCCAGAGAAGGAGACTCCACAACATCCCTGGGCAGTCTGTTCCAGTGCTCTGTAACCCTCACTGTGAAGAGGTACCTTCACATATTGATGTGAAACCTCCTATGCCCCAGCTTACACCCATTGCCCCCTGTCCTGTCATTGCATGCCACTGACCAGAGCCTGGCTCCATCCTCCTGACACCCTTCCTTCACATATTTATAGACATTAATGAGGTCACCCCTCAATCTCCTTTTTTCCAAGCTTTTAAAGAGACTTAGCTTCCTCAGCCTTTCCTAAGCAGGAGGATGTTCTACTGCCTTCATCATCTTTGTAGCTCTGCACTGGATTCTCTCCAGCAGTTCTGTGTCCTTCTTGACCTGAGGGGCCCAGAACTGGGGCACAACGTTCCAGATGTGGTGTCACCAGGGCAGAGTAGAGGGGAAGGAAAGCCTCTCTTGATCTCCTAACCACCCTCCTTCTAATCCACCCCAGGATGCCATTTACCTTCTTGTCCCCAAAGGCACGTTGCTGGCTCCTGGTCATCCCTGTTCAGCCAGTAATGATTAGGGAAGTTTTAGAGTGGGATAAAATCTACTCAATTTAAAGTTCTAATGACTTTATATGGAATAGAATCAAGGTACAGTAGTCTTGATATAGAGAAATATTGAGAAAATAACATTAAATATGGTTTAATTTTAGCATGAAGTTGTCACCAAATTAAGTATTCAACAACTGATTTATTTTTAAGGCAGCATTTTGATGAATAACAAGAGCTAGGGAACAGATGGCTGAGCCCCCAAGCCTACTCAGAAATGTGTGTATAGATGAGACTATCAGCTACAGCATGTTTCAGCGTAGTTTGTGCTGCTTGGGGAGGACTTGCACTAGCATATCACAAACATAGTGAGTAAACATATGTATATTGAGTTGATGCTGTGCAGAACAGAATGCAGGATATTGTCCTAGGACACAGCCTCAAGATTATCCAACAATCAACTATTGAATGTTAAACTTTAAATTATGATGACCACATATGATCTGATTTGCGCTGGGTAAAGTCGAGGACTAATTTGCAGGTAAATAAACCCCCTGCTATTTCTGCATTGATATTGAAAATAAAATCAAATAAAATATTCAGTCATGTACCTCAATTCTAGTGCAATTAACTGAGTGATTCCTTAGCCTTCCATTTTGTTAAAGCACCTTGATAGAACTCAAAGATTTAATGTGACTGAGCTAACCGTGGCCCAACCCTTTATGGCAATGTCAGTCTGAGAAAATAAATATAAGTGAACTGCAAATAAAAGAGATTCAGCGTCTTCCAGGAGGTTTGATTTTTCCATGTGTTGAGCATGTTCAAATAACTAGTGATGAAAAAGCAGTGTGTGCCAAACAGGTTTTGGCTTTGCTACAGTTATAAAGCTATAGATAGAGTTTTTTATACTCACTTATATATAGTGATATACATATAATTATATATATATTAGTTGTTTTGATGTCAGTAAGACAATAATTATGGCATTTCTCTACCTTTTTCTGACTTCATTGAGCCAATATTAATACGAACATCTAGAGATGTTGTTCTGTTATTTTACTGAAATATTAACATGTATATTCTTCTCTTCCTTCTCATCACAAGAGTCAAACACGATGAAACAAATATATTGAGTTCCAGAGCATTGTATTCTCTGGTGTGTCTGGTGTTCTGCCTTGGTGCTGCTGTTTGCCTTGCTCCAGTGGCACAAAACAGATGTTGCATCAGGTAGCCCCTTCAGATGGGATTCCCCAGACATGAGCATGTGGGAAGCTTGAAGCTGATCTGTTTTTGCCAGGAGAGCTCATACCTGCTGGTGTTCCCCTGTGTTCCTCTCCAGACTAGGTTATTTGGTCTGCAAAAGCTCTGCATGCAGTGGGCAGAGCATAGAGCTTTTTTAAAAACTTACCTCTATTTGCCTTTTCTTAATTATTATTTTCATTTGTGTGGGGATGCCAAAGCTCACTAAAATAGTCATTTTGGTGAATGAATTTTGGAACTGGATCTGAGAAGTCTCTAATCTCTGTGGAATTCACAGTTGTGGTTGATGTTGTTTTCCCTGTATTCCATCCTTTCCTGACTGCCTTTATTCTCCAGGGGTAGACAAGACAGAAATGGCTTCAGACTGTCAGTTTATCTGAGGAGAGAAGCTGTGGAGAGTTACAGGCTGGGTTTGGGGTTTTATAGAAGATTTTGCAGTGACAATAAATGTGATGAAGAAGTATTAAGTGTAGTTCAGGTGGGGCAGCACATAGTCAACTCTGTTATTTAGTTTTCTCTCTGTAAACATTCTAAACAAACTGGCATCACTCTACATGTAATGAGGGACTAGGGTGCACTGTCAGCAAATTTGCTGATGACACAAAGCTGGGTGGTGTCGCCGACACCCCTGCAGACTGTGCTGCCATTCAGCAGGACCTGGACAGGCTGGAGAGCTGGGCAGAGAGAAACTCAAGGGTAATTGTAGAGTCTTGCATCTGGGCAAGAAGAACCCCAGGTACCAGTATAAGCTGAGGACTGACCTGTTGGAGAGCAATGTAGGAGAAAGGGCCTTGGGGGTCCTAGTGGACAGCAGGATGACCATGAGCCAGCAGTGTGCTCTTGTGGCCAAGAGGGGCAACGACATCCTGGGGTGGATCAGAAAGAGCGTGGTTAGCAGATCAAGAGAGGTTCTTCTCCCCCTCTACTCTGCCCTGGTGAGACCACACCTGAAGTATTGTGTCCAGTTCTGGGTCCCTCAGTTCAGGAGGGATGTGGAGCTGCTGAAGGGAGTCCAGTGTAGAGCAACTAGGATGATGAAGGAAGTGGAGCACCACCCTTATGAGGAGAGGCTGAGGGAGCTCTGTCTCTTTAGCTTGGAGGAGACTGAGGGCTGACCTCATTGATGGCTATAAATATTTGAAGGTTGGGTGTCAGGAGGATGGAGCCAGGGTCTTCTCAGTGTCGTCTAGTGATAGGATGAGGGACAGTGGTTGTAAGATGTAACATAGGAGGTTCCACATAAATATTAGAAGGAACTTCTTTGCAGTGAGGGCGACATAGCACTAGAACAGGCTGCCCGGGGAGGTTGTGGAGTCTCCTTCACTGGAGACGTTTAAGACCCGTCCGGATGTGTTCCTGTGTGACTTGGTCTAGGTGATCCTGCTGTGTCAGAGGGATTGGACTAGATGATCTTTCGAGGTCCCTTCCAATCCCTAATGATTCTATGCATCTATGTGTTTACATGTAAAATGTTACATAAATGGAGAACATACATTTATATGAGTGCCTGGGCAATCCACCCCACTACCTGGCACTCTATTCGTTGTGCTCTTAACTTTCCTAATTGTGTGGGAATTTGGAGCAGGTAGTACTCTTACATTTCTGTAAGATCTATATGCAGGGAAATAAAACTTCCAATGCAGTCATTTCTTGTAATGACTTAACACTGTTGCAATACCAAGAGATCATTTGAGAATGTTCACCAAAAGTTGGATTATTTTTTTTCTTCTACAAGAGACTAATTCCTTCTGAGCATTGTATAATTTCCTCTTTTCTCATTTGTGGCTGCAACAGAACATGTGCAGGGTAAGGATGAGCTAGATATCCTAAATTTAAAAGGCATCCCACTGGGAGTGAGTTGTGCTATAGATTTTGCTAAAAGGAAATCAGGCAGCCTGATCCTAAAGTAAAACACGGAGCTTGGTGCATGTGAAGTGGTGCAAATTCATTAAGTGATTTAAGTAACTGTATTTTCAAATTCATTAATTAGGTCTACCACAATTTTAATCAGCGAGATTTAAAAATGATTTATCATGTGTTTTCCCAGTAAATGTTTTCTAGATGGCTATTAATCAGGAGAGTTCCACACCCAACTGGAGACAATAAATGCTATTGCTTTGCATTGTTTGAAGAATGATCATGATCATTAGTGACAAAATTCTCACATGACCACACACCAGTCTGCATAGCATCCCTGAGGTAAGCAGGTTGAGGAATTTCTTGTCATGTTCTACTTTGGCCACACTGGTCCAGAAAAAGGAGACAGGTCAGATTGTTGCTACTTCATGGAATCATAGAATCATTACGGATTGGAAGGGACCTTGAAAGATCATCTAGTCCACTCCGCCTGCAACAGCAGGATCACCTAAACCAAGTCACACAGGAACACATCCAGTCGGGTCTTGAATATCTCCAGTGAGGGAGACTCCACAACCCCCCTGGGAAGCCTGTTCCAGTGCTCCGTCACCCTCACCGTGAAGAAGTTCTTTCTCAGGTTGATGTGGAACCTTCTATGTTCCAGCTTACAACCATTGCCCCTTGTCCTATCACTACATGACACCGAGAACAGCCCAGTGCCATCCTCCTGACACCCACCCCTCAAATATTTGTAGACATTAATGAGGTCACCCCTCAGTCTCCTCTTCTCCAAGCTAAAGAGACCCAGCTCCCTCAACCTCTCCTCATAAGGGAGGTGTTCCACCTCTCTTATCATCTTTGTTGCCCTACGCTGAACTCTCTCCAGAAGCTCCACATCCCTCTTGAACTGAGGAGCCCAGAACTGGACTTCTTATAGGATCTGCTGTTTCTCTGCTATAAAAATTGGGTGATGCAGGAGGAAGTTGCAACTGTAGATGCACTCAGATGTCATCCAATGACAGGATGAGAGGCAACGGTTTTAAGCTGGAACATAGGAGGTTCCACATAAATATGATAAGGAACTTCTTCACGGTGAGGGTGATAGAGCACTGGAACAGGCTGCCCAGGGGAGTGGTGGAGTCTTCTTCTCTGGAGACATTTAAAACCTGCCTGGATGTGTTCCTGTGTGACTTGGTCTAGGTGATCCTGCTGTGGCAGGGGGATTGGACTAGAGGATTTTTCGAAGACTTTTCCAATCACTAAGATTCTGTGAATGGCATTTGAAATGTCTCAGCTGTATGTTGAGCACAATCCTGTTGTGTGCCCTGGGCAGATGAAGTCAGATGCCTACTCCCTCTCACACTGACATCCACTGAGGCAAAGAAGGCTTTGTGCAAGCAGAGTGGGAAATGGAATGGTAATTTTAATGTAAAAGATGAAAAACACTGTGTATGCTAATGCTGTTTATTAGTAGTTTTTTCTAAAGTAAGTGCAAGCCTGAAATTGCCCTGGCATTGCATGACATAGAAGATAATAATTTATAATAGCTAGTACATTAATTGTTACAACAGACATTCGGTGAATTTACTGCAAAGAGAGCTTTGTTATTTTGTCGTTCTCAGTGATACAGCTTTTTGTTGTGAAGCTTGTTTGCTGCTACTAAATATCAAGACAATATTGGATGATTTTATTAAGCCACTTCTTTTTTATGTTTTGCAAAATACTAGTCCACTTAAACTGAAGCCAGTGAAAAAAGGCAGTGCAGGATTTGAGGCATCCCCTCGACTACTGGAGGCAGTTTGAGCCACTCACTTCAAGAAAGAGGTGCTGGAGCGGGTCCAGAGGAGCAACAAGGATGGGGAAAGGGCTGGAGAGAAAGTCTGATGAGGAGAGGCTGAGGGAAGTAGGGGTGTTGAGCCTGGAGAAGACAAGACTCGGGGGGCACCTTCTCCCTCTCCACAACTCCCTGAAGGGAGGCTGTAGTCAGGTGGGGGTCAGGCTCTTCTCCCATGCAAGTAGCACCGGGACAAGAGGGAAGGGCCTGGAGCTGCACCAGAGGAGGGTTATTTTGGATGTTAGGAAGCTCTTCCTCACAGAAAGGGTGATCAGACACTGGAATGGACTGCCCAGGGCAGTGGTGGAGTCTCCATCCCTGGAGGTGTTTAAGGACAGCCTGGATGTGGCCCTTAGTGCCATGGTCTAGGTTGTGGTGATGTTAGGTCATGGGCTGGGCTGGATGAGCTTAGAGGTCTTTTCCAGTCTCAATAATTCTATGATTTCTGCAAGGGCATCTAAAAGAGCAGCATAGTTGATAATGTCATGCACACACCATAAGTGATTGTCTCTGGCCTGTTGTCAGTTACTGTCATCAAAACTGTCAGTAAAAAGGCACCGACCACAGTGCCAACATTACTTAACCTCAAAGGGCTTCCTTCAGACTGCCCACAGACCTGTGAAGAGCAAGGTAGCTAATGGAAACCAGGTCTGTAATGAGAGTGAAAAACCCCAGAGTAGTAGTCATAATCATTCTTACAGGCTGCACTATCATGATCATTTTCTGGGCTCCCGTCTTCATTGCAAAATGAACTGCATTGCAGCAATGTAAGGCGATGGTGGGGAATACCCACGGAACACAGCACAGGCATCCACGCAGCAATGGTGTATCCACCTAAAGCTTTTCTGCTTGGAAGTCATTTATTCCTCAGTTAACATGCTAGATTTTCAGAGAAATAATAAGCTTTCTGAAATAAATGGAAATAGAGTGCTTAGCACCCTTTGAGGATCTGGGCTAGTGTGGTGACTGGTGTGTTGGCTAATGAACCTTACAAGATGCTTTTTTTTTTTTTTAACCTGGAAGCAACTCTTAGGCTACTGTGGTAAATGACATGGATTATTTCTTTTAAAAAGCCTCACAAAGAAGTTAGGGGAAGTTTCACCAAATAAAATCAGCATCCTAGTATCCTGAAAGCCAGTTACAGTCTGTCACAAAACCTTTTGTTAATTGAACTTGTGAGGATGTGCAACTCAAACGCATGCCTCAAAAGCATAAAGGCAAGCTCAAATGTGCACCTACCTGTGTCATGGACTCACAGCTAAGCTAAACACCCATCTTTGTTCTGCTCAGCACTGCTGTTTCTACCAAACCTCAATACATTATTCATAAGTGCTTCTAATTTTGGCCTAACTTTGAACTGGAGATAATTGGAATGGCTCCAATTGGTCTTAGACATTCAGTCATCAAAGAGCATCAAGTTAGCAGTCAGCACAGCTCCTGTGGCATATGTGTTTTAGATTGAGGAAATAATTGTTGTACTAGTGATATCAGGACATTCCCCAGTCTTATTTAAAAAAAAAATGTTTTGCAGTTGTTTCTTGCACTAATTGAGTAGTTACACAAGGAAAAGGAAGATGTTTAACAAGTCCATTATGCTCACATGCTCCTAATTTTTTCTGATTTTTATGTGCCTTTGTTTGCTTTTCTATATATTAGGTGTCATCCTGAGTTTTATTAGACTTGGAATTTTATGAGACTGGGCTGTATCTTGAACAGGCATGCATTTATATGGCCAGAGAGCCCCAGGAGTTAATGGTCTGGATTTTATTGTAGAATCTTATCTGAGAGGGCACTGTAAGTTGGTGCACTAGTGTGTGCTACCTGGGTAGCTTACAGGTGAACTCATATCTTCTGCCTACAAATAAAATCATACCCACAGCTGAGTGTGTGAATTCTGCTCTGGGAGTAGTCCGGAATGTCAGAACAGGATAAAATAATCTGGAGTTTGCCTTTGAGGAGCAAAAGAGCTGTTCCCAGAAGATACTGCTGTGGATTGGTCCAAGCACTGAACAGCTGAAGCCTTCTTGCTTCAACAGATTTTGGCTACAAGTTCAAAGCATTTTGTGTAACTGTGCTGCTTCTGAAAGATTTAAATGCTAATTCAACTACTAATAGTCATCTGTATTTTAAAATAATCAATGAAGTCTTTCAAATAGGTATTTTACAATTCACATTACAAGGGAAGTGCACTTCCACTGCTGATGTAAACATTCTAATTGGACTTTGCATTCCTTGTTTAAGCTTTAAACATCTCAAAATTCATTAAGGGCATTTATACCCAACTATTGGAACAGGAGTTTAGCTTCTGTCCTTTTCAATACATGGCAAGGCTTAGACATGTTGTTCCTGTGTTTCCCTTTACCTACAAGAAATTACTGGTCCTGGGCAGTTGTATTATGTGTGGATTTCTTCCACGTGTCTTTTTCATAGTCTTTGTTGTTGGGTTTTTTTACTTATAAAGGGTAATCTTTTGCAGGAACAGCTGTCTGGCAATACAGTCCTCACAAGTGAGCCGGCTAAGTAATCCTCTCATGTTTCTAATCACTCTGAGAGGCATTCCTGTAGTTATGGCAAATGTCCCAACATCAGCTTTCACATCCTTTTAGTGATAATCTGTGTTCAGCTTTCAGCTGCAAAGAACTAAAAGAGTATTTTAAGTCCACATAAAGTCTGACAAGAGCTAATGTCTGGTACAACTGAGAACAGCAATCTATGTGTTCCCTGTTGCAGCAGTGAAGATAGTCAGGATTTTATTTATATTGGGGTTTTTTAGCATTATTCAGATACAGCTGATATCTACCAGGGAAAAAACCCATTATAAATCTGCAAGTTGTTTAGTTCTGTGCTAGCAGAATAAATAATTTTGGAAGGAGGGGAAGGGTGGGTTGAAGATGCAGAGAAGTTTTGCTTCTTAACTTTTTGGTGAACAAGGGAAATAAAACCAGCCCAGGAAAGACATGCTTACCTTGTAGGTTTTTAACCTTTCCCAAAAGTCCTGTCCTGCAAACCCCTTCAAGTGGCATGGTCAGCTTCCAGCATCTTTTGCTACCCATCTATTCTTTCCCCTCCTCCAGCCATCTTCTTCCCCCTGCCCCCAGGGTCCCTTGAATAGGAAGCCTAGCAAGAGCTCATAAGTAACAGGCTCATGCTTTCAATGAAAGGAGGGAGCTGAATAGCCTTCCACCCCCCATGAGTTCAGCAGATCTAGAGTCAGGGCCCCTTCACTAATGAGAAAGGAATCTGTTCACCTTCTGCAATCTTTCTGCGCTCCCTGAAGCTGCCTGAACCACACAACTTGCATTTCTCATAAATTTCCCCATTGTGGCCACAGTTCCATTTCTCTCTTTCACTCCTTTCATCTCTTGAAAACCAAACAGGCAAAGGGAACTCCCTTGCTTTTGCATGAGTGGATCCTGAGGTTCCCAACCTTTATTTGCTCACTAGGAGATGCCATTTCAAATTCATTCCCTTCTTTTCCTGCCCTCAAACCCTTTGCTTTATGGGAAAAAACGTTGTTTGGCTTAGAATTGCATGCAAGGAAAACTAGCATTTGCATCAGGCTTGCTAGGCGTGTGTGCTGTGTCTGTTTCTTGGGCTCAAGGGTTTCCCCTCACTGCTTTTTCACTCACACCTTGAGCTTCAACTGAGTTTTGTTTTGAGTTCACAGAGATTAGAACAAACCGTAGCAACTCAAATGCAAAGCTCCCCCAGAACAGCTGCTGTTCTCACTTTAGGTCCAAGCTACCACAGACAATGATAAAACCATCCTTAGGTCCTGAAGCATAACTTTGGTTTGGGGGAAACCTCATTAACCTAGTGTATACACACTTGGTTTAAGGAGATTTTAGTAGCTTTTCCTTTTTTCCCCTCCCCACTCATTCTATATCCTATGTATTAATATGACATCAACACCCCTTCCATCATATCTCTTCATTCTACATGTTGTTAGAAAGGCATTATTTGTCCTTATTTCAAAAATCAGTTTTTACTGCGTTTGTACCTACGCTGTGCCTATTACATTCCACGAATAGTAACTGTCAAAGAGAGGATAGACCAGTGACAAAAGACATCATATGGTATGATCATAGGATGATAGAAAGGCTTCTATCAGATGGGTCCCAAGCTTCAACAGAACAAATGACTGATCTTATATATAATACTTTGGTGACCAAAGTCTTGGTGTCATTCCTGCGATGATCGTTATATACATCACAGAACTACTGAGGCGGGAAAAGACCTCTAAGATCATCCAGCCCTAATGTAACATCACCACAGTCTAGACCAGGGCACTAAGCGCCACATTGAGTCTTTTCTTAAATGCCTTCAGGGATGGGGACTGCACCACCTCCCTGGGCAGTCCATTCCAGTGTCTGATATTTGTGTGAGGAAGGGCTTCCTAACATCCAGCCCAACCCTCCCCTGTTGCAGCTCTGAGGCCTGCCCTCCCGCCCTGTTGCTAGTTGCCTGGGAGAAGTGCCCGACCCCCACCTGACTACAGCCTCCCTTTAGGAAGTTGTAGAGAAGGAGAAGGTATCCCCCGAGTCTTGTCCAGGTGAAACACCCCCAGCTTTCTCAGACTCTCCTCATTAGACTTCCCTTCCAGCCCCTTCTCTAGCCTCCTTGCTCTCATCTGGATCCACTCCAGTACCTCCATAAATTTCTTGAAGTGAGGAACTCAGAACTGCTCCCAGTACTTGAAGTGAGGCCTCAATAGTAAATATATCTTTATAGAAATATGTATTTATTGTTTTTACATATATAATAAATATTTATATCTATAGATTTATATTTGCATTTTTATTTATAATGTTTATATGATATATAAAGATATATAAATAAATATGTAATATATACAGAACAGTAAAGTGATTTGTGGCAGCTGTGGAGAAAGATGCTTTGTGTGTGGCAATTTGAGTTAAAGAATGGCATTTGGTAAGAAAATTGCTTTATAGATTCTGTGTAGCTGTGGTTGGCTTAGGTTTTGGGATTGCCTTTGACATTGGGCAGGTTTACTTCTCATTATAGCATGTAGATAGCTGCAGTCAAAATTCAGACAGTTGGCCCAATTCAGACTTCTGTTGGTGTTTAGATCCACCTGACTTCAAGAGTTATCTTCCTCTATTAATGCAAAACTGGTAGTAAGGGATTTTTTGTTAATTTCCCTGCTGAAATCAAGACAAATAATCATAATACATGAGAAAGAGTACATGAATTATTGATTGCTGAGCTCTGTTTATTTTATGTTGATAGCTGATGCACTTCAAGGATACAGTGGCTAGATACTTGGCCTCAAATTTTCAGTATCAGTTAGAATTCCTGAATAAAAAAAAAAAAAGAGGACCGCTCAAAATGAGTTCTGTGCAGTAAAGATTTCTGTGGGCAAAGAGAATGCACAACTGGAGTGCTCAGTGGGTGAAGTTCACTGCTGTGGGTGCTGATTGCTTGCTAATTTAAATAGATACTGCGAGTGCTCCAAACCAGAGGATGAAGTGCTGGCAGCAGCTTTCTCTGTCTGACAATCATGTGAAAGAGTAAATTGTGATTGAAGTTACAGGTACAGCTGTAAGATTATAGCCATGACCAGCAAGGTTTCCCTCTTCTCCCCTTAAAGTGATTTTGTTTCACCACCTAAAGTCACACCATTGAGGATTGAAAATAATCAGATCAGAACACAGGGTGAAGGTATCACATTCGTAGGTCAGTACTGCTGTAGCGGTTAATTACGATGCTGGTGTGTTGCAGAGAACATCACTGCAGCAAGGGACTGCAACCTGCCCAAGTGCCAGTTTGTTGTGACTCAGTCACTGGCACACAAGCAGCCAGTCAGCTGCTCCTGGTGTCAGTGGTGAATATCCTTAAGGGAACACGTTTGTGCTTCTAGCCATGCCCGCTCTTCCAGCTGTTCAGCACCAGTGCCTGCTGGCACACTCGGCGGCGGCAGCCTACGCAGCAGAGAGGAGCATCCGCTTCTGCTCTCCAGGCTTGTTTTTATACGAGCAACCTTTTCTGTCCTTGCCATTATTTCAATCCAAGGATAGGAGCTGTGACTTGCCAGGACTGCAAAAGGGCTGTGACCTCTGGCTGTAGTTGTAATCTGTCTCCCAGGAGGGCTCCCAACCTCCCAACTGAGCCTTGCACCCAGTGCTTCTCAAAGCTCGCTGGCTGTGCAGCCTCACGCTGTTACTTGCTGCTCTTTGCCCTTGGCAAATGAAGAAACCAAAGTGCTTAAAGCCTAAAGTTCCTCACTGCTTGGCACTATCACTGCTTTGAGATACAGGCACTACACCCTTGTACTGCAGACAAGCCCCCAAAACCCTGAGTGAAGGGTGAGCTGGGTGAGCTGCAGGAGTGTTTAAGCTGTGCCAGATCCAGGCAGCAGGGACATATCCTGGCTGCAGTCCCTGTTTTCTCTGGACAGTGAGGAAGACAGAAGTGGAAAGTAGCTGGCCTAGATCAAACAGTAGGTTACTCCTGGAGCTGGAAGGAGTATCTGGAGCACCTGAACCTTTCACCAGATGCCTCCTTCCTAGGTCCCAGGTGTCATTTGAGCATTTGACATCTGGACGCTCAGGGATGGCTTGAGCAATGACCTGCTTTTTCCACTGTGTTTATCTCCAAGACCACAACCATCAAGGCTACAACCCCTTGGTACAGCAGAAGCCCCTTGCAGTGACTGAAACCACACATTTGTCCACAGCAAATGACATCAGAACACTTCAAGGACTGCTCCATCATGTTCAGCTCCCTGCAGCTGTGCCCAGAAGTTTATTTAAAACTTCTGTTCCTATTTTAGTTTTCTAGGATAGGAGTCTTGCGGGTTTTTTTTAATTCTGCCCAGTAGAAACGGAATTAAATGTTACTGTCATGTGTCTTCTATATTCTGGTTATTTTAGAATGAATTACATGCTCGTTTACTGTTCTGTGGGCTGCTTTGGATTTTCAGGTAGGCAAAGAATGGCATCCTTTGAATGATTTACTTTTCTATTGCTACTGAGTTTTGGATGAGGATGAGGGGGTAACGGAAGCCAGGCCTGGGTTTATTCATGCAAACAGATTGCACTTCCCACTGCTGCCACACAGGAAGGTCCATCCTTAACCAGTGTGAAATCTGGAGCTGTGAGCGTTTGCCTTATGTTTTGTTACAGCTGAGGTTAACACGTCAAGGGTCAGGGCATTAATCAATGACTATGTGGTACAGAAAAGAGCTGCGTGGTGGAATCTGAGGTTGGTGTCATGGGAACAGAGTGGGGAAAGCAGCACTTGGGAAGAGCCAGTTGTATCAAGCCAGGAGCAAGGCGGATTAGGGAGAGCCTGGAGCCCTGCTTTAGTGCTGGTTTACATCTGTACTTGTGTTTTCCATGCTAACTCTTAATTTGTATGGATTTTCCTGTAACCCTTAATATGTCACTAGCCTGTAAGGGTCTGTTTCCTAAAAATCAAAGTCAGTCATAAAATATGGGATGATTGTTGCTTGGTCTAAGTGGTGAGATAGTACCAACTGGTGGAGAACCCTTTAAATGAAAAAGCTGCTAGCAATCAGCTTTTACAGTGCAGTTCTGAGCCACAGTGCTGAAGGTGCTGAGCAGATGTAACGCCAGTCCATTTGCTGTTACTGAGAAAAGAGGACTCCTTCATACAGATTCTCCCTTCCTTTCATGTGCCCACACAGCCTGACATTTTCTTGTTCATTTATGATCAAAACAGGACGATGCTGCTCTAGTAAAGAGCAGCTAAATGAAGATGTTGTTATTTTGTTCTTTAGAACACCCAAATCAAATTTCATGTTCTCATTCAAAGCACAGACTTTTTTCTTCTGGGTATCACCAGTCTATAGGGAAAGCTATTGCCCTTGAATATAACTCCTGAGCCATTCATCACACTGACTGTTGTTTTGCAGGAGGCAAAACTTCAGTTTCTTACAGTTGCTGCTATTTAAACTTAAGCTATTTATTTACTGTGCATCCTCACTTCTTCAGGATCTTAAGGCATGAAAAATGTATGGGGATACCAGCTTCTTCTCTTTTCAGAGCTTTTTTCTATGGCGAAAGCAAAGGCAAAAGATGTGGCAGAAGGTAATCTAGAGTAATGTGTCCAAACTAGATTCCGGTTCTAATTTGGAAGTGTTCAGTGCTGCCATCTGTTTTGTAATCCTGAAGCATGTATGGGTGCCTCATAGCACAAGTCAGAGAAATCTGGCTGTTGCTCTGATTTGTCCATAGTTTCTGTGTCTGTGGGCACACTGCAGGATCCTGTCATACCCCACCGCAGCTCACTGCTTTCACCTCCTGCTTTGCTAGCCTAACTTGCCCATCTCCCTTCTCTACAAGTTTTTAAGAGACTTACAGCCCCACTTTTAGGATTCAGCGACTCTGTGTTGTAAGACACACTATTATTTGCATTTAAAAGAATGAAAAAAAAGTAGTGTTAATTTCTCTTATTGCTTGGTGGCAGAAGACTGTAAAGTGATGTATACTGCTGATGATCGACATGTGCAGTCCCTGAAAGCAAATGAGATTGTGGCCAGACTATTCCTAGCCTGTGTTTTCCTAATTTCTTGCCCTTGGGTGGCTAAGTTGTATTGGTATTGCTTTTGCAGATTAATTTTATTTCATTTTAAGATCCGTTTATCTTTTTCTTTAAAAAAATGTATTGAACTTATCTCAGGAAATCAGACTTCTTTTCAAGCTGTTATTTCTCACTGTCAGTTTCCTAACCTATTTTCTTCCTTGAGGGACTTAAATATATGAACTTCTAAATACAGACATAGGCAGTTTTTCCCCTTTGTCCATTTCTTTTCTTTTTAAGGGATTTCTTCTTTTTTTGTGCCTGTGAGGCTGGAGCCCTGGAGATTTCAATCTTCTTTCATCCTCCAAGATGTCAGCAGTTTCAAAGAAGTGAGTTCTTTTTACCTGCTCTGCAATACTCCTCAAACTTGACTTGCAAGCTCTTTCTCTGCAGGTAAGGAGAGAGTGCGGGCAGGGGACACTCTCCTGAAACAGTCCCCAGAGAGAGGAAAGCACCCTAGCACCCAGAAGCTGTGTGTAGTCCAGAAGAGTGACATTGACTTTTGCATCTCCTCCCTCTTTTCATGGCCTCCTGAAGTTTGCCAAGTAGCAAACTCATGCAGCTGAGAGCCAGCTTTAGGCTGTCTTAGCTGTCTGTTCCAGTAGTGGAAAGAGACATCAGAAACTGTCAAAAACCCAGCTATGTCCAGTATATTTCTGTCACAGGCTGTGTTCTACACACTGCAAGAACCCTTGGCCTTTGACTGTGATGGTTATTTTTCTGGGTTACAAACTGCCAGATGTCAGAGATGGAGATTTGTAAAGGTCTTCATCATCATAGAATGGCCCAAGTTGGAAGGAACCTCCAGAAGTCATCTAGTCTAATCCCCCCCCAGTCTAGTTGAGGACATCCTCAACTAGATCAGGTTGCCCACATCCTTGTCCAGCCTCACCTTGAATATCTCCAGGGTTGGGGCCTCAACTACCTCCTCATTTGAGGAGATGATATGGGGCATGAAGGAAAGCAGTGAAAGGGAATCAATCCAAATCCCAGTAGCCAAAACTAGTGGTGGTATTGGAGAGGCCAGTGACTGATAGAAGAAGAACATGATGAAGACAGCCGGTGGCATGACCAGATTAACATAGAGAGGGGAACAAGGAGAGAGCAGGTACATGCTGGGAGGAACAGTGGGAGATGTGGACAAGCTGGGCGGAGAGTGTTTGTTAGGAGGGAATGCAGAAAGGTGGATGAAGAGGCAGGATTGCAGAAATAGGGCAAGGCCAAGAAGTCTGTGCCATAATCTTTGACCTAAAGCATTGAAGCAATTTAAAACTAGTCAGAAGTTATTTTCTCTGTGGATAAATAATGCCAATAGGTAGTAACAACTTTCTGAGAGAGACAGCAAAGATGCTTCCCGTGTTAATATGAATTAAGAACAAACATCAAGAAACACCGAGAGTTGTCTGATCTGTTGTGTGCAAAAGCAAATGGCTGTGCTCTAATACAAAAATATCTGTGTAAAATGAAAATATTTAGGGTTTTTTTTAAATTTGTATTATGCTCTTGAGGAAGAGTCACTTTTTCCTGTTGTTCCGTGCTCAGGATTTCCTTATTTCAGAATGTGTGAGGGGTGCAGCTGTCATACTCCTTTTATGTTAAAGGGATGAACAAGGACATGAGTGCATTGCAATCAGGAAGTATTGTTTGACAATTCAGGAAAAGATTTTCTATACGTGACTTTCAAGAAAATGCCTTCCAATTCAGGCTAAAACCTCCCCTCCCTGCAAAATCTCAACCCTTAAAGCATAAAAGTTGAATTACTGTGCAATCCTCAGAAGACAGGTTCTTTCACATTCTCAGGGTGCAAACAATAGATTTTGGATATAAGAGCTGCTATTGGATTTTAATTGAAGTCTGCACAGTAATAACCTACAGGCAAGACCCTGCAAAGCATGAAGACACATAAAGTTTTTGCAGCTTGGAGTAATCTTTATGGCTATACACAGATGAATCTCAGTTTAAATATTCTGGAGTGTATTTAAGGCAAATGTAATTAAATGTAATGCATAATCAGTTATTACTCTTTACCTGCTCCTCCTTCATTTTTAAAGCCTTTTTCGACGGAACATTAATCATGCCGTCAAACCTTTCAGTAATATACAAATAGTTTCTATTATAAAGAGCTAGGATCATATTAAGAGAAACTACTCCTTTTTTTTCTTCCTGAATTAACAAAGTAGGACCATTTTAAGAACAAGGTGAAATAATTTCTTGAACTGAATATTGAAGGAAGTTTTGCAATTGCAAAGAAGATCAGTGTAGCCACCCAGAACATGTATTTTCACGTGTACATCTAGGTAATAACATTTTATGCGGAAGAGAATCACAGGTTTAAGGGGGTTTTATTATCTCCTTGATAGGATTCTTTACTCCTGTGGAAATACAGTAACTACAGAATCCAGATGCAGGGCTCTGTTAAGCTGAACTGGAATGTAATTGTTCTTGTTCTGCTTCATGTTGCTTTAACCTTTGGAGCATACAAGAAGCTAATTTGGAAGCTTATGTGTCATGAGAGCTTGTGGTTCCCAGGCTATCATAGCGGCTGCTGTCCTGTGACAAATGTATTACAATTTCCCTACCACAAATTGGGATGTTTCATTTTACTTACAATCTGCTAATTGTTTAGCTGTTGTATTTGCCAAAGCTATGTAAAGAGAATCACAGAATCACTGGCACTAGAAAAGATCTCTAAGCTCAGCCAGCCCAGCCCATGACCTAACATTGCCCCCTTGGCCAGATAAGAGCACTAAGGGCCACAGCCAGTCTGTCCTTAAACACCTCCAGGGTTGGGGTCTCCACCACTGCTCTGGGTAGTCCATTCCAGTGTCTGATCACCCTTTCAGTGAGGAAGGGCTTCCTAACATCCAACCTAACCCTCCCCTGGTGCAGCTTCAGGCCCTGCCCTCTTATCCTGTCACTAGTTGCCTGGGAGAAGAGCCTGAAGCCCATCTGACTACAACTTCTCTTCAGGGAGTTGTAGAGAGGGAGAAGGTACTACCTGAAACTCCTTCTCTCCCGGATAAACACCCCCAGCTCCCTCAGCCTCTCCTCATCAGACTTTCCCTGCAGTCCCTTTCCCAGCCTCATTGCTCCTCTGGACCCACTCCAGCCCCTCAGTGTCCTTCTTGAAGTGAGTGGCCCAGAAGGAGAAGGAAAGCAAAAATCAAACTGTAGATTTGGCACTGTCAGAGGAGTGGATGTTATACGTGGGTGGGAAAGGTGCAAGGAAAAGGAGGGACATTTACTGAACTTCCTGCTCAGGTTCCTTGTAATTTAAATGTGCCCACTGATGGTATTTGTAGAGTAGCCCATGTGTGAAAGTGGAAGATATGACCTTATACTTAGAAAAGAAAAAAACAAACCTCTAGCCTCCATTCTGGCTAAATAAAAAAATGCACTAAGTAATTCCAAGTCGTTCTTTGCGCCTTCACAATTGCCAGATCTGTCACATATTAAGGCTACATCAGTAAAGAGAATGTATTATATTAGAAGTGTTTCTTGCCAATAAGGAAAGCCTGTTGAAAACATAAGGACAGGTGTAGGGTCTTTAGCTATTGGCTGCAGTGATGAGCTAAATGCCATACGGTCCAGTTGCACAGGGTTCTGACTGGAGGCATCATCAGCTGTCCTGCAAGGGTGTCATATCTACGACTAAATATACTGCTGAAGACAACTGATAGGAGGCTCCACAGAGAGCAAACCAACTGCTCTTCATTTTTCAAAGTAAATGAACTAGGCGGCACATCAATCACATGGTTATTTGCTTCAGTGAAAGAAATGAAAGCATTTGCTGTGGGTTTCTTCATGCTGTTAGGCTCCTAAAGGTTAACTACAGTGAAGAGAATATTTAGTCGTCATGTTGGGATGAATAGATCAGGATGCGTAATCAGGAAAAATCAACACTTGGTCACATCTGTGCAGGTCCCGTGAGCTACAACCATCTCTAACAAGCCATTTTCAATTTTATTTTCTACTCTGCAGAATTTCTCAGGAGATGTGATGGGTCAGTAGCAGGCCAAAGCAGGACTTCAGACTAATTTAATCAATATTGTGACAAATGTAAGGGAAGGAGCGATGTCACCTTGGAATCCCAGTGTGTTTTAACAGCTCTGCTCCTAATGGGATGTGACAGTGAGGTTGATCTGTGTCTCCTTAGGACAGAAGTTGTGCAAGGGATTGTGCAAGGGCAGTTGTGTGGCAAAGGGTAATCTAACTGCTTGCAGCTAAGGTTGAAACTAGCAACTCTTACTTAAACATCCAACATTTATCTTAATAACTTCCATTTTCAAGTGAAATGTTAATACATTTATTACAATTCCAACTACTCTAACATGTTAGAATTTAATATTAGAATATTAATAAATATAATAGGAAATATAAATATAATATAATAATAATAAAAATAATAATAAATATTAGAAGAGATGGTAACCTTTAGAGGAAAGGTTCTGGTTTCACAAATGAGAAGGCAATAGTCCCTGGCTTTAATATGTATTCCAAGCAAAGCACTTCCACTTCAGTCCACTGTAATGGTTTTATATTTTATTCTGAAATGCTCCTTTCTGCAATCACATGCAACTAGATTATTTGTTCTGCCGCATGTTATGCTTCTATGCGACTGAAGTCAATGACTTTTACTTCTTTTGTCCTGCAGTTTGCTCCCTTAGTATTTCTTTATCCTAAATTTAGCTGCTACCTTGGTAGCTTCCACTGATGCATTTTGGAGTACAAGCTCAAACTTTTGTCTCATCTACTCTTGAGGTGGCAGCCTTCAAGAAGACTGTTGGTTGGATAACTTTGTTTTCCATGCTCAGGATTGTATATATCGTTGTCAGACTCAACAGTTTCTGTCCTCAGTTCTAATAATCCCAGTTTCTCTGCCAAGCTAAGTTCAACAATACCCTTCACGTTTTTGCTCGTCTTTTGTCTTAATAGTTTCTCTGTTCTTAAGTGTTGGCCACTTACTGTCATACTACTTCTACCAGGTTATTCTCAAGGCATTTGCTTCCTCCTGCCCTTTGTGCTTTAATTTTCCCAACTCATAAAGGATGGTAATTAGAGTAAAAAATTTCTCATGTATAGAAATCCTGTGAACATGATGTTTGGGTATCTGGAAACTTCCATAGGCACTACACAATTATCTATGTTGGTTCAAGAGGCTCTTGACTCTTACTCCTTTCTCTTGGGGAAACAACCTTTAAAGTATCTTGTGAAAATTTACCAGTTTCTTCTAGATGCAATATTTTAATGGAATAAAAATGCAATTGCTTGTCCTTTAAGATCAAGTTATTTCTGAATCTCATTTTCAATTATTGAAGTTTTCTCTATGAGGATTTCCATAAATTGCCTTGATATGTAAATATTGCAGTAAAGACGCCTTATGCTTTTACTAATCCTGCAATTACATCGTGTAGAGCTTTTTTACTTTCCTTAATAGGAAACTAAACCTTCCTCTCACCTACTCCTTTACATAACCAATGCACTAAGAATTATGGACATGACAGCTAATCCAGCTTTTAAATCCCAGGCAGAGGAGCTATGCACTACTGCTGCTCTCTGTTTCTTTCTAGTAAGCTGTAAGCAGTGCAATATCTTATTAGTTAAGTTGGAAGTAATTTCTCAGGGGATTGCTCAGTTTATGTGCATCATGTCCCTACCAATCCACTTAAGAGTTTCAATTCACCAGACTGAGATACTCATTGTGAGACTGGTTCTTTGCTGTAGTAGAAATATTCATTCCCTTGTAAAGTGCCAGGACAGCATTTTTCATCTAGCAGAAGTTATCATGCCAACACCCTTGAACTGTAAATCCCAAGTGTAAATTCAAAAGAAGAGCTCTTTCTAATTGTTTCTATTTGTAATCTACTAGAATCTGCTAATTTTCTGATCTTACAGAAAATACAGACTTTGGTTGGGACATCTGACCCCAAAAGGCAAATTCAGACTTCCCTGGGAAGCTGAACTTTGTGTTTAGGGCTTCTCAGTGCTTTAACCCTGCCTGCACAACACCAAAGTCGTCTCTCTCAGTGAATAAATGTACCACAATAACAACAGGAAATACCAACTTCTGTTTGCATTTCCCCACAACACCATCCTCTACAGCCACCACCACATAATGTCCCTCATAGACAGTATCAATTCATTCTGTACAATCTAAATATGACATAATACACTGAATAACCACAGAACTGATAAACCACAGCATAATTAAAAGTACTCTTTCCCAGCAGCATAGTATTACATTCCTTTCAGTAGATCATGCATAGCTAGATGTCTCCCAAAGGCTGAGCTCTGCCAGCACTACTGCAGCAGAACCTATCACAGTAGTCTGCCTAGAGGAATATATGTCCCCAAAGCACCTGCAGCACATAGGAACAGATAATGCAAAACTTACCGGGGTCTCGAGGACCATGTTGTCTCACAGCTGGGGCACCCCCTGCACTGGAGGCTGTCCCTGTTGTACGCTGCCAGGTAAGAAGAAAGCTGCTTCACCACTCCCCTCTCACGTCTGCGCTCAGACAGAACTGTGCTGGGGACTGTAGTGAGCCCCGTGTTTCCATTACAGTTATATCCTAGAAAAACTGAAAGTACTGCAGGAGGTGGCACGTGAAAGGAAATTCTGAGTGTCAGCCTTCCACTACGTAGGTGTCATGTGCTGGGCAGTGACTGGGAACTTCCATTTCTGTTCTTGAGCTAAAGCAAAACCCCAGCTGTTCCACTGTTTTCTGCATATGGGGTTATAGGAATCACATCTTGTATACCGGTCTTGCAAAGGAAAAGAAGTAGCTTTGGGACAGGCGTCTCTAACTAACTGCTTTCTTAGATCACTGCTGCTGAAACATCTCAAAAATCCTGATTCAGGCTCGGTTGGTTTTAGAGCAGCATCTCTCAGATATCTTAATTTTGTTGTGTCTTTTTGGAAAACATAAAATTTCGACAATCCAGTGTATTCTCACAGTGTATGTGGAAATCTTGACAGCTAGTAGCCAACACTCTGGAATTCCATTTGTTGACCTTTTTCTGAAATCATTTGAACATTCTTTTTACTTGGTTTTTACACAGTAGTGCCCACAGTGCAGTCTTCAGTAGTTCAGTTAATTCATACAAGGAAATACACTAGATGCATTCTGTTTGTAAACCTGAATTGATTTCCTGAATGGTATTACATCCTTGATAAGATTGTATAATAATACAAAGATATAAAATACATGATAAAATATAATGACAAAATCATCCTTATGTATCATGATATATAAAATCTAATATATATAATAATAAGATTCCATGCATGCCAACGTTTCACGTGTGTCTACAGTGTGAAATCTTCCAAGCAGAAGCAAATCAGGAAACAAGAAGAGGCATCTTTTTTGTGCAGGTAAAGTTAGTTTGTCACTGACAAAGACAACATGCCCATGGTGAGGGGGCTTTCGTTTTGTATTGGGTTTTGTATAACGGTAGAAACGTTTATGTGAGGGTGTGGAAATAAGGAGACTAGGGAAACTGGACTGTTGGCAGAGGAAATAAGGAAGAAAGCACAGACGACGATGACATGTATTTCTGGAAATGCAACTGGCATTTCCATAGAGGAAGTGTGGAGGAATAGTCTAGAAAGGGAGGGTAACAAGACAGGGATATGATTACATGCCAGTGGAGTATGTATGGAAGTGGTCAGGGGAACACATTTCACTCAGTCCTGCAAGGGCACAGTACCCGAGATGAACAACAGTAATGGGTAAGAAGGGGTGATGTGTGTGTTTGAGATCTGAGAAGTGAATCATGGAGTTATCACAGAATCATTAGGGATTGGAAGGGACCTCGAATAATCATCTAGTCAATCCCTCTTCCACAGCAGGATCACCTAGATCAAGTTGCACAGGAACACATCTAGGCATGCTTTAAACATCTCCAGTGAAGGAGACTCCACAACTCCTCTGGGCAGCCTGTTCCAGTGCTCTGTCACCCTCACTGTGAAGAAGTTCATTCTCATATTTATGTGGAACCTCACAGTGGATGAATGAGGAGCACAGAACAAGTCCTGTAATCAGAAATTGGTCAGAAGTCGAGGAAGGAAAGGAAGGGTAGGAGTAAAGGATTTCACAGAATCACAGAAAATTAGGGGTTGGAAGGGACCTCTGGAGATCATCCAGTCCACCCTTCCTGCCAGAGCGGGTTTCCCTAGGACAGGTAACACAGGGCTGCGTCCAGGTGGGGTTTGAAAGTCTCCAGAGCAAGGGACTCCACAACCTCTCCGGGCAGCCTGGTCCAGGGCTTTGTCACCCTCACAGGAAAAGTATTTCCTTATGTTTCCATGGAACCTCCTGTGCTCGAAATTGCACCCATTGTCCCTTGTCCTGTTCTTGGACATAACAGCCACACTTTCCAGATTTATAAACATGAATGAGATCACCCCTCAATCTCCTCCCAACTGAAGAGACCCAGCTCCCTTAGCCTTTCCTCATCAGTGAGATGCTCCACTCCCTTCATCATCCTTGTGGCTCTGTGCTGGGCTCTTCCTAGAAGTTAAGTTTTGAAAACTCTGTCAACAGTATCGAATTTTGCATTGAACTATTGCTGCTGTTCGTGTCTCTGCCTGCATTTCCTTTTGCACAATTCTGTTTCAAATATTTCCTAGATTCTCTCTTCTGCTTCTTCCATACACTCTATTATCTGAAGTGATTTTTAGTCGGGTGTAAGGCTGCCTTGTGTAATTTCTGAACAACATAACATCCTAACTATAATTTATCCTACATTAGTGCTTTCAAATAAAAAACTTTCACTTGAGAAATTAAAATTATACCTACTTTGCATTTCTTTACAGCAGCATTGCACAGTGGTTCTGCCATCCAGCCTTTCCCGGTAGGTGGACTCCCAGCTATTTTACTCTGTGATTTTTGTCATGTGTCTTGCCTCCTTCCCCTTAAAATGAGAGGTGCAATGGGTTACTGTTCAGAACACACTGCTATTTTCCACCAAGAACGCATTCTGATATCAGAGTACAATTTGACTTGCATAGCTTTAGACAGAGGAGGGTCCTAAGAAGAAAGAAATAGCATAAACTATTGTTCTACAGAACAGGGAAAAAGGCAGAATTTTAAATAGTAGATGCCAAGAGAAGAGCAATAGAAAAGAAATTGGAAGGGTTAACCCACTCATCCCAGTCCCCTAATGATAGCAGGTTTGTCACAGTCATGAAGAAGCAACATGAAGTAAAATACTAATAATATTTACAGTGCTAAATTGAGTAGTTTTTGAACTTCTGAAAACCATTTGAGAAAAGCTTTGGAATGCAGAATTTTATTCCTTAGTGCACTTTAGGTGATAGAAGAATCAGAATTCTTTTCTTCTTGAAAAGTACTCTGGCAGCACAAAGGAAAGTGACAGCACGATCATACCTCATCAGAACGATGGAAAAATAATGAATTATGTTTAGCATCTACTAAACTGTCTTGTATCTGACATAAAAATGAAGACTTTAGAGCAACTGGCAACTAAACCTGGGATAAAATGGAATTAAAGAGAATCTGTGCTTGAGCTCCTTTGAGACACATTGTAGTTATGATCAACACAGACATAATTAAACCACAGACCAACATCGAAACAACCTCTTATAAGTTTGGGCTAGGACTTGGGTGGTTGTAATTATTTTTCTACAGGATATTCACTCTGGCTTTGTTAGATAAGTGGACTTCAGGTTGTGATCAGCTTTTTCATTTTTCCTTAAACATACAAAATTAAAAAAAAAGCAGTGAGTGCTGGCACCAGTCTGAGCAAGTATTTGTTTCACACCAAGACCTCTAGTTTTTTTACACAGAATCACAGAACATTAGGGGTTGGAAAGAACTTTGAAAGATTGTCTAGTCCGATCCTCCTGCCAGATCACCTAGATCAAGTTGCACACAAGCATGTCCAAGTGGATTTTAAACATCTCCAGAGAAAGAGACTCCACAACCTCTCTGGGTAGCCTCTTCCACCTCCATCAACATTATTGTGAAGAAGTTCCTTCTCATATTGATGTGGAACCTCCTATGCTCCAGCTTACACCTGTTGTCCCTTGTTTCCTGTCATTGGATGACACTGAGCAGAACCTGTCTCCATCCTCCTGACACCCACCCTTTCCATATTTATAAACATTAAGGTCACCCCTCAGTCTCTTTTTTTCCTAGCTAAAGAGACCCAGCTCCCTTAACCTCTTCTCATAAGGTAGATCCATCATCTTTGTGGCTCTGTGCTACACTCTCTCCAGCAGTTCTGTGTCCTCCTTGACCTGAGAGGCCCAGAACTGGACACAAGGCTCCAGATGTGGTCTCACCAGAGCAGAGTAGAGGGCGAGGAGAACCTCCCTTGATCTCTTAACCACCCCACTTCTAATCCACCACAGGATGCCATTGACCTTGTTGGCCACAAGGGCACATTGCTGTTTCCTGGCCCTCCTATTGGCGACCAGGACCCCCAGGTCCTTTTCTCCTACGCTGCTCTGCAACAGGTCAGTCCTCAAACTATACTGGTACCTGGTGTTGTTCTTGCCCAGGTGCAAGACTATGAATTACTCACTGAAAGTAAATAATAGGGAGCTTGTCAGGGACGTGGCATAAGCTCACACACCTCATTTCCCTTGAAAACCAGGCTAAAAAAGAGCACTTACTTGCACAAAAAATGGCATGTGACTAAATGTATAAATATGGTATCAGGTTTGACACCAGCTTACAGAGGTCCTGTGTCTCAGTCCATGGGTTATTCTAAATCTAATCAAGTGTCTGTTTTCAAAGCAAAATGTTATTCCTTTGACTGTCATGATTGCCCTTGGTTTTGCTGGATCACAGCCTGGCCACTAGCTGATGGGAGGAATAGGGGGAGGGGGGGTTCCTCTTCAACTTCTGACACTGCTCCTCACTTTTCTCTTGAAGACACCTTTCCCATTTGTTGTGACTGCTGTATATTTGCTGGGCTGAGTGAGTATAACTTCCTGTACTTTCTATTGGCATTTGGGGTGTTTATTTGTTTCATTAAATTAGTTTTCATTGCAGCTTGTGGATCCCCCTCTCTTCTGGGGGTGTGGTGCTCATTGTGTGATAAAGTGACTGCCCTCAGTATGGGCTAAATGCAGACTATTAGACAAACAGAAGGAAATATAGGAAGTTAGTAGGATAAAAGTGCAGTTTTGAGTTGGATATACACTGCTATGCTACTGTTACATGGGATTTTCTGAGCTGTTAATATCAATGAAGAAGTGCTGCTTCCCTCCTGTGTTAATGGCTGTGGATTTTGTCCAGAACTAAAGTGATTATGGGGTTTTGTTTGTAGATTTTGTTTTGTGGGGTTTTTCGTGGGTGTTTTTGCATCAATAACTATGTTCCTGGTTCAGGGGAGTCACCCTCTGGTGACTGTGAGGATGGAGATGACTTCCATATAGATAATTCAAAGATGTTTTTGCTTCCAAGTTCTTCTGTCTGAACCTGATGCTGTAGGAGCAGCTGTAGGAACACACAATTGTATTTAGATTGTGTTATTAGTAACTGTGCTTGCTGGGATGCCACATGTGTTTATGCAGCTTCTATGCTCAGATTCTTTTATCTGTAAAGCCTGAAGTGCTCTAATAGCAAAGGTGCTGACTTCCCATTGTAAGGAATCTCCTGTTGCTTTTCCTTCCTTTTTTGACTTGTGAAGATTACAAGTCTGCAGCAGAACATACAGCATCTTGCCTGAGATTCAGAGAAAGTCTCTTAGTGCCACAGCCTGAATGTAATCTGCATGCAGCTACCGGGCAAAGTTTGTCTTTACCTTCAGCTTTAGCAAGATGTGACCTTTTGTAGCTGCTGCAATGTGAGCCAGGCACATGCACGGGCGCTGTCAACACTTACTCTGTCGCTTCTTATTCTACTTCTCCCAATCACACATTGCACTCAAAAAGGCTGTAGGGGCTCTCAGCTTTGGCGGCTGTGCCCATACAGGGTTAAACTAGGCTGTGACTTCAAAAATCTGCAGGGCACCACCTTCCTTTTTTGTGAGGAGAGCAGCTTCCTGCTGGCATAGACACCACTGTGGATAGAAAGTGGAAACCTCCACCTCTCAGAATTTCGTGTAGTGGAACTCACAGCAAGTGTAAAAACAATGATGTGTTTGTTTGGGGGGAAGTGGGAAAGTACCATGGGGTTTTACACCATCCACCCAGTTACTTGTATGCAGTGTTTTGAAGGAATAGGCATATGTTAATGTGAGTATATGTGTAAATCTGTTTAATTTTATTGTTGTTGTGTCATTAGTACTGTGATAGAGTTCTTTTCCAACCTAGGTCTCTTTCCCTTAGTCCTTTTCTCTTTATCTTTGGAAATGGAGAGTGGTTACTAGAGAGCCTCTACCGTTTATCCTGTGGCCTGCCCAGCCCATACCAGTTCAGTTTTGGTGGGTTATTGTCTCCAAGCAATGCTGAGGCTACTGCAACATTTATTAATAGTGATTTAATGTTATTTTTTTGTGCTTGCATAGCACCCAAGTTTTAGCTTCCACATTTTAACTTTGTTTAATTTCCAGATAGTTTAGGAGTGTGAGCAGTTGAATCACAGAAGTTCTTGTTTGCAGTGTAGGAAGTTGTCAGAGTGTGTTCTTGGGAGCCCAGTAAGTTCACTGGTATATGAAAGCAGGGAGTAGTTCTGGAAAGCAGTGCTGAGAACTTTTCAGTTAGCTGCCTCTTGGCACCACTTGCTGTGGCTTAGTCCCAGGCCACAGAGTCACTGCAGCACTGTGGTGCTGATGGAGAGGTTAGACTTAATTAATTTGCTCTTGCTATCATACAAGTAGACATCCACTTTCACAGTCCCTTCAGGACCTCCAGCAGTTCAGAGGTAGAAAAGAAAGGAAGAGATGCAAGAAATCTGACTTCTTGCATTCAACAGAAGTAAAGAAAAGGCTTCTCCAAACTGCATTCGCACATTTTTTTGGACCTGCTCTGCCCATGGGCCACGCACTCCTGCTGACCCAACTTTGAGAGGTTATTTCCACATGCTCCTTCCCATCTCAGCTGCCATTCTCCAAAGCAAAGGAAGAGGATGAATTACAGGGCAGTGCCACAGCAAAGGTGCTCTGTTCTAACCTGGCTTTCTCTCTTTTCCTATTAGATTTCCTCTCTGGTACAGCCAAAGCAGCCTCAACACGGAGCATTGTACCAGAGTGGACTTTTTCCTGTCTCTGTCAAGATTCAAGTCCTGATTTGTGTCTTGACAAACGGAGGACAAACACAGGCCAAGGCAAACCCTTCTCCTCACTCCTCTCCTCAGGCTTCCTGTCCCCCTAGACACCTCTCGGTGTGATGGGCATTGCTAAAGAACACTGCTGCTGTACATCATCACATCTGCAGCTGCAGCATGTCCTGGCAATGGCAGTATGAGAAGAATTGCTCCAATCAACAAAGGATGGACTTGGATGGAGCCAAGGGGTGGCAGTGCTGGAACCTGAACTGGCTTCATCATCTGGCCCTAGCAACTTCTATAACCTGCAGTGCATGAGCATGGGCTGCGCCAGAGAGAACAGCCTCAAGTTCTGGCTGCAGTAGATAACAACTAGACTTGTTTATAAAAACGGAAAGGGCAAGTGTCAGGAGGACAGAACCAGGCTCTTCTCAGTGTCATCAAAGGATAGGACAAGGGGCAACGGGTATGAGCTAGAACATAGGAGATTCCAGATCAATAAGAGAAAAAACTTTTTCCCCGTGAGGGTGACGGAGCACAGGAACAGGCTGCGCTGGGAGGTTGTGGAGTCTCCTTCTCTGGAGACATTTAAAACCCATCTGGACATATTTGTGTGCAACTTGATCTAGGTGATCCTGCTGTGGCAGGGGGATTGGCCTGGATGATCTTTCAAGGTGCCTTCCAATCCCTAGTGTTCTGTGATTTGAGACCAACTTGATGTTTGGCTGCTTTATGCTTTCAAAGCACAAATACTTTTCAAAACGTTTATTAGAGAAGGCATTAGAGGTATTCTGAGACAGGGAGGTGTTTCGAGACTATGCTGCAGTGACTGCTGCAGGACCCTCTGCCATAGCCATGTGTGGTGACTGCTTTGAGAAAATCCTGACCTAGAGCAGGAAGCTTTTTTCATTACTTTTTATGCCAAAAGAGAGAAGCAGCTTGTCATGAGAGAGGAAACACCATGTGGTTTGGTCTGATATAAGATGGTTAGCAACTTGTACAGGAAAAGCTGGTTACGAATCCATTATTCCATTGCTCTACCATTACTGTGGGAAAGGATTTGCAAGGATTGCAGGAATTAAGCATTTTTTGATGTTGAAAATTTTACATAGAGTGTGAACTTGGAATAGAAGAAAATTGAGGAAGAAGAGTCAGAGTTTTTGAAAAAGTTGTATTGAGCAATCAAAGACAGTGCCCAGCAAGTCACAAATCACACATCAGAGTGGTTTTTTTAGAATGCTTTCTCTTTCTTACTTTAAACAAAACTGGAAGGGAACACAGTTTCGCTCACATTATATGAAAAATACTCCTCAATATCATCGCTACCTGATAAATAATTTAAAATCATGTTGTGCCAAAGCATTCTTAATGAAGTGGAGGATAGAATAAGTCTGTATTTTTCCATTTCTTAATTCAAGCTGCACCTTGTCCATGTCCTAATGAGCACTTTTTATTTCATTACGTGAAGCTGGAGGTGGACACTCATTGGCAGGGCTGTACTGCCTTACCCTTCCTTTATGCAGAACTCTCTGTGATGCTGAATATTTGGCTTAAATTTCTTGTACTAAGCCCTCTGCTTTTATTTTTTTTTTGTTTGAAGGCATGTCTACTTGCAAATCAGAAGGGGAACTTCTAGTTGTAGAATTGTTGTAGGCTTGTCAGGAAAAAGGTTATTTGCTGGGGATTTCCTTGGGGAAGTGGACTGCTTGGCATTGGCCCCACGGTATTCAAGTTTGGAGCAAAACTTTCAGTGCCAATCTCCGTTCTTGGACACTACCTTCATTTTTTAATCTTTCTCAGCACAGGAGTTTATACTGGGATCGCATTAGAACATTCATTTCTAAAATGTGTGTGATCACTGGTGAATAACTTTATAGATGCATTAATGAAGACCCATCCTTTGTCTCTTGCTGAACATACTCTGGTTGCAAAGTTGTGTTGAAATGTGGCAGGGTGGGGTGGTGGTTCTTTCTTGCTTTGTCTTGTTGTGGGGACTGTGTTTTGATTTATTACCTGTAGCTTGACTCTTCAGTGAAAGCAGTCAGTGTATGAGCTGTTGCTTTCAGCTATTCGTTGCCACTGTTTTGGGGTTTCTGGTGTCCCACAGCAGGATGTGGATCCTCTGAAGAGCCATCACATGTGGCCAAAGCAGAAGCTGAGGAATAAGCAGCTATCCTTAATTCTGAAAGGAAAATCCCAGCAGCTCAAGTGAAAAAACCCAGCCTGGAAAGCACCAGACAGTTTCAGTTTCTCACGTGAATCTTAATCTTATTTCTTGTTTACTGGCAGCTTAAAACTCCTTCTATTTCTCAAAATGGTTTGTACACTCACAAAATGAGAACTATCAGAAAAAGTGCTTTAAAGTGATTGTTGATGGACAGTGGCTGAACAGGAGCCAGCAGTGTGTCCAGGTGGCCAAGAAGGTCAATGGCATCCTGGTCTGCATCAGAAATAGTCCCGTTCCTATATACGGCCCTGGTGAGGCTGAACCTTGAGTACTGAGGGCAGTTTTGGGCACTCCAGTACAGGAAGGGCATGAAGGTGCTGGAGAGGGGACAGAGAAGGGCAACTGGGCTGGTTAGGGGTCTGGAGAACAGCCTGATGGAGAGAGGCTGAGGGAGCTGAGGCAGCTCATCCTAGAGAAGAGAGGCTGATGGGAGGTTGGAGTGAGGCAAACTTGGCCTCTTTTCCCTAGGCACTAGTGACAGGGCAAGAGGAAATGGGGTCAAGGTTGTGCCAGAAGAGGTTCTGATTGAATCTTAGAAACAATTTCTTCCCAGAAAGAGTGGGGAGACCTTGGAACAGGCTTCCCAGGATGGGGGTAGAGGCATTGTCCCTGGAGGGATTCAACAAACAAGCAGACATGGTGTTTCAGGAGGCGGTTTAGTGGTTGGGGATTGTAGGGTGGGTGGTTGGACTTGATGGTATTTCCCAACCTTGATGATTCTATGGTAACGTGGGAGAAAAGGAAAGTTTTGAAGATAAGGGTTTTGGCCAAGTAAAAAGGCAGTAGGAAAGAGAGTGCCAGAATACTTCTGGAAAGAAAAGGAACTGGTGTTGTGCTCTTGGATTAAAGAGATGTGGAGAAAAGGAAATGAAAAAAAACTTGAGTTTGCACTCATGGAGCCATGAAAAGCCAGACATACACTATGAGTTTTAAATTCTCTAACAATAAAATATTGCTGTTACAGCAGTGCAGGACTACAGAATAAGCATGGCCACTTCAGGATCTGGGCTGAAGGCCAGCAGACAGTGAACTCTGCTTCTGGCATGAATCACCATGTTGTTGTTTTTCTCAGTGGCATGTTGTTTTCCTGGTAGATGCAAAAGGCCACTCTGCAGAAGATTGACTGGAACGAATAAATAAGGCTTGCTGTGACAAATGAGACCAAAGAAACCAAAAGGCAGACCTTGGTCACTGTTTCACAGCACTCTCCAGAATGTGCATTGGAAAAGCTTCAGCTGGCCAATAAGTATCTCAAGGCTCTGTGCTAAGTACTGGAGAAAGAGCTCAATTCTCATATGTCAGGTTAAAGTGGTAAATGAAATGTAAAACACTTGGCTTCAAAATATTAAGGAGTTAATTTTGTTGGTTATAGTCTTCAGTGTGAACATGGCTGTGATGAACTGGCCACCAAAAATGCATCACTCAACAGACTTAAGGCAAGAGCTAATGTAGAGGGTATCTAATGTAGTTCTGGCCACTGCTGTGGTGCCTGGAAAGTGTCAGGGCCACCAGCATATCTAAATGCCAAATTCCATAAGAGCAGACTTCAAAGCAACCATTAGAATTGGTATTTCATTTTAACTTCAGGTCCAAGAAAGTGACAATCTGTGAGATTCTCAAATGATTTATTGATTCCATGAAATTAATTTTGTTGGTTGAAAATAAGGCTCATTGCAATACAAGGTGGTGTATGCAATGAAATGATGTGTAACCTGTCCCATGCTATCACCTGCCACAAACCTGCCATCTGATTCTCGCTCAGGAGTGTGTTTCTGTGGATGGGTACAGAGAAGTTTGCTCCCTGTCAGCAGTCTGGCTTCATGGAATTAATGGAAAGTTCTGTTTGAGAGCCCTAGAATGATTCTAACCTGCTGTCGTAGCCAGAGTGACAAACCATGACAGCCAATTGTTGTGTTCTTCTAGCACTTTGCTTCAAGATTTCAGGTGGCGGCTGCCACATACCCAGTGGTCTAAGACACAATTTGCTGTCTGCTCTGCTCTCACTGATAGTGGTTACTACTGTCCCGCACCCCTGTCATATCCTCAGGGACTTGATCAATCCTTCTGTTTGTGTGCATCCATCTGTCCTTCTTGTGTGCCTAAACCAAGGCTTTGTGTAATCCTGTTTGTTTCTGAAAGCAGTGGAAACCATTTGTGATGTATCTGTTGTCCAAGGGCTCTAAAGCACACTGCAACCAACCACCAGTGAATCTTTATGGGGTGAGGGATCTGGACTTTATCAGGTTGTTTGTGAGTAGATATGTTTGATGACCTCAGAATATTGAATGAGCTACTAAAAATAGGGTTTGAAACTGTGGAGGGCCCTTTGTCTCTCAAGGTAACAAGTATTTAATAAATCTTTATATAATAAATCTGATGAAGAGCAATTGAACTCGGTTGGCTCAGTGGGTAGAGCATGGGACTCTGAATTCCTGGGGGCATGGGTTCAAGCCCCATGTAGGACATCTTGAGACAGTACTGTAGGCTTACCCTGCTCCAGCAGGGGAGGTTGGACTTAGATGATCTTTCAAGGTCCCTTCCAACCTGTAACATTCTGTGATTCTGTGAAAGAGCTGGGGATGGTTAATTTGAAGAAGAGGAGCCTGAGGGGAGACCTCACTGCTATCTACAGGTACCTGAAAGGACATTGTAGAGTGGTGGGTTCTGGTCTCTTCTCACAGGTGTTTAGTGATAGCACAAGAGGAAAGGGCTTCAAACTGCATCAGGGGAGGGTTAGGCTGGACATGAGGAAGAATTTTTTTCCTCTGACAGTGAGAGCAGTCAGACCTTGGAACAGGCTGCTGAGGGAGGAGGTTGAGTCCCCATCTCTGAATGTGTTGAAAGGTCATTTAGATGTGTTGTTGGGGGATCTGATTCAAGGGTGAACTTGGTAGAGTAGGGTTGATGGTTGGACTCAATGATCCCAAGGGTCTTTTCCAACCTGAATGATTCTGGGATTCCACTTCATGCTCTTCCTTCCTAGACTGAAGTGAATTCCCAAAGTGTAAGCACTACCACTAGCTTTTTCAGCTAGGTCAATGGGTTCTCTGCCTAGTGATTTTAGTCCGATGCTGCTCTGAGCTAATGGCGAAGGCAGGTGAACAGCCCAGCTCCCATCACACCCAGTCCTGTGCCCCACTCACTCAATTTATGCACACAGAACCCATGGCAACACCTCTCTTTGTTTGACCTTTCATGGCTCTTTTGCAGGTATGTGTGGGAGAGCTGTTTTTCACCCTGATTTCCAGTAGAGATAATGTACAGTCATTTTAAACACCTCTTAACTTTCACTATACTGAAAAGAAATTTTGTAAAAACTTGTGTGAAGCTTATTCTTAATTAAGCACAGCCCTGTGAAAGCAAGTGGCGATTCTTAATGGCAGTTAACATCGGCATACGATTTCCTGTGGGAAGCGTGAATAGCCGGTATTTAACAAACCTAATGCCCTTACATGCACTCAGATCAGGGCCAGCATACCAAACCGTTGTAAACTCCTTTTTCTGGATCTTTTTAAGTCCTTCTTTATAATTGTTACACAATGCTAAACACATCTTAGCTGATTTGGAAGGCAGGTTTTCTTTCTTTTTGTAATGCAGCTGAAATGCATTACAATGCAGCTGAAATCCATTACTGGATGTTAAATCTGAATTAGGAGTAGACTGCTTTCCTGTTTTTTGGTTGTTTTTTTTTTGCCTTTCTCTGATCAGCATGCAGGGGCATCAGGAATTACTGCTGTCGGAACACCGAGGTATTTGCAGGTTTATTTCCCCCCCCTCTATTATCTTTCCTTTCCATAATGTGTGTTTCTCTTGAGAAGGATGTTATGTAGTTTAATTTGGTTAGGCACAGGTTAAATAGATTTTTCTTTTTTTTTACTGCTGAATTACATGGTTATCATTTCTAACTGTTGTGTGAACCTTTCTGCTTTGACATCTGTGTCAAACAATGAGGTCTTTCGGTGTTGGGGTTTGTTTTCTCTTGTTGGAAATACTTCAGGAAGAACATGGATCGTCTCTCTGTGGTGACATTTAAAACCCACCTGGACATATTGCTGTGTGACTTGATCTAGGTGATCCTCCTGTGGCAGAGGAGTTGGACTAGATGATCTTTCAAGGTCCTGTCCAGTCCCTAATGTTCTGTGATTCTGTGATCATAGAAATGGGGTCTGGAAGTGACCTGAGATACTACTAAAACCCCACCCAAGATAAGGTGTGTGGTGTTTTTGGCACATGACTTCTGAAATGGCTCTTTAAAGGTTTTAATGAAAGAAGTGTTTGTCTCTGTCAAGAACAAAACAATCACAGTTTTTCTTGTAGGATATTTTCCAAACTCTCTCACTTCTCTCTGGATGCTTTTGGGGTTTTTACAGTTGGGAGTTCATATCTGGGCAATGTATTCCAGCTGGAGAGACACCAGCATTGAAGAGAGTGGGGCAGTTGCGTCCACTGCCTGCGTGTAACTGAGTTAGATCATTGACTTGTAGCTCCTGCTCCCTGAACTGCTCTGGTTTCTAGAGCGCTAAGAACAAGCTGAACCTGTTTTGTTTTGGTTTTTGTTTGTTTTGTTTTGTTTGTTTTGTTTGGAGATTGTTTGTTTCCTTGTAGCCAGCAAAGAGATATTCTGTAAGTCTAGCAACTGAGCATCTCATAATGAAAACATATACTGGCCAAGTTAATAACAGAGGGTTTGCCAAAAAATTGGGAGTTCCTTAAAATTTAACCGTTCAATATGTGTCTGGTAACCAACCATCTTCAGGGGTTTTTCCTCAGAGTTCATCATCTGTCACTGCTTGTGATAAAATAGTATCAGGATTGAATGGTTTATCCCAAATCCCAGGTTTACCTAAGCTTCAGTACTGTCTCTGCACACATTCACCTTTTGGTTTCTTTTGGTGCAGTAGGACTGTAGTTTGGAAGTGTAGGCAATGAATATTGGTAATTTCAGTTCTTTCCTAAAGGTTCTTTCAGTTTTTAATGCTCAACAATTTTCTCGAGCTACTCCCAGCCCATGATTCTTTATGTATTGTTGACCTGAACAGGCTGCTTTGTTCACAGTAGCCATCAGTCTGTTGTAAGATTCCCATTGAAGTACAATAAAGAGTTATTCTTATCTCTGAAAAAGCTCATAGGCTCAGAGGGAAGAAGAGCTCAAGAACATCTTTTAACATTATGTTTTTATGGAACCACTTCTGATAGTTTTAGGTAGTGCGTTTGATGTAACGTGAAGTAAAGCCTGGCAAAAACCCATGCAGAATCAGTCACAGAATCATTGAGGCTGGAAAAGACCACTAAGGTCATCAAGTCCAGGCTATGACCTAACATCACCACAGTCCATCCAATCGATACTTTTCGGTTCTCATTGCTCTACAGAGGCATTCAACAAATTAATCTAAAATGATTTTGTACAGAACTGATAAGAACATAGTCTGTAAATGCTTTTTTACTGAAAAGTCATTACACTTAGCTTATATTTGTCATGAATTTCCAGTAGACAGTATCTGTGGTTTTAATATTAAGCTTTGTGAATGCAGCCAGAGTGGTAGTTGCACAATTATGGTGTGTGCATAGTTTAACCCCTCCTTCTTCCAGAGCTTCTAGTGCCAGCACAATTGGAAGATAGTGCCAATTATTATAAATTATCTTTGCAATTTGAAGGAGCTGTGTTTTGCCAAGTTGTGTGAGTATGTACCAAAAACATAATGTGCTGGTTCAATGAAGCGCTGCTCAGTGGGTAATTTTAGCCTGGTGAATCATTATATTGTGCTAAAAGCTTGCTACAACCTTTCTGCTGTAAAGCATTAACAGTGTCTGTAGGCTTCCATCTCCATTAAGTCAAACTCTGTTATAAATGCAACTCTAATGGCATGTGTTTTGCTGAGGACTAGTAGATGCTTTTTCCCCAGCAAGCTTTTCACTTCTACATGCAGGGCGCTCTGTGGTAAATGAAGGTTATGTGAATTAGTGCCATGTGGGAGATACTTAAAAATCTCTAACTGGAACTTCCCAGTTACTTCCAACACCAAGGCTTTGATTCGAAACCTTACACATGAATTCACTAAACTCAGAACCATATGGCAGCAATAAAGGGTAGTGCATACTCTGCAGGCTGCACACACAGCAGTAACTGGAAATGAGATAACGTGCAAGTCATAAATCTCAAAAGCATCAACATCAGCTAAACATCTACATTAAATTACTGACTGTATCAGTATTTCAGTTGTTTTTTCTTATGTAATTTGTTCTTTTGAATAGAAAACTAAAATGGAAATGCGTAAATTATGTGTAAAACCTCGTACTGTTTGTTCCAGTCAATATGTAAGACCTGCAAGAAAACTGATGCTCACAGGGGTGTTCTGCAGCACGATCTATTTTAAAATAGCTGGTGCTGAGTGGAGTAAGTGCAGAAACACACAGTGCTTGATGCTTCATGTCACAGAGGATACAGATGAGAGAACTGCCAGTGATAGGTGCGGTTGTGACAATTTTTAGCACCAAACTGTATTGGAAAACCTTTTGAAAGGAGACAGCACCTTGATGGTGAGTCAAAAGTTGCACAGAGCTGCTCACGAGTACTCTCATGTAGATCAAACAGCATCATTACTCCTGGAATACTTGTTCCTCTCAGAGCTTCATCGAATCTTTGCACAAGTGTGTTTCTGCCAAGGAATGGAATGCTGTCCTTTCATCCCACACACCAGTATAGGTTGGGAACTAACCTACTGGAGAGCTGTGTAGGAGAAAGGGAGCATGAGCCAGTAATGGGCCTGTGTGGCCAATAAGGCAAATGGCACCCTGGGGTGGATTAGAAGGGGTGTGGTTAGTAGATTGAGAGAGGTTGTCCTCACAGAATCACAGAACCATTAGAGATTGGAAGGGACCTCCAAAGATCATCTAGTCCAATCCACCTGACACAGCAGGATCACCTAGACCAAGTCACACAGGAACACATCCAGGTGGGTCTTAAACGTCTCCAGTGAAGGAGACTCCACAACCTCCCTGGGCAGCCTGTTCCAGTGCTCTGTCACCCTCACCATGAAGAAGTTTCTTCTCAGATTGATGTGGAACCTCCTATGTTCCAGCTTACAACCATTGCCCTTCATCCTATCACTGGATGACACTGAGAAGAGCCCGGCTCCATCCTCCTGACACCCACCCCTCAAATATTTATAGACATTAATGAAGTCACCCCTCACTCTCCTCTTTTCCAAGCTAAACAGACCCAGCTTCCTCGGCTTCTCCTCATAAGGGAGGTGCTCTACCTCCTTCATCATCCTCGTTGCCCTACGCTGGACCCTCTCCAGCAGCTCCACATCCCTCTTGTACTGAGGAGCCCGGAACTGGACACAATAGGTGTGGTCTCACCAGGACAGAGTAGAGGGGGAGAAGAACCTCTCTTGATCTGTTAAACACCCCCCTTCTGATCCACCCCAGGATGCTGTTGGCCCTCTTGGCCACAAGAGCACACTGCTGGCTCATGGTCATCCTGCTGTCCACCAGGACCCCCAAGTCCCTTTCTCCTACACTACTCTCCAACAGGTCAGTCCCCAACCTGTACTGTTACCTGGGGTTGTTCTTGCCCAGATGCAAGACTCTACATTTACCCCATTACATTTCTCTTTGCCCAGCTCTCCAGCCTGTCCAGGTTGCTGAATGGCAGCACAGTCTGCTCACCCTCTACTTTGACCTGGTGGAATGCTGTGTCCAGTTCTGGGCCCCTCAGTTCCAGAAGGATACAGAACTGATGGAAAGAGCCCAGTGCAGAGCCACAAGGATGATGAAGACAGTCGATCAGGAAAGGCTGAGGGAGCTGGGTTGCAGCAGCTTGGAGAAAAGGAGACTAAGGTTTGACCTCATTAATATTTATAAATATGGAAGGGGTGGGTGTCAGGAGGATGGAGCCAGGCTCTACTCACTGTCATCCAGTCATATGACAAGGGGCAGCAGGTGTAAGCTTGAACGTAGGAGGTTCCTCATAAGGCTGTCCAGAGGGGCTGTGGAGTCTCCTTCTCTGGAGATATTCAAACCCTGCCTGGATGCAGCCCTATGTGACCTGATCTAGGGGATCCTGCTGTGGAAGAGGGCTTGGACTAGATGATCTCTAGAGATCCCTTTCAGCCCCTGATATTCAGTGATTCATTGGAACAGAAAAAGAGAACAATTTCAGGAACAGAGACAGGAATAGCTGCTTCACCAGTACCATGTAAGTGTCCTGCATATGAGGGAAGTGAGTGATGCACCATACCCAGATTCACACTCTGGAGATACTTTAAAGTAGTGAAGATGCAACTGGTTGGTTCATTTACAACCTGATGCAAGTGGCCTGGATTAGTAGCCAGCAGCTGGTGCTCTGCGTCTCCAGTTGCCTTAAAGATGTTGGGCAGGAAGCAGTGAAGGATGACTGAAACAGTGGCCAGGTTCACTTTATTGTGGTAACAAAGTTGTGGCTACAGGCAATGCATTACTGTAATAATTGCAATGGATTTGATCGTTATGGCTTTTGTACTTAGGAAAAACTCCTGCTGTGAAGCAACTTACATTTTTTACTGAAGATTAACTTTGCTTTTTAAATGAAGCAATCCAGTTTCTGCTTTTCTGTCCTGGATACTCTGTCTCTATTTTTTCCATTGTGAAAAATTCTAGTTTGAGCCAGTTTGAACCTACTGAGAGTCAGGCCATGATTACCTCTCCTGTCATCTGTATAGTATATAATAATCTTGTCATTACCTACTAGGATTGCTTTTATTTTTTCTGCAGTGTTATATAATTGACTCAGCTATGATTCATATCAGCACCCTGGCACTTTTCAGCAGTGCTGCAGTGTAGGCTGACAAGTCTCCTCCTCACATTTTCAAGTTTACTCTGTCCTTTAATCCAGCGGACTTACTCGGTGCTCTCAACACCTCACGTTAGTCTTCGGAAGACTCAGGCATTACAGATGCATCTAGCGGTACATACTAGTCTTCCAAGAGAAGCTGCTTGTAAATACTGATGCCAAAGTGGTTAGTTTTACTCTGCACTGTGAAAATAAATGTGATTCTTTGTTGCCCTCCAAATCAAAGCTGTATGTGAATTTGAGGTCACCCTATTCATTTTGAAGAGCCAGATGTGGCTGGGGAATGACATTTTTAAGATGCAAAATGTGAAAAATACAGGCCAAGAATAGAAGCCACTGTTACTGCTGTAAAGTAGGTTAATTGTTGCATCAACTCAATTGGAAAGATTCGGAGTTCCACAGATTTTTAAAACTCCAGTCTTCATCATAATGTGAAGGAGTCAAAGATTATGTTCACCTTGCAGGTGAGTTCTCTCATCACTGATAGAGATGATCCCCTTAAGCTCAGTCACATTTGTTGAACAAAGTGCCTCACATGTCCCGCAGTCTCTGCCCAAGTATGTCTGTCCTTCTGCAGCGTTTAGGAAACTGTTCCATTAATAGGACTTCTGTACTTCTGTTTTTTTTTTTCCTTTCCCCATTTTGTTCCTTATTTTGTAAAGTACTGAACTGCTGCTTCACTGGTGTTGATAAGAGGAAAAAAAAAAACCGGACTAATAGGTTTTAAAAATTCTTGCTTGGAGGTTTGTAAGAAGCTATTGCTAATGTGAGTATATTCCATTAGCAACCACTTGTCTAATTTGGCTGCTTAACGTGCTATGGAAATTGGTCCTATTATGGTTAATCTCGTTACATTCTTTCTCTTGAAATACCCGGTTGCCCAAATGCTATATGGCATAATTTATCAGCAAGTGACTTTGTGTTACACTGTTTGTTTGAGAAACACCCTCTTTAGTGTCTGTCTACACTAGTAAAACATAATTTATCTTGTTTAGTGTGTGACTATTTCCTGCCCAAGGGATAATATCTCTGGGATCACTGGGAAATCCCTATCCTTTCACAGTTTCAGCTGTGAAAATGTATCTTCTCTGAGCTTTCAAAAACTAAATATTTTTAAGAGGTTTCATGATTACAATAAATGTAGAAATATGTAAATTGTACTGCCTTAGAGACAACTAAAAGGACTCTAGGGCTGGACTGAGGCTTCCAAAGGATTGTCGTAGTCTGAGACACTCCGTTTCTATCTTAACTATTTATTTCTATGCGCATTTTGGCTCACATCACAGGTACTCATGCTGATTTTATTCTCTCAATTGTCAGTGCATGCTAGAGGAATAATGTGCTGAATCATTCCTGTGAGAAGAATCTGCACTAGGGAAAGATTTCTTCCAAGAGCAGAGAAAACCTGGTTTAGGAAAACGGCCTCCCCAGGAACAGTAAGAGACACAGATCAAAACGAAGTGATTATGCTGTGCACTAAGCAAAGAGCAGGTCATCCTTACTTAAGCTAGAAGAGGCTAGATTTAGATTAGATGTTGGGAGAAAATTCTTTACAAGGAGGTTGCTGAGGCATTGGAACGCATTGCCCAAGGAGGTTGCGGCTACTCCATCCCCGAAAGTGTTCAAGGCCAGGCTGAATGGGCTTCTGGGTAACCTGGGCTGGTGAGAGGTGTCACTGCCCATGTCAAAGGGCTGCAGCTGGATGAGCTTTAAGGTTCCCTCCAACCCAGCCCATTCTCTGATAAGTGCTCATGTCAGCTGAATGGCCTGATAACAATCCAGTAGCAAAACATAACTGTTGGAACTAACCATTTGGTTTCAAAGGTGGGATCCCTATTTCATTTTTAAAAAGCATCAGAAATTCAGATTTGGTTTAAAAAATATTTCAGAAACTTGATTTTTCCCTGTATTATTCAGTCAAACAACATGACTTGCCTTCCTTTAACAATGTAACCGAATCATTCAACAGTTTCTGTAACAAAACACTGAAAATGGGCTGAGTGAGAACCCCTGTCTGGTCTGAGCTAGTAGTTGTGTTCTGCTGTCACTCAGGGCTGCTTTTTGATGTCTGGGGCCACATTTGTGTAGAAAGGGTGGGGTATTTTTCTTTAGAGAAGGCTCATGCAGTTCTCTTTCAGTTTCTCTAATCTGGGAGTGACATGTCAGTTTGGGTTGTTTTTTTTGCCACAAGCTGCAGTTATTTCTGTTTTAAAGAAATGCCAGAAGAATTGACTGAAATATTTGGCAAAAGAAGGAATTTGACAAGGAATTTAAACTCATGTCTTCAGCAGCTTATATAACAGGTTGTTGTTTTCTTTCTTCCCTTGCTTCTTGCTGCATTAAAAAGCAATGTGGAAAACACACCAATGTTGCAAAACCTTTGCAGAATGGAAGCAGAGAGAATAAAAGCTGTTCAAAACCTTTGAGAAAAGTCAGATATATTGTTTTGACTTGTCATCTAAGATGAATATGGTCAATTTAATTCTATCCCTCTAAGAAGAAGAGCAGCTTTGAAGAAAATAGCTGGGTCTGAAGGATTTTAAGAGAGAATCCAAGGAGGTATTGGATCATGCAAGTTCAGATTGATTTCACCACCTCTGATTCTACCAAGTCTCTGTAAAAAGTTAAGGGTTAAACTACTCTTACTCAGAACAGGACAGCATGTCTTAGAAACAGGCTTGTTATTTGGAAGGTGTTTTATTTAGGTGCTACTAGTGTAACAGAAACACGCTGAAGAGCCCTGTGTTGGATCTCCGGGTTTGATGCTGAGTAAGAAAATTCATTGCCACAAAGAGAAGTGCCTCCTCTCATAGCACAGTGCAGTAAAGCCTCTTGGTGAAGCACCTGGCTATGAAAATGAGGGAATACTGTTAGAAAGAGACCTGTCTGAAAGCAAGTTTTGTTTAGTGTGTAACTGGTCAGTATGTCTTAGGTCAGAATGGTAGTTTACACTGAATGGCGAGATTAGCCAAATGGTTGATATTGGGTCCACTGAGCGCTGCCTGTTTTTTGCACACAGTGAGCCAAGTACCATTACTTGAGGTCTAGAAAATATGCTGAATGTAGAGCAGCTGAGGGAANCCCCCCATTTTTGATCCTTATGAAATGAAAAAAGTCATAAAGCCATATGCAAATTCCTCACATTTGCAAGTTCTTCGCGTTTGTTAGTGGAGGAGAGATTTTGGCACACAGCATTGGTTTGTGCAGTGTCTTTCTCTTGCACAGTGCTGTAGTTTAACAGTTTATGTTGTCTGGCATTGCCCACCAAAAGGAAAAAAAATGCATGGTAATAACAGCACCCACTGATGCTCTGTTACTCTTCCAGCTATTTAACATACTGACTTCTAGCTTTGAGCCAATCACTGTACAAAATCTGCTATGGAAACAGCTCATCTACATAGCCTCAGGACTGGCATGCTGTAGCTGTCATCCAAATGGAAGATTGTAAGCTTTGCCTTAAGTTTCTGATAGTTCAGATTGGAGTTTCTTTATTGACTGCTGGCAGGAAGTTGTTCTGCAGGCAGTCACATCGGTAGGTGTGAGTAAGGAGGTGCCATTTCCGTTACATTTTCTGAAAAGGCAGTTGCTTGTATTGGTTCTCTGAGGTACCAAGAAACCCTATGAGAAGATGTAGCCACAGAGGAGGTTTTTCACTGGCTGATGCTGTTGGTCTGTTGAAGATTACGACTGGAAAGAAGCTCTTTTTAAGAAAAGAGAGGCAAACTGTAGTGAATTTCTCTCCTTAAAAACCCGAAGAGAACCAAGGGAAGCGTTAGGCAGCAGGGTGGTTTCAGTATCAGTGTCAATACCTAATACAATGCCTCAATGCCAAATCATTCAGATTTGCTTTTGGACCAGACATTTTAGTCTTTCTCTGATTTTTTTTCTGATTTAAATGTTTCCTGCACACAGGCAATCATCCAGCCTTCTTTCTACTAAACAGTGTTGTCATTAAAGGAGTAGCAACCCTGAAGTCACTCTTCTTGCAGATGATGTCTGCTGCTGACAATGCAATGGACAATGCTGTTCTCCTGCTGAAGTGATACGTGAATCCAGCAGATGAGTGCTGCTTTCTAGTGTTACTAAAGAAAATAATTGTAGCCTGGAAAAGAAATTAAATTACTTTGGTGAGGTATGCTAGAGTTTATAATAGGCTTTTGTGTTCTCTCTTAGCTGGATCAGATTGAAAGTGGGATGATTATCGGCGAAGGTTAGAAATAAAATAATAAGTTTGCCATGTCAAAATATCAATTTTTGATGTCAATTGTGCTGTCTTTTCTAGCAGAGTGAAAACCAACTTTGGATTTAACAGCAAAATAGTTGAACTTCAAACCTTTCTTTGCAATTGCTTGTTTTGCCTTGTGGACAGGGCACAGGTTGTGCATTTTTATCTATGGCTGGTGTTAAGGACAAAAGGTTTAAGGTGGCAAAAACTATAAGCACCCTTCCTTCCTAAATCAGAATAATCAGGATGTAAAAACTCCTTTCTTATTTCCTTTTTTCCCCAAATATTAATCTTCCATGCAACAGAGTTTGATCAGAATTGTTATTTGAGTGTTAACTTTGACTACTCAGATGCAACAGCTTTAATTGAAACAGTTAATATTTAGTCTAGAGAACAGGAGGCTGCAAGCAGACCTTCTTGCTCTGTACAGCTACATAAAAGAAGGTTGTAGCGAGGCCAGTGCTGGTCTCTTCTCCCAAATTACTATTGATAGGACAAGAGGAAATGGCTCCAAGTTGCATCGGGGAGATTTAGATTGGATCATAGGAAGAAGTTCTTTCCTGAGAGAGTGGCTGGGCCCTGGAACCGGCTGCCCAGGGAGGTGGTGGAGTCCCCATCTGTGGAGGTGCTTATAAAGCAAGTGGCTAGAGCACTTGAGGCCATGGTCTAGGGGTTAGGGAGCTGTTGTGATGAGGGCTGGGCTTGATGATCTCACAGGTCCTTTCCAGCCATAAAATGATTATATGATTCTATGTGTTGAGACACATTAGTGAGTCTGCTTAGTATGTCGGACCACAGATGGGTTTATTGATATCTATACTGATGTAACAACATCTAGAAAGATCAGCAAAAAGAGCAAGTAAATAGCTGCCACTGTACATCCTACTGTGTGCCCATGCTTCACACCCACTGTGAATTAAAAGAAATCCACAATTTGGTTTTGCAGCAGTGAAATTTTGCACTAGGATATTTGCAAAAGGGGTAAGAGCAAACCTAGGATATCATAGCTATGGTCTATGCCTTCTTGTGAGTTCTTTAAGGGTTGGTCTCTGGCTTTGTGTGCCAACACTGTGTGCACCTCTGTCTAATTAAAGAGTTGCTAATTGCTTCAGACATGTTATGACCTAAAGGTTCTTATAAAACCAAGATATCTAAGATACATAAGGGAAGCACTAAAGACCCTACTGACATTGTGTTCTCTGTACTGTATTTTATGATGTCACTTTAAGCGAAGCTCCAGCAGTCGTAGGTGTTAGGAAAAAATGGTAAGAGTTTTGTTGCTATTAGATTACTTGGATTGCTATGGAGATACTGTTCTTCAGGAGTTATAACTCTCCTTCCTATTGTGCATGATGGACTGCTAATAAAACATTTAAAAAGCAAAAGGAAAAAGTGAACTTAACTTGAGGCGTTTGCAATAATAGACTGAGATTTTTAGTACAATGAAACAAGATATTTGGGTTGGGTAGCAAAATTGTATTTGTTTTTACAGTGGGCCCTACCACGATAATGAGCTGATCGGTCTTGGAACATTTTCCAAATTCATTTGGTACAGAATAGTAATTTGGGTTTGGTTTTGGCACATTGTGATGAATTTCATAACATCAACAAGGGAGAAATCTGTTTTTAGTACAATCTGGCAAGGCTTTCTTACCTCCCAGGGTTTCAACTGTGCATGTATTACCCCATTGAATAATGTAATGACTGTTGGTAACTAATACATCTGTCATGATTTTATAGAAATGGACTATTTGTTCTTCGCTTTAGTTTTAATTTGAATAGCATGAGATAACTTGTTCTTTGCTGCCCAGGAGAGTTGTGGAGTCTCCTTCTCTGGAGATGTTTAAAACCCACCTGAATATGTTCCTGTGCAACTTGGTCTAGGGGATACCGCTTTGGCAGGGGGATTGGACTAGATGATCTTTTGAGGTCCCTTACATCCCTGATGTTCTGTGATTCAGCAAATGGATAACAGAATCAATACAAGTGTGAAGGTGTTTGAGAAGTGTTCGTTAGTGGAAGCATTCACTGTTTTCAATTTACAGAAATTTTATTTATTTGAGAATTAAACCCCTCCCCTGGCTTTCTGTCACACTGCTCAGAAACCTGAAAAGCTATTTTCAGGCAGTTCTTAGCAGTTTTATTTCCATTTCACTACTTCCTTTTTTCTTCCCTGTCTTAAAACATAAAAAAGGAAGAATGAGAGCAAAGATCTGCTTTATCTTGTTCTTTAGAGGCTGAAGCCATTAGGAGTCTGTTGGCCTGCTTAAGTTTGTTGTGATCTTCCCAAAATGATGAAGAGAATTCAATCTTCCCATTTTCTGTGCTCTCCAATGTGAGAAAAAAGGGATGTGAAACCAAGTGTACTTAAACAATTTAGAGCAGACAACTGTTCCTATGGCCAGCTGGCAGAAAGCAGTGTCATAAGACATTACCTAGGCAGGTGATTTATCTTTGTTCAAGTAAGTATTGGGGAGACAATTCTGTTTCCTCAACAAGGATAACAAAAGAAAGGTAAGAGAGTTCTTGCTAGTAGCATGACCTCTTTTTATGGAAATCAGCTTGATATTGACAACTCTAAAAAGAATCACTGTCAATTAAGAGAAATCCATCATTCCTGGTGCACGTCTACTGCTTGTGTCACCATCCCAGCTGGTGCATTGAATTCTTAATGGCACAGGAATTATTTCAGCTTTTTTAGCATTGAGAAAATCTGCTTCTTTGTGATAGGGATAAATGCTCCAGACTTGGACTGAAGGAGTCCTTTGGCTATCAGTTCCCACCCTCCACAAATACCTGGTACTATAGATATGTCAATTTCCACCTGTATTTCCTGGATTTTTTAGGAACAGTATCAAACACTGGCATGCAGATAATATGTGCAGAAGCAGGAGCCTTAATCCTAGAATGGCCAGGACTGGAAGGGACTTTAAAGATTATCCAATTCAAACCCCCCTTCACCTCCACTAGATCAGGTTACTCAGAGCCCCAGCCAACCTGGCCTTCAACACCTCCAGGGATGGGGCAGCCACAACTTCCTTGGGCAACCTGTTCCAGTATCTTGGGCAACCTGTTCCAGCATCTCACCACCCTCACAGGAAAGAATTTGTTCCTCATGTCCAGTCTCCCCTCTTCAAGTCTGTAACCCTTTCCCCTTGTCCTCTTGCTACACACTCATGCAAAAAGTCCTCCCCCAGCTTTCTTGTAGCCACCTTCAGATATTAGAAAGCTATGTTCACAAAAAAAAGAGAAATCCAAGTTAATACATTTCTAGTTTCTTTAAAAGACAAAGTGGAGGTTTTATTCTGGTATTTCTGCCAGTTCTTTTTAGCTGTGTGCCTGGTAACTGCAGGAAAACAAGGCAGGCTCTGCTTTTCAGTTCTTGCCCTTTGTTAGAATTCTGGACCTCTAATGCTATGAAGAGCAGACTGTATCCACATCGTGTTGTTAAAGCAGACATACCTGTGCTGTGAAGGTTTTGTTTTGTCATCCGATATTCCTAAACAAGTTTAAAAGTTTATTTAAGTTATAAAAAAGGACAAAGTCTGATTTGCTGCAAGCATTTTCTATACTATGAGGCGCTGTCTGCCTCTGAAGTACTTCCATTCCCTGGTTGCCATGGCAAGAGAGAAAAAAGCATTAAAAAAAATTCCTACAGCGAATACCATTGTAATTCCAAAGCCATCACTCAGTGGGGCTGTGTGCTTAATAACTCACTAGAAACGTGGGTTTTTCAAGAAGGCTGGGTGGGAGTTTCAACGCTGATGTGTCTTGTTCTGTTCAGATGATTACACATGCTGCTAAAGAGCAGAGCTGACCAAGAGAAGCAGCTACATGATGGTGTGATTTTCAGCTTTGATGTGGGCGTCAGCTTGTTCAAACCTTCAGACAAAGAAAACTTGGTTCCCTGGCACCGCTGGGAGCGGGGTGGGATGTGGAGTTGCCATTCTGAGAGGTGTGCGTGTAGCGGGAGCACAGGCAGGCGTGTGTCCCTGGCAAGGACGAGAGGCTAGGCAGCAGGTTTTTCAGCCTGAGGATGTTTTTGTTTGCTGATGCAGTCATAGAATCATTTAGGTTGGAAAAGATGATCAAGTTGAACCATATACCCTTCTCTACTACTTGAGCGGGGCCAGAGAAGGGCAACAAGCCTGGGGACATGTCTGGAAAACAGGCCCTATGGAGAGCAGCTGAGGGAACTGGGGATATTTAGTCTAGAGAGGAGGAGGCTGCGAGGAGAGTGTCTTGCTCTGTACAGCTACCTAAAAAGAGCTTGTGGCAAGGCTACTGCTGGTTTCTTCTCCCAAATTGCTAATAATACGAAAAGGGGAAATGGCCTCAAGTTGCATCAGGGAAGGTTTAGATTGGATCCTAGAAGTTCTTTCCTGAGAGAGTGGACAGGCACTGGAACTGGCTGCCCAGGGAAGTGGTGGTCACCGTCTCTGGAGGTGTTTAAAAAACTGAGTAGCTAGAGCACTTGAGGCCATGGTCTAGGGGTTAGGGAGCTGTTGTGATGAGGGCTGAACTTGATGATCCTGGAGATCTTTTCCAGCCCTAATGATTCTGTGATTCTATACTAAGACCACTATCAGACCCACCATTAAACCATGTTCCCTAACACCACATCTGTGCAGCTTTTGAACAAATCCAAGGATTGTGATTCAAACCCCTCACTGAGCAGCCTGTTCCAAGGCCTGACAATCCTTCCAGTGAAAATGTATTTCCTTAATATCCAATCTCAACTTCCCCTGTGCAGTTTGAGGCCATTCTCTTCTATTTTGTCACCAGTTACTAGTGAGGCCAGCATCCACCTCTCTTCAATGTTCTTTCAGGCTAGAGTGTTTTAGAAACATCCTAAGTCCTGCTGAGCCCTAGGAATGTAAGCTTTTCCAAAGAAGCCTGACCCAGCAGCACTTGGTACCACATAAACCATGTTAGTACTTGGAGCATTTTGCAGAGTTCATGTTGATACCTGCAGTAAGGTGGTGGCATTTCCAGACTTTCAGTGATAAATGAGAGTGGCCACAGACATAATGACTTGATTCAGAATCCCACTGCTAGCACCATCTGCTGTAACTTTTAAATATAGAAGGGAATTTTTCTTAGTCAGCATGTTTCTGTCAGAACTAGCTCTTCTTTGACCTAATCTGAATGCCTCTGCAGAGCTTCAAACTTCGTCAGCTTTGTGATGGAATCACACAACACAGTCTAATCTCTTCAAAGTGTGTTTGCCATTTCTTAGCAAATGGAATCAATTTTTACTCTTCAGTGATTTCTGTGGCTGTGTCTGCACTTATGTCTAAAATGTTTCCTGTCTTTGCACTATCATTTGCCTTTCTATCAAGAATGATTTTAGGGTCTGAGAAGACATCAACTGCTAAAATATGTTGTAGCTCAAATATTACTTCTCTAAAGCGAAATCTGTGCTAATATCATCCAACAGCTCTCCACCTTATGTGGTTCAGCTCAGTCCCAATTTTTATTCAATGTCAAAAATGCGTGCGAAAGCAATGTTAAACAGCCATGGCAACTGTCGGCAGAATGCCAGATAGCTTTTCTAAGGTTGCTTAAGCATCTGTCAGCTAGGAATCATGATTGCTAAAAATCTTTATAAAGTGTTCTGAAAGCCACAGATGACAATCCCTGTGTTTATGGCAGTGCTCGTTGGTAGTCCCAAGGATCACTGTGGCAGGTACTGATCCCAGCACTGCAGATAACTTGCTCTCTGCATCTTGCAGCACTGAAGCGGCTTTGAATCTAAATTTTGCATCACACTTAGCATCATTTGTGCTGTGGAACACTTCTGTGCAGTTGACCTGTGAGGAAAATGGCCTGTTTCTGAGGGCAAACACAGAGGCACAGCAGGGGACAGTCTTTCTCCTGATCTGACAGAGGGCTTAGGCCCATACAAACCAACCAACAAGATGTCCACTACCAGGGTTTTCTTCCCCAGGAGGCAAAACTGTTCTGTTCTCTGCTAAAACTTTTTACAGGCTGCTGTGAGGTCATGGTGGGCTCAGGCAATGGTGAGCTCAGGCAATGGTGAGCTGCCATGCTGGCTGCTCATTCACCCACATCTGTAAGATAAAAGTGATTGCTCAAGAAGTGCACTACTTATCCTCCCTTTCAAAGACCTTTCTTTCACCCTCAGATCCCTTGGACCCTGAGGAAGGTGAGACACAATAGGCATGTCTTGACACCTGCAGGCCACTACTTCCTCTGATTGTTCCCCCACAGATGTTCAGCAAACATTTCCTTCCCCTGCTGCCCCTGAACAGCAGCTTGAGAAGTTAGATGTGCAAGGAATTGCTTGCTCAGTAAATAAAATAGTATTTTATCTAAGTTCATTTGTTGTGACTGCACATCTTGGGCCTTCAGGCTGGTCTGCTTAAGAAAGGCATTGGTTGGTTAGGATTGTGCTAAGCAATTGATTATTGTGCTAAGCAATTGATTATTGTGCTGAGATGGATGCTTATCTGTCTTCTCAAAATATTTGATGGCAGGGTTAAATTTTGTTGACCTGGAGTGCCCTGATAATTTGAGCACATAAACAGATGACTTAGAAATGTGCCTTTGTAAGTGCCATAGTCTGTAATGCCCCCTTCTGAGCTGTTAGTTCATCCTGCAGGGATAGACCTCATTTAGTAGCAGAACTGAGAGTTTATATGTGTATTAGTTAAAGATCCTGATGAGAACTAGCCACAGTGATCATTCCTCATAGCTCCATAGTGTGACATATAAAATTAAGGCATCGAGTCACTGCCTGAAGCCTCGGAGAACAGATTAAAGGTATGGCTAAACAAAGCTTGTCACTGAGATTGGTGACAGACATTATGATCATCCTGGTCAATGGGAGTGTAAGAAGCCTGGGATTACTTTGGCTGAAGAGTTTTAATGAGAAACAGAGTGAGAATCACTTGCTAGCTGAGCAATGTGTGGGTAGGGTGCTCTTCAGACTGAAAGGGGACTGTTGCTTTATTTCTGAATAGCACATTTGCAAATACAAGTAACAATTTCTTTTTCTACTGTTCCTCAAATCTCTCTACATATTTTTGGACTTCTTTTTTTATTATTATGCTTGTGAGTTGGCACAGCAAGACAGCCTTGACTGCCGCCAGTTAGTGCTGCAGCAGGATGCAAGTAAAACCCTCCAAACGAGGGGCCTATGCTGTGTTCTGTATTTTGTTAAATACATATATTCTTGGTATTCTGTCTAAATCATACACAGCACCAAACAATGAGTTGAGCAATTGAAAACATTTTCTGCAAGCCTACACGGTAACAGCTGCAGATACTTACAAAAGCAGAATATGTGACAGAAGTGGGCCGTTGAGCCCCTGATGATGATTCCAGCTTAAGGACTGTAGTAGACAAGTGTGAGGTCGTAAAAACAAGGAATACTTTGTCTGTCTATGAAGCAGACTGCATTTCTGATGAAACCTCAGTACTCACTTGTTAAACTTGGTAAGAAACATTTACCCCACCTGAGAGACGTCGAGCTCTGGTAAGATTGCACTGAATGTTGACCCTGTAAGGAACCACAAAATCACAGAATTATTGAGGCTGGAAAAGCCCTTCGAGCTCATCCAGCCCAGACAGTGACCTAACATCACCACAACCTAGACCACAGCACTAAGGGCCACATCCAGGCTGCCCTTAAACACCTCCAGGGATGGGGACTCCACCACTGTCTTGGGCAGTCCATTACAGTATCTGATCACCCTTTCCATGAGGAAGGGCTTCCTAATATCCAGCCTAACCCTGCCCTTGCAGCTTCAGGCTCTGCCCTCTCGTTCTGGTGCTTGTTGCCTGGGAGAAGATCCTGACCCCCACCTGACTACAGCCTCCCTTCAGGGAGCTGTAGAGAGAGAGGATGTCTCCCCCGAGTCTCCTCTTCTCCAGTCTAAACACCTCCAGGTCCCTCAGCCTCTCCTCATCCCTCCAGTCCTCTCCTCATTCTTGTTCCTCCTCTTGATCTGCTCCAGCCCCTCAATCTCTTTCTTGATGTGAGGGTCTCAGAATGACCCCCAGTACTCAAGGGGAGGCCTCACCAGTGCCCGGTATAGGGGGAGAAGTACATCCTAGTCCTGCTGGCCACACTATTGCTAATCCAAGCCAGGATGCCATTGGCGTTTTGTATCACCTGAGCACCCTGCTGGCTCCTATTCAGTTGGTTGTCAACCAGTACTGCCAGGTCCCTCTCTGCCAGGCTGCTCTCCAGTCACTCATCCCCTCAGTCTGTAGTGCTGAACTTACAGATGATCTGAGAGCAGCATTGGGTTTCACTGACTTCTGCACAGAACACTGCACAAACTGCCAGAGCAGTTATGTAGCCTTTCATGATGTCTTGTGAGATCTCCATCAATCCTGGCCTACCTCAGGCAGTTGCAGACCTCAGCTAGTTGCAGCACAGACAGGAACAGCATTGCACAAGTGACCACTGGAGTCAGAGCTGATGCGGACTGACACAGATGATCGAATGAGCAAACTGCAGGTGATATATGGTACCAAATGTACAGGTTTGCCTGCTGTGAAATATTTTGGGGAGCTGGAATTCTCTAAATGACCTCAGGAAAGAAATATTTCTGAAGCTACAGGACCGATGGAGATACAATGTACATTGGCTCTGTGTAGCTCTTATCAGTAAATTATAGCTGTAAGAAAGTTACTGGGAAGGTAGTGCTGGACACTGAAGGATCCCTATTTTTGAAGCAATTTGCTCAAAACTGACAGCTGAAGTACCATCTGGTTAGATAGATTTCTGTTTGTGAGGTGATACAAAAATAAATCCCTGGTGGTAGTGGGGAAATCTCTAATGCTTCTGTATTGTCAGGTATCAGCAAATAGTCTCAAATGGATTGTGACCTTAATTTCTGGAGAATTACACACTCTGTAATGCATGGCTCATGATTTCAGTTACCCTCTGTATTTAATTTTACTTGTGTTTTTATACCCCTATGTTGTATTTCCCATCTGTTGTCCATAATTTGGACATCTATACCATAAAATGAGTCAGTTCTAGTACCAGACTCAATGCACTTACGGAGTTTTTTCAGACACATCTTCCTATGTAGTTTTTTCAGACTCAGTTTAAGGCTACTAGTACTGGTATAAAGCACATTTAAAGGAAAAGAGAAAGTTGATCTCTAAAAGCTCTTACCACCTTAGTGCATTTTAAACTCTGAAATCTCAGTGATTATATAAATGTATGAAGAAGGGAAGTGATGACACAAATTCACAAATTTTCACATTCAAATTTAATAGTAGCTGTGCAGTAATTTGGAAAAGGGCTCCAAAATGCGGATACTTCCCTAAACTTTTCCCAGGGTTCTCATCTGGAGCTTTGACCAGTTGTATTTTCCTCCTTTGAGCAGAGAGCTTCTGGTTTTACTATTTGAGAGGAGACAAAAATCACTGTTTATCGTTTGGGTACTGACTGTTAGCAGGAGAAATCACTTTTGTCTTCTAGATCTCTCTATATGTATTTGAAGAAGCTTGTGGGGCATTAAAACTGTCATCTCGATTTTACTCTACCTTGGTAATACTGTGATACTGTAACTCCAATAGAGATGAGTTAAAAGCACTTAGGGTTTTTTTAATCATAGAATCATTAGGGATTGGAAGGGACCTTGAAAGATCATCTAGTCCAATCCCCCTGCCACAGCAGGATCACCTAGACCAAGTCATAGAGTCAATCAGGGTTAGAAGAGACCACAGAATCATCCAGTTCCAACTCCCCTACCATGGGCAGGGACATCCCACCCTAGATCAGGCTGGCCAGAGCCTTATCCAGCCCAGCCTTAAACACTTCCAAGGATGGGGCCTCCACCACCTTCCTGGGCAACCCATTCCAGGCTCTCACCACTCTCACAGTGAGGAACTTCCTCCTCACATCCACTCGAAATCTACCCATCTCCAGCTATTCTCCATTCCCTCTAGTCCTGTTGCTACATGACATTCCNTCCAGCCAGTCACTGCCCAGCCTGTATCTGAGCTTAGGATTGCCTCGACCCAGATGCAGGACCTTACACCTGGTCTTGTTCAACCCCATCAGGTTGTCTTGTGTCCACCTCTCCAGTCTGTCCAGGTCAATGGGTTATTTGGAAGATAACATGTCCATTCAGCAGACTTGTCTCTCAAAGCTGCCAGGATGATTGACACATCATTTTCCCTTGGAACTCATCTGCACTTTATGAATCTGTTCATAAATCCTTATCTGTCCCTGACAGATATAATGAATCTTTCCCCTGCTATTCAGAATCCTGTTATTCATACCCACTTTCTTAAGACCAATAAAATTAAAAGCAACCTTTTGAGGGTAAAGTTTCTATACCCACATAATTGCAACATAATGAGGAAGCATCAAGCCTATAAAAAGTGAATAATGGAAAATGTGTAATTTTTTTCTTTCAATTTTCATTTGAAAACAGAATGAAATCATAACTGGGTTTGTGAGAATTTTCTTAATATAAGTCTACATATGATGACAAGAGACCCTCAAAACTTGACAAGGTGAGGTTTTTCAGTTGTTTCTCTGTGTACTTTACTGATGGATGATTTCTCAGTTTGTGACATTTTTATGGGTACCATTCATGTGTGGAATCACAGAATCACAGAATGGTTTAGGCTGGAATATCGTCTAGTTCCAACCACCTTTCACAATGGAAAATGTGTAATGGACTTGAACACTTCCATGGATGGGGTATCCACAACCTCATTGGGCAACCCATTCCAGTGCCTCATGGTGAAGAACTTCCTAAAATCCAGTCTAAATCTACCATCTTTCAGTTTCAGGCCATTGCCCCTTGTTCTATTACTACAGACCCTATTAAAAAGCCCTTCTCCAGCTCTCCTGTAGCCCATTTCACATACTGGAAGGCCACTATTAGGTCACCCCAGATGGTTAACAGTATTGAGTTACTGAAATTTACAGACCATTCCTATTAAAAGTTATGGGGTTTTGCAGATCTCATGGTTACTATTTTTTGTAGGTAGCTTCGCTTTAATTTCAGCTAGCTGTGCTAATAATTTCAGAAATGGAAATATGGGATTTTTCTTCTGCTAATATGTTCAAGGGGCTGCAGCTGGGCTGTGGGTTGCACACAATGTACTAAACCTCCCCTTCTGCCTAGCAAAATATTCAAATGGGGAAAATAAGTGTGAGTTGGGCATGTCATAATCCAACTGATCCCTACACAATTTCAACCTATTTGAGGCCACATGTGAGTCCAGCTAAGTGTATTTTTATCCCCTAGAAAGAACGACAGCAGCTATAGCTGCCTTTGTCAGACAAAGTGCTGTCGTTTTCATTAAAATCATAAAGGGTTGTTCACAGTTGGGTGTTTGGTTTGCTTCCTTTGATACAAATTGCAGTCTAAAAATTAACTTTGGAGAAGGAAATTTCATCTTACTGAAATGCCTCCTGTGGATTTCCTTCCTTATTTCTTTCTTTTTTTTTTTAATATTGTATGAGAAGTCTTTAGAATTTATTTGTTTCTATGGAGTTTTACAATGCCAGTGAGTTGTCTGCTCAGTTTGCTGAAAATTTTGACTATTGCAGGCTCACACTGTTTCCACTGTAGTGCAAGAAAACGTCTGGGGTTTTTCCATTTGTTCTACTGCACTAAGGCTGTGTTAGACTTGCAGTGTCAAGGGTTTAATAGAGATTTTCCATTTTGATTTCACTTTTACAACTTCACAGCTTTTACAACTCCCTTTTTAATCTCCAATTACCCTATTTTTTTTTTCATGGTTTCTTTGATTTATCTATGATTTATTTATTTACTCTCCTTCATGCCACACAATCATAGAATTGTCTGGATTGGAAGGGACCTCCAAAGGGCATCTAGTCTAACCCCCCTGCAGTGCGCAGGGACAGCCCCAACTAGATCAGGTTGCTCAGAGCCTTGTCCAGCCTCACCTTGAAGATCTCCATGGATGGAGCCTCAACTAAAACCTTGGGCAACCTGCTCCAGTGTTCAATCCCTCTCCTGCTAAAGAACTTCTTTCTAACAGCCCACTTCAATCTGCCTTTCTTAATGTGAAGCCGTTGCCCCCTGTCCTGTCACTAAAGGCCTTTGTAAGCAGTCCCTCTGCAACCTTCTTGTAGCCCTTTCAGGGACTGGAAGGGACATGGCAGTTTTGTGAATCTTCTGTTGCATGGATTACAGATTGTGAGTGTTACCCCTTTTGGACACAGAAATGCTTGAGGAAGTGCAACATATGTGATTTAAAGGTGTTGACTGTACTCCTGGAATAATGGGCTTTGTCACAGACCGAGCACAAGGCCCTCACTACCCACGTAGGCCGCAGCATGGTGCCACTGAGAGCAGCCCTGTGGAGAAGGACTTGGGCATACTGGCTGACCGAAAAAAGGATGAGGAGGTGATGGAGGCCCCATCCCTCGAATCATCCTGTGTCAGGTTGGATGTGGCTCTCGGTAACCTGCTCTAGTGCAGGGAAGTTGGGCTGGATGGCCTTTAAGGGTCTGTTACAGCCCAGTGCACCCCGTCACACACGTGATGGACATGGAAACGACAAGATGAAAAAAAGGTCTGTAGGATTTTGTTTTTTTGTTGTATATTATGTTCCATCTTCTGACTATTTGACTTGGCAACTGGAGTCAAGTTGCTAAAGTGCTTTTTCCTGATGTTCCCTATAATATATGACTTGACTTATAAAAATTTGCACTAGTATTTCCTCCTTTATTTTGTTTTGTTACAACTGGAATCTCATTTACTCTTTGTCTGTTACACTGAGGAAATTCTTTCCCTTTCGCAACGAAGTCAGGCAATTAGAGTGTGTGCTCTCACAACATGTTTTTATTAACCTGAGTGGCTTACATAATATTACGCATCTTATATTTTGTGTTGCTTACTGCCTGCAAGTGCTTCAGGAATGTTGATGTTGTCTGTGTGCTTTGTTCAAGCAGCTGTGGAAGTAATTCCCTTGCCTGAAAGTAAACAAAAGCTTTTTCAAAAAGTTGTGTTTTTTCAAAAGAACAACACAGCTATCTCAAAAGGTTTGGTGTCAAATCTTTTGGAGCCCATGCAGAGTGGAAAGCAATTCTTGCAGATCAGTCAGGTCTTTAGGATGTGTGAAAATCATGGTAGAGGTCGTGTCTGCTACAAAATGTTCTAAAACCACCAAATGATGCTTTACAAGTCTAGGACTTTTAACCTGTTTATAGTCTCAGAACTTAGGGGAAAATGATTCAGCAACATTCAGATACATCTGGATTCTTATAAAAGTAGAACTTAAATTCAGATTTAAAATATAATTACTTATTATGAGTATAGAGGTGTTGTTTGAGATACAAATACCTCAAATAATGATGATGAATGTTTTAACAAAAAAATAAAATTACAAGAAAACCTGCCAGTAAACACGTTCCCATCTCTCTTCTGCTGTGTTGTTTCTTAGCAACTGCTGCAGTTCTATTTGAGCTGGTGTTTCCTTGACAATAATTGTGGCATATATATATATATAAGACATTTAATATAAAGGGCTTTACAGACCAATAATGTATTTGTAAAGCATCCTTGAAATGAAGCCATTGTTTGGCAAAAAGGAGAAGGAAGCAGGCACAGCACTGTTGTGTGATTTTTGTAGAAGAAATGGGAGAATGGGAAAAACAGGAGTTTGAGTTGATTGTGATATCCCTTTAGATGTAACAAAATCTGTGGCTAAAACACACCCTTTCAAAATTCAGTTTAGCAAGATGTCTTTTAGATGGGAAGGAAAGCAGATTAATACTCTGTCTTGTTAAGGCATTGTTTGAGAAGGGCAGTAAAGTTCAGCTAATCTCCTGCTATAAACCGGTAGTCCTTCTGAAGTCTAAGCCTCTTCATGTCCTCTGCTGAAATTAATATTCTCTTGCCCTACACCCTACCTTCACCCTACCATGTGCCTAGGGCTCTAAGTTTCTGTACTGTTAAGTACCTGGACCTCTCTGTGGCAAGTGTCTGCTGGCTAGCTGCACATCTCTCACTGGCTTTGTCAGCTCCCACACCATAGACCAATTAAGCAACCACTGTATTCCAGCTCTTGAGATCTTGTATTCTTGAGATCTAACTGTACCAGCAAAAATCTCTTACTTAGGGGATCTCACCAGACAACTTGTTTGGAGTTTTTGTATTCTAATATTTTATATAAATTAAGACCCTTGCTGTTCCTTTAGGATCTGGTTCAAGATATACAACCACTTCCCAATTCAGGAAAAACAGAATGTTTGTTTGGGGTAACAAAAGAGCTAGAGCAATGCTATAATTTTTCAGTCCTTCTGCTATGATGATTTGTTAATATTATCTATCTGTCTGTTCTTAGGAGGCAACAAAGGACATGAACTCTCAGTTGCATTTAATTGTGTGTTTCCTTCCATTTGTCATGTTTGCAGCTTTCGCTGCTTTCAATTTCCGTTTTGTTTAATTTTGTGAGCAGAAAGAATTCAGAAGCTTAAAGTTACTGGTCTGAAAGTGCTCATCAGCTAGAAAAAATAGTCAGGTAATGTGATTTAACATTTTGCTTCATATATTTTCTTCAAAGAAAATGAAGGCTTCTTTAATGTTATGTTTCATTCCAAAGAGTTGTGGATTCCCTGTGTGTTACCAGTCCTTAAGAACTACTTTCTGAGCTCACAAAAAGATCCTTCAGTAGCTCTCAAAACTGCTGTGCTTTAGCATGCTGTCCTTTAGCATGCTTCAAAGCTGGCTGAAATTTCAAAGGTAATTGGTTACAGAGAAACATGAAATTTGAATAAATCAGCAAATTCCTCTTTCCATCACCAACCTATTTTAATAACACGAGCTTTGTTAAAAGTTTAGTTTACAAATCTGTTCCTAATGGCAAGGTGGTTTGGCATGCTACCTTAGAAATACTGCCTTGACATCAGCTCAGGAGCTGAAAAGAGGTGTGCAGTATAGATTCTAGTGGAAAATTGGCCACAACTGGCAGTTATCCGAAGCTAAAACAAAATGCATTTTCAGTTTGGGGATTGCATGCCATATATTTTGCATTATTGAAATGCCTTTCCATTGGGAAAACAATCAAAGGCCATCTAGTGCTCCCCCCTCCAGTGACCAGGGATGTCCTTAGCTAGATCAGATTTCCCCAGAGCCTTGGCCAGCCTCACCTTGAAGATCTCCAGGGATGGGGCCTCATCTCTCTCCCTGGGTAACCTGTTCCAGTGTTCAACCCCACTTCTGCTAAAGAACTTCTTCCTAATGGCCCATTTCAATCCACCCTTCTCTAGTGTGAAGCCATTGCCCCTCATCCTATCACTCCAGGCCTTTGTAAATGGTCTCTCTGCAGCCTTCTTGTACCCCCCTTCAGGTACTACAAGGTTGCTAACAACCAATATAAAAACCCAGCCCTAGCTGACATGTTTTTGCATATGGACTGAGAAGACAAAGCAAGGAAAGGAATTGCTTAGGCAATCACTGCTGGCTCCAATGCATTGGCAAGACAGTAGGAAATGAACTACCACAGCTGCATCTGTGCTCAGCTGTTCCCACCCTGTGATTACTGGTGAGGTTTATCCTATACAGAGCTGTGATTTGGTTATCTTTCACTAGTACAGCAATCACTTTAGGGAAAAACTAAAAAAACCAAAAAAACCAAATTAAATCAGGCCTTGTATTTTCATAATCAAGAACAGGATGCAGCCGCTTTTAGCTCAGACTGGCCGATTAGCTTTTCTTGAGAAGTGAGTCACAGTGAGAACCTTTCCTAATAGCTTCTTGTTGGTAGGAAGGCAGACTGCAATTACTAGATAGGGAAGTGCTTCAATGTTTTTATATGATAGTGAGATCCAAAGCAGCAAGGGAAGTACTTTGAAGCTCTCAGTTGAGAGTTCACAGATACACTACAGTTATGATGACTTTTGTTGAGGCCTGTTTGTTGTGACACGGTGATGTCACAACACCGTGATTATGTGATTAGATGTGTCAGCTAATGTGTTTAGCTTCGGAGTAAAAAGATGTTGATTTTTCAAGTCTCTGGGGCACGCTGAATACATTTTCAGACCATTCTTCAGAATCTGACAACTTTGTTTCATAAAGATAGTACTGAATAAGAGTTATTCTGGTTTAGGACTAAGTTTGTTGTAGTAGCAATTTTCTTTACTTTCTATTTTAAGTCATAGATCAATGCTCATGCAACAGTTTTTGTGTCTTCCTCTCTCTGATTTCTCACTACTCTTGTGTATACTCTGTATTTAAAATGAACTACCCTGCAGAGTGAGAAGCAAGGTGTGGACACATCTTCCTGCTCCTATTTATGACTGATTCAAATTGTCATTTCCACAGCAGCGTTTCTGACTCCTTACCTAAACTTTCCACTTTTAAATAGAGGTTACAGTACATTTCACTGCACTGGAATGAACTTTTAGTTGGAATGTATAGGACTTGTTTGTCCAAGTGACTGACTCTGTATAGAATTTAAGTTGTAAAAATAATTTCCCTAACTAGAATTTGCCTCCTCCTTTTGTGTAGAATCAGTTTTGATGCTGTTATTGAATCCCAGAAATAACTACTAAAAGAAGCTACTCACAGGAGCAAAAATCACACTTAGATTTCTGATTTCACTGCTTTTGGTTTTCCAGGAGGAAAATACTTCTTGGGTACAAATCTAACAGATGAATTGCCAAGAACTGATTTGTAATTTGGAGCAATCTGTTTCATTAACTGTGCTAAGTACAGGGGTTTCTGCCTCCTGCCATGCACTGCAGTGACCCTATCATCTGCCAGTCACTGCACTGCTCTACAGCCTGGGTAGGTAAAGGCTTGCATTCCAGTGCATTAAAAACAAATTTTCAGCTTCTTTTTGCTTTAAATCTTCTTGTATTTTCAGTCAGCTCAGTCAGTGTTATGATAAGGACTGCCTTACAACATCCTGTGTGACTTGATCTAGGTGATCCTGCTGTTGCAGGGCGATTGAACTGGATGATCTTTCGAGTTCCCTTCCAATGCCTGATTTTCTGTGCTGCTGTGATTCTGTGATTGTGTGATTTATTTTGAACTCCCCAGATTCCAACTGGTTTCTAGCCACATGCTTGTCCAAATGTATGGTTTTTTGGAAAGCATGGTCTCCAAGACAAAACATTTGCAAAAAGCTTTTCTAAGATAATTTCTCCATAACTTACGAGATCTGTCTTACAGTGTTTGTGGCAGGGACTGGATGTGCAAAGTCACATTCTGTATGTTAAGCTACAGTTTTGACTAGTGACAGATTTTTATTTCAGTGATAGCACAACTAAAACCCAGCTAAAATGCTCAGCCAGGTAATGAGCTTTGGCTTTATGAAGAATGTACACAAACACAGTGCTAGCACCAGAAGAACTAGCAGGTAGGGGGATGCAAGGGAAAGAACAGTACCAGGCAGATTGTTTCATAATTTTTGCTTTAGCCTACCTTGTTCAGGAAGCATTTGATTCTATGAAGGATCAGATTTTAATTTTCTTGTGACATTTATTTGGGCATAAGCACAGAATTATTGCAGCTGGAAAAGACCTCTCCAGCCCAGACCATGACCTAACATCACCACAGCTTAAACTATGGCACTAAGAGCCACATCCAGTCTGTCCTTAAACATGTGCAGGGATGAGGACTCCACCACTGCTCTGGGCAGTTCATTCCAGTGCCTGAACACCCTTTCTCCAACATATTAGCATGGCCTGTTTAGGGTTTGTTGGTGTTTTTTCCTAAATGTACATTTATTTTTAAGATGTACAGATGAAAACATAGTCGTTTTAGACCTATCCAGGTTGGAAAAGATCCTTGGGATCCAAGAGTCCAAGTAAGTGTCATGGTTATGAAGTCACACAACAGGTGAAGAGTTGGAACTGATTGTTTGTTGAAGGTGTTCTGCCCAGGATGTCAGAGAAAGCCTTAAGAGAAATCAGTTTCTTTTCAGTGAATATAAATGATGCTAGACATTTGGAACAGGGAAAGGTGTTACAAATTCAGTAGGTGATGAGGAAGAGTGAGGCAAAGCGCATGTTTGTTTCTGTCACTACATGCATGGTTGGTAGATTGACACTGTATCATGAACAGCAATAGCAAAGAGATGACCTTGTCCACTAACAGTGTTAACTACAATAGAATTAATCTCCAAGTGGATTTGATACAAAATAGAGACATGCTGTTAAGAGAGTGGAAGCAGAATGACAAGAAATTAGCCAATAATCTTAAAAATACATAAAATGAAACAAAATTCTGTAGAGGTTAGCTAAAGGCTTAACATGTCATCAACACAGAGGACAACAAAAACCGCCCTGAAATACAAAGCCAGAATCACAGAATGGCCAGGGTTAGAAGGGATCATAAAGACCATCCAGTTCCAACCCCCCTGCAGAGGAAGAGACACCTTCACTAGATCAGGTTCCTAAGGAGCCCCAGCCAACCTGGCCTTCAACACTCACTTAGCCTGTCCTCATAGGGGAAGTGCTCCAGCCTTCTAATCATTTGAGTGGCTGTCCTCTGGACTAAAAAACCCAGAACTGGCTAGACAGGAAGGCAGCAGAGAAGAGTATATATAAGTATATAAGCTTATAGTGGGTGACAGTGTGATCCATTGGTGTGGTGCCATGGAAAAATGGGAAAACCTCTTCTGGGTGCAATGGTCGGTGGCAGTGTGTGGAAACCATGGAAAGCAATCATGTCTCCCCGGTCCCTGCCAGGGTGAGCAGCTGGTGAGGCCAGCCTAGTTATGGGCACTGCATGCAAGAGAAGTGCTGAGCAAGAGGAAAGGAACCTCAAAAAATAAAAAAGGCAGTGATTTGTGAGGAAATGTTTGAGCAGCAGTTTGGTTTAGAGATCAGAGCAGAGTTTTAAAAACCTGAAAAATAGTGTGGTAAGGGGTTTTCTCACCAAGGGCAGGACAAATGTGAAATACCTTAACTGCAGCAGAGGAGGTTTAGGTAAGGAATTAAGAATGGAGATTGGTAGATTAAGACAGAACATGCACACCTGTCTCCTTACGATACTGCAAAATAGTTTTTCTTGGGAGTTTTTATAACCTGGATTAGGTGGGTATCTGTAGGGTGTGAATCCAAAGCAGCAGTTAGCTTACATAATCTTTTCACCTTTGCCTTCCAGCTCTGGGCTGCTACATTTCTGTGATGTTTAGAAGCAATTCGTGGTTTTATTTATCCTGATAGGAAAGTCTCTTTTCCATGTGTCCAAACAAAGCTACCTGAAATTTCAGTTCAGATAGCAGTAGAGAACAAAATCCATTGGAAACCAGTCCTGTAAATGACTACCTGGGTTGCCCATGTTTTGTGACAGTGAATACTGGATTGGACTAGATGATCTTTCGAGGTCCCTTCCAATCCGTAATGATTCTATGATTCTATGATTAGTCAAGATTAACTACATCTCACTCTTAGTGCTGAACAAATATTTATATATTTATATCAGAAACATCTGCCATGCAAATAATGTATTTCCCCATAACACCACAAGAAGAAAGGATCCATTATGAAGGATTTGCCATAAAACACTGTTTGTGAAGTTTTGATTTGAAGGAAGATGCCTTTGTGTTGAGAGTACACAATAATATTTAAAAAGCAGAAAAAGGACACAAGTATAAGATTTGAAGAATTGCTGACCATACTGTCATCTTCTCAAGTTTTTAGACTGAATAAAGACAACTTATGGTAATACTTCTGGTTATTAAGGAAACTGAGAATTCACCCTCTTTAAGTAACATTTCCATGACCAAGGAACACTTTTTTGTTGCGTCCAACTTTTGAAATGGTTACAGTAGTGTAAATCACAGTCAATCTCATAGTATCTATGTGTCATATTTATATGCATAACTTTGAAAACAATCTGCTGAATTCAGATGCAGGAGTGACCTGCAGCATTGTGACCTGTTTAGGGTAACTGGAGTTGCCGTTGGTCTGTAATTTGTCATTTCAAACTGATAAGTCACTGACTACTGTATTTTCAGTTTATTAGTTTTGTCAATGAAAATAAATGCACAGTGAAAGGACAAGAGGAAAGGACTCCAGACTGGAAGCAAGGAGATTTAGGCTGGACATGGGGAACAAATTCTTTCCTGTGAGGGAGGTGCTGGAACAGGTTGCCCAAGGCAGTTGTGTCTTCCCCATCCCTGGAAGTGTTGAAGACCAGGTTGGCTGTGGCTCTGAGGAACTTGATCTAGTGAAAGTGTTCCTGCTACTGCAGGGGGGGTTGGAACTGGATGGTCCTTAAAGTGCCTTCTAACTGTAGCCATTCTATGAAATTGGCAGTTTCAGAAAGCAGTTTCAGATGCAGTGTGCAATGCAGTGGATGTTAGGAAGCCCTTCGTCACAGAAAGAGTGATCAGACATTGGAACGAACTGTCCAGGGCAGTGGTGGAGTCCCTGTCCATGAAGGTGTTTAACAGCAGACTGGCTGTGGCACTCAGTGCCGTGTTCTAGGTTGTGATGGTGTTAGATCATGGGCTGGACTTGGTGATCTTAGAGGCCTTTTCCAGTCTCAACGGTTCTGTGATTCACAGAGAATTTATCAAATAATTTTACCGGCTCATTAACAAGCAATTGTTAATATTGGTTATAGAAAAACTGGCTGAATATTCAGTCCCAGCTGCATGGTCTTAGATCCTGAGCAGACACAGGAGGGCTTTCATTGTTGTGTATCACATTTTATTCCCTTGCATCAATAATTTGTGCTATTTCACTGGAAGAGCTCCTTGCTGAATTGGGTTTGGGTGAATGCTCACAAGAAGTACATTCTGCTTGCATGAATTGTGCTGCCAGTAACTTTATTCATTAAGAAACTCTGCCAGTAAATAGACTATTGAGAAGAAATAAACACAGATGCTCATACATACAATGGCAGATTAATGTAAAATTTCAAGTAGTACTCATAGAAAATTGTTTTCAGTGTTTTCACAGACCTATTTGCAATAGTCAAATAAAAACTGTTTTCCTTATTCATCGCATTGTGATGATGCAGTGTATGTTGCATGCGTGCTTTTGGTCACCATGACAGCAACAAACTAACGTCAGGCATTTGTTTTCAGTGCAGGTTTCTATTTTTTTAATTAATAATAGCTATTTCAGAAGATAGATTTTTAAATTATGAACGAATTTCAAATAATTTGAGCATTAAAAAAGACTATTCACTTTTAGATTTGTCTGTGGTTGGGCATTTAGCCAGCAATGTGCCCTTGTGGCCAAGAAGGCCAACGGCATCCTGGGGTGGATTAGAAGCAGGGTGGTTAGTAGATGAAGAGAGGTTCTCCTCCGCCTCTACTCTGCACTGGTGACACCACATCTGAAATAGTGTGTCCAGTTCTGGGCCCCTCAGGTCAAGAAGGACACAGAATTGCCTGAGAGAGTCCAGCGCAGAGCCACAAAGATGATGAAGGGAAGGCTGAGGGAGCTGGGCCTCTTTAGTTTGGAAAAAGGGAGACTGAGGGATGACCTCATTAATGGTTATAAATATGGAAAGGGCGGGTGTCAGGAGGATGGAGCCAGGCTCTGCTCAGTGGCATCCAATGACAGAACAAGAGGCAGTGGGTGGGAGCTGGAACACATGAGGTTCCACATCAATCTGAGAAGGAACTTCTTCCCAGTGAGGGTGACAGAGCACTGGAAGAGGCTGCCCAGGGAAGTTGTGTAGTCTTCTTCTCAGGAGACATTTCAAACCCACCTGGACTTGTTTTTGTGCATGGTGATCCTATGTAGTTGTAGGAGGATTGGACTAGATGATCTTTCGAGGTTCCTTCCAATCCCGAATGTTCTGTGATTTAGCTTTATCACATATTTTCTTTGAACTCCTAAAAAGAAGATTGGTCTTCATGGGTTTTTGGATTAGGTAAAATGATAAGTATTGAGTGGTTGCAGTTATCTGCTGTGAGCTTTGTGCTGTAACTAAAGCATATGATATATGGTAGAGAAGAAATTGGGTTAGAATAATTCCAGTACTGATCTTTTATATGAAGTCCATAAATATCTTCCATACATAAAGTAACCGTAGTCATCTAAGTGTAAGACAAAGAAATAGTGCTGAAACTACAGCTCACTGGAGGCTTCTTTGATGCTAATTAACTTACTTAACTCAATTGGTTGGCAGATTTTAATCACTATAAATGCTCCTGTGGATATTTTAATTTGTTTTTGTTTTAAAAGGAGAAACATATGGGTCTTGGAAGGTTATGTCACTCTTTTCTGTAGTCATTGGAGAAATCATAATTGGTGTTCTCATGCACAGACAGACATTTAGGTTTATAATCACTACTTTGTAAGCATAACGTCTTGCAAATAGTGACTGACTTAATCTGGTGAGGACAGTCAGCCTGTAACTTCATTTCCTGAATTCCTTCCTTTTTTAACCTTAATCAGAAAGGAAAAATAATAGGGATGTATCAAGTATATCCACCAAAATGACCCAGGTAATTGCACGATCTCTTATGCTTTAGAAATATATTGGTAGTTTGTTTAAAGTACAGGACCATTCTTATTTAGACTTCAAATTGTCTTTAATAATGAGAAGAATAACAAACTCTTGAGGTAAGTTGTTCTGCCTGCAGACATGTTGCTTCAAGTCTTATCTTCTCTATGCTTCACGTTTTACACCATCATCTATATTGGAAAGTGCTACTCAATCCAACTTTAAACAACTCCCAGTGTTCCCTGTAGTGATTATAGTGTTTTAGTTGAAATAGTTGATGTAGGCCAACTCCATGTTCATGAGACTGAAACTCCAGGTATCATATATATACCTTTTTTCACCTACATGAGAATATGAGGCAGAATATAGTAGGATTTATGAGGCAGGTAAAATCCTTAGTGTGATTTTGCTCTCTATTAATCATTATAATTAACAAACCATTAGTGAGTAATTTAAAAAGCAGTCTTAATATACCTGCTTTCATGAAACAGACACATATCAAAGAGTTTAAACTGCATATTCTGTATCTGGATCAAAGATTTAAACTTCCCAGTTATTCCCCTCTTTCTCTGATTTCAGTTATAACTTTGTCCTACATGGATATTTCTCCCCATAAATCAATGCAGTCTGCCCTAAAATGTGAAAAGAGGCATCCGCAGAGTTGCTTTCCTTAGAGACCCTGTGGCAGTGCTGGAGTGTACCAAGAGCTGTCTTGATCTTGGGTGCAGCAGCAGCACCAGATTGTGGTATATTTTCTCCTCTGCTAGAGGGATTCAGTTCTCTGCGTGCTCTGCTAGTTTAACCTGACTTGCTGATAAGCTACTTGTTATCATTTTGAAGGAAGGAACACGTGGAGAGGAAACGATGCATTGCTTGAGGTTGCTCTCTGGAGCAATGACATCTGTGCCCATACACTGGGGAGAAATGGAAGGCAGGATTTCCACCCATTTTGTTTATGAAATGTCTTCTACTTAAGACCCTTCATAAGCAGTGAAGTCCTTTCCTGCACTTTCAGTTAAAATCTAGTTTTATTGCCTTTCCACTGAGGAATCGCCTCAGTTAAGTCAGCGCCAGCCCTGCACATGTTTCTGCTCTCCGTGAGCAGGGCATCAGGACACAGTTACAGCTGTGTTTGTCTGAGAGGCTTGTGCCTCTTTGTGACAAAATGAGTTCAAACATTGCCGAAGATAGTGCATTTGATTAAATTACATCTGTTTGTGTTAGTGCTGTGCATGATGTTGTCACCACGTTGGCTGCATTTGCACTGTGTTTCCTTTTTGCAGCAGTCATCAGAAATGTTTCTTGAGCCATTCACATTTAATCAGTTATACACACCTAGGAGTGACTGCTAATGCAGTAGGATTTAAAATGACCTTTCTGACTGATAATATTAACATAGCAGAACTTCGCACATAAGTAAAAATCCATATTTGCCTGGAGAGTTACACAGTAAACACATTTAAAAGAAAACCTGGGAAATGCGGCACACGGGCTATATCTGTGAAATATTGCCATATGAGGACGGCAGAGGACAAAGTAAGAGTGTCATGCAGGGAAGAGCTGCATTGGAGCAGCTTTCTGCAGAGCCTGATAAACCTTTAATTTAATCTTGGAGTTGCTGAACAGTGAGGAACTCTTGAGAAGTCAGGCTGAATATCTTCAGGGACATGCTGTGGTCAGAACCAAGTGGCCATCCTCATTTTTGCCAGCCCACTGCCATTTTGCTGACCATGTCCATCTCTTCTGACTGCCGTGAACTAGAGTTATCCAAGTTGTCACAGCACCTTCCTACTGCATCTCCTTCCTTGTTCCTGGGATTTACAAGAATTGCAGAAAGAGATTGAAAGGAACCTCAAAAGATCAAGTCCACTCCCTTTCAGAGCAGGATCACATAGGGCAGGTCACATAGGAACATCCGGTGGGTTTTGAATGTCTCCAGAGAAGGAGACTCCACAGCCTCTGTGGGCAGCCATTTCCAGGGCTCTTGTCACACACAGTAAAGAAGATTTTTGTATGTTTATGTGAAAACATTGTCATTCAAGCACTTCCAGGACAGAATGATTCCTTTTGCTGGTGGTCTGTCACTGCTTCATGGTTTAGCAATGAGTAAGGCAGCCTTTGTCCTGGTTTGGATGCTACAGTGGTGCTGATGACAGTAAAGCCATCTGCAAAAACTAGTGGTAAAGGCAGCGTGGTTTTATATTTTGGATGCAAATTGATCCTCCGTGCAAAGATGCCTCAAATGTATGGCACAGCTGGGGAAGCTCTGGTTTCAGCATCATCTCTCTGAAGCAGGCAAAGTAAGAGCAGATTCTTGATGTGGTTCAGGTTACGGTATCTTGATTTGCCCTGCTTTTAGTGACATTGAGGTGATGTAATTGATATGGCAGCAATGGCATACGAAATGATCTCTCTAGTAATAACTTCCTTAACAGCCTCTTAACCCAGAACCTCAGCTGGGTATTGAACCCTCCAGTGATAGTGCTCCACAGCAATTGTACTGACAGTGTCTCTTCACAATGAACGGAGCAAAATGCTTGGCAAGAGTGACAGGTTTTAGAGGTTTATTTCAGGTACACTTTGTCTTGGTGTAAAAGACTCAAAAGATGTGTCACCAGTGCATTTGGTTCTTTTTCTTCCTTGCTCTCTGTCCTGCACACAGAGCAACTTCCCTAACAAATTTGTAACAGGATGACTTGCTTCTTCTTCAGCATCTCCTTGAATGCCTCTTCAATGCTGACACCAGTACAAAGGCAGGTAATTTTATATGCTTGTATTTTTTTATGCTAATGCAACATGTACATTGTGTACATTATTAGGTATGATTCAAAGATTCACAGAATGTTAGGGGTTGGAAGGGACTTTAAAAGATCTTCTAGTTTAATTACCCTGCTACAGCAGGATCACCTAGATCAAGTTGCACAGAAACATGTCCAGGTGGATTTGAAATGTCTGCAGAGAAGGAGACTCCTCAAATCCCCTGGGCAGCCTCTTCCAGAGGTCTGTTACCCTCACTGGGAAGAAGTTCCTCCTCAGATTTATGTGGAACATCCTCTGTTCCATATCACACCTGTTGTCCTTGTGTCTTATCATTGGATGCCACTAAGCAGAGCCTGGCTCTGTCCTCCTGACACCTGCCCTTTCCATATTTATAACCATTAATGAGGTCACCCCTCAGTCTCCCTTTTTCCAAACTAAAGAGACTCTGCTCCCTCAGCCTTTCCTCATCAGGGAGGTGTTCCACTCCATTCTTTGTGGCTCTATGCTGGACTTTCTCAAGCAGTTCTGTGTCCTTCTGGAAGTGAGGGGCCCAGAACTGGACACACTATTCCAGATGTGGTATCACCAGGGCAGAGTGGAGGGGGAGGAGAACCTCTTTCAATATCCTATCCACCCCAAGATGCCGTTGGCCTTCTTGGCCACAAAGGCCTATTGCTGGCCCATAGTCATCCTACTGGTCACCAGGACCCCCATGTCCCTTGCTCCTACACTGCTCTCTAACAGGTCAGTTCCCAGCCTATACTGATACCTGGGGTTGTTATTACCCAGATGTCAGTCTCTACACTGCCCTTGTTATAGTTCATTAAATTTCTCCCTGCCCAGCTCTCTAGCCAGTCCATGTCCCACTGAATGGCAGCACAGCCTGCTGGTGTGATGGCCACTCCTCTCAGCTTTATGTCATCAGCTACCTTGCTGACAGTGCACTCTAACCCCTCATCCCAGTCATTAATTAATAGGTTGAATAGGACTGGTCCAAGTACTGACTCTTGGGTCACTCTACTAGACACAAGTCCTCTAACTAGACTCTGTCCCATTGACCAGTACTCTTTGGCTTCTATCCTGCAGCCAGTTCATGATCCATCTCACCACCTGATCATCCAGACTACAATGCCTTAGTTTGGCTGTGAGGATGCTGTAGAAGACCGTGTCAAATGCTTTACGGAAGTCAAGGTAGATCACATCCACTGTTTTGCTATCATATATCCACATAGTTATGGCTTCATAAAAGGCTGTAAGATTGGTCAAGCAAGACTTCCCTCTGATCATATTTGGGAAAAAAAATTAGATTATCTCCTGTAGTTTCCATTTAGAATCATAGAATCATTAGGGACTGGAAGGGACCCTGAAAGATCATCTAGTCCCCCTATTACAGCAGGATCACCTAGACCAAGTCATAGAGTTAGTCAGGGTTAGAAGGGACCACAGGATCATTCAGTTCCAACCCCTCACTATGGGCAGGGAAACCCCACCCGAGACCAGGCTGACCAGAGCCCCATCCAGCCTGGACTTAAACACCTCTAAGGACAGGGCCCCAACCACCTCTCTGGGCAACCCATTCCAGGCTCTCACCACTCTCACGGTGAAGAACTTCCTCGTCACATCCAGTCTAAATCTACCCATCTCCAGCTGTGCTCCATTCCCCCTAGTCCTGTTGCTGTATGACATTCCAAAAAGTCCCTCCCCAGCCTTCTTGTAGGCCCCTCTCAGATACTGGAAGGCCACAATAAGGTCACCTCAGAGTCTCCTCTTCCCCAGACTCAACAGCCCCAACTCTCTCAGTCTGGCCTCATAGGAGAGCTGCTCCAGTCCTCTGATCATCCTAGTGGCCCTCCTCTGCACATGCTCCAGCATGTCCACATCCCTCCTGTAATAAGGACTCCAGAACTGGACACAGTATTCTAGGTAGGGTCTCACCAGAGTGGAGTAGAGGGGGAGAATCACTTCCCTCGACCTGCTGGCCACACTTCTCCTGATGCAGCCCAGCATCAGGTTTGCCTTCTGGGCCACAAGAGCACACTGCTGGCTCATGTTGAGCTTTTCATCCACAAGAACCCCCAAGTCCCTCTCCCCAGGGCTCCTCTCCAGCCAGTCACTGCCCAGCCTGTATCTGTGCTTAGGATTGCCTCAACTCATATGCAGGACCTTACATTTGGTCTTGAACCCCATGAGATTGGCTTGTGCCCACCTCTCCAGCCTGTCCAGGTCCCTCTGGATGGCATCCCTGCCCTCCAGCATGTCTGCTGCACCACACAGCTTGGTGTCGTCAGCAAACTTGCTGAGGGTGCACTCAATACCTCTGTCCATGTCACTGACAAAGATGTTGAACAAGCCAGTTCCTTACCCATGTGCTGGTCCACCCATCAAAGCCATGTTCCACCAGCTTGGAGACCAGAATGTGATGCGGGACAGTGTCAAAGGCTTTGCTCAGGTCCAGATAAATGACATCAGTCACCTGCCCCTCACCCATTAATGTTGTGACCTGTCCATAGAAGGCCATCAAGTTTGTCAGGCAGGACTTGCCCTTGGTGAAGCCATGCTGATTGTATCCAATCACCTCTTCACTATTCTCCTGTCTCAGTAGTGCCTTCAGGAGGATCTGCTCCATGATCTTACCGGGCACGGAGGTGACACTGACTGGCCTGTAGTTCCCTGGCTCCTCCTTCCTACCCTTTTTGAAAATAGGAGTGATGTTTCCCCTTTTCCAGTCAGTTGGGATTTCACCAGACCGCCATGACTTTTAGAATATGATAGAGNTGCTCCTGGACAGAGAAGAGGTGATCCTTGAATACTAACCAGCTGTCCTGGGCCCCTCTTTCCTCAAGGGCTTCATCCCATGATACTTTGGCCAGCAGATCCCTGAAGCGATCAAAGTCTGCACGCCTAATGTCCAGGGTCTTAAGCCTAGAAAACTTCCTCCTGGTTGCCCAGAGGATCTTAAATTCCACTGCTTCATGGTCACTGCAGCCAGGGCTGTCCCTGAGCCTCACAATGGTCACCAGCCCTTCCCTGTTGATGAGAACAAGGTCCAGCATAGCACCTTTTCTTGTTGGTTCCTCCACCATTTGGAGGAGGAAGTCGTCATCAATGCAATCCAAGAGCAACCTGGGTTGCTGGTGTCTTGCTGTGTTGTCCCTCCAGCAGATGTCAGGGTGGTTGAAATCCCCCATGAGGACCAGGGCCTGTGACCTGGGACCTGGAAGCCGCTACTATTTGCCTGTGATGGGCCTCATCTGCTTGCTTCTGCTGCTCAGGTGGCCTGTAGTAACATCACACTCCCTTGTTTTCCCTTTAATTATGACCCACACACACTCAACCAGCTCATCATCC